>CAWUFW010016403.1:0-311468 GCA_963921515.1 Calotriton arnoldi | reverse complement strand
CTGATAAATCGGCGATAACTCCTTGAGAATATGCCCCACAGTTTTTCCACACAACATTTTCAGCAAGGTGTCTCAGTTCTTTTTTGGATTTGCATACTTGAACCCCTCCCTGAGACATTACAGTGTTTGCATGCAACTCTCCATGGCCTCTTGCTGATACAACTGTTTGCTCTCCTTGCTGTCCACACTTGAAGCCTCTAAAAAGTGTTACCCCAGAGGGTGGGAGAATAGCAGATCCTTGGAGACTCACCTTGCAGATCTTGTGGGTGAAGCTCCTCTCTATATATCCCCTTAGAACCCATACCGTGATGCTACTGGGTGGTCCTCTGGACATTTGTAGAGCATGGCCAACTGTTGGTGGACCTCTTTATTAAAGAAAGCATCAAACTGAATGCAACTAGTACAGATTCTGGGGGCCATTTGACTTTGAAGTGCTAGCAGCTGCAACATATTTTTCCTGCTGTGAACTCAAAGCGAGAAATAGGGGTCTAATTACGACTTTGATAATGCTGTCCTTGCATTGGCACAGCACCGCTAAAGCAGCGCAAAGACCACTGTTGAACTCATGTAAGTGGATGGTCCTTTTGCCGTTCCCACGGCAGTGCCCTGAAAAAGGGCACTGAAATGGGAATGGCAAAAAATGTTCCAGCACAACATGGACTGTGAAGTCATGCCCTGCTCGAACTGGGGGTGCAAGCAGCATGTTTTGCCCCACTGAATGCATCCCCATGGTGGGGGGGCTCTTTGTTTCCCCACCCCCAGGCTTTTTGTGGTGGGCTTACCGCCACGAAAAGGCTGGCGGTGGAGGAATTCGAAAAATGCTCAGCGGGACTGTGCCAGTCCTGCTCAGCATATTGTATTGCCCCTCCGCCGCGCCATCGCCAGGGAACGGCAGCTGCAGCCGGCGGTCCACCGCCGGAATGATGTAGAAAGAAAGTCGTAATCCAGCGGTCGGGCCACCGCAAGTCTGGAGGTCCATGGACCGCCAGACTCGTAATCACCCCTTAAGTTCTTTTATATTGAAATTTGAATAGCTGGACCTTTCCTACATTAACAAGACTCCTTAAATTATTACCTGAAGCAATGTAAGGATTTTTGCCCTTTTGTGGATTTTTTTTAGGGTAAGGAATGATCTCTTTAGTATTGCTGAGCTTTGGGATGGATGTGACTGTTCAACATCACTATGCTAACCACCCCTTTTGTCAAAATAGGAGGCGGTAAAACAGACAGCAGGGTGTGATTTGGCCTCACTACCCCTGAGTTTAGAAGAATATCTATTCAGGGCATACAGGATTTTTTTATCTGTTGTGTGTCTATTGTAGAGGTTATACCTATATCTAGGAAATACATAACCACTTCTACTTCAAGAGCTAAATCCAACTCTAAACTCAAATCAGAACCTAAGTTAGCCAAAGGCTGCATAGTAAGAGTATGCAAAGAAGATCAAAGACTTCTATCAATCAACTGATCCCACTGAGTATAGAGAGGCGAGGAGGTTGCTGGAGCGGGAATCAGTTTTTATATTAAGATTTGTCGGTTTACCATCATCAGTGCTAATTCCTGCTTTTTATTACTCTGAGGCGCACAAACCTTTGCCGTTGTTTTAGGGAAGAGGAGAACAATGTAGCAGATACATTATCATTGCAATCATTAGTCTATTTTCAGTCTATAAAGAGAGTTGGCATTAGTTAAAGGGATTTATTAATCAAAATCTTATAGTAGGTCATCATTTTTAAGTCACAAGATGAATTCATCAAGTTTTTGTCATTAGAATCTTATTAACAACAGTAATCAATCAATAACATTAATAAAAAAGCATTAAGCGTGTCCCAGAAAGGAAAGAAATTCCTATTCTAAGATTATGAGAGAAAGGAGTCAGTTAGAGCACATAAAGAGTTAGAGTGAGAGAAAGCCTACAGCTTCAGCATTAAGTCAGCTCAAATAGATCAAAAATATCAAAGCAGAATTTCTCACAAAGAGAGATTCAAGAAACTCAGTAGAGTCTCAAAGCAACATGGAATAGGGGCATATGCGACATGGGTAAGGAAGTGGTCTGGGTCTGCTCTAGGGACACGCACTTAGTATAAACAACACATTTTATGACATTCTGCAACAATTGTTTCTTCAGTATTCCTTCAGCCAATCAGCATTGAACGCTCTTCTGGGAACAGGATCACTCCTCGTCTTCTCACCATGTGTTCAATAGTCCTTAGACGACAGTGTAACATTTGTATTGGTTATAACTTAGTGTGGGCCAGTTTCTCATTCAGATTCACTTTCCCATGTATATCTCTACACTTCTAACCTTTAAAATATCTCGTTTCTAAACAATGATCTATGTAGAAGTTGAAACATCTGTATAATGAGAAGAAACATTTGGCAGCCAACTTTCACTGAAAAGGAAATGCAAGTTAGTTGAAAGGGTCAAAATCAAGTTTAAATGCTGATTATAAATGTATGAATTCTTCATTTCCCCATTAAAACTAATTTCTAATCATTTGCTAACAGTGAGCTTTGTTTAAGTAGAAACATCCTGCTAAAATATATGAAACTTAATGTAATTTGTACTTATTATGAAAAGCATTTCCATGATAAAGGTCAAGAGTTAAACATTTTAGTTATATCTGCATTCTCTAATCATGTCAGCTCCTGTTCAAGAAATAAATATGTTTAAGCATTCTGAGCAATCAACTTTTCAAGCAGTGCTATTTTAGCCATTTGAGGCCAAGTACGTGTAAATATGATGGCTCTGTGCATTTTATAACATTTTTAAACACATTTTCATTCATTAAAACTTGCACTTTAATACTGCATATTCATTATAAACTATATTATTTTGTTTTTTATTTAAACTCTCCCATAAGGTCCTACTTAAAAGTTGAACTCTAGCAAAACCATGATTTCCCTAAAATCTCCCCCTGAACCAAGCTCACTCCAAATTGCTTTTAAGTTACCTAACAGCTCAGTGAAACAATTTACTTCTCCTTTACCTACCTCAGTTAGACATTATGCTGAGACATACTTTAGAGGTGGTAAAACAGACTGTGGGGTGGTAATTCATTAGGGATTATGGATCTCTCTGCAGCCAATGTCAAGAAAAATGTACAAGTTGCAATGAACCTTGAGAGGTCCATTTCACCATCTTCATCTTCGCCACTACACATTCTGTCCCCTATTTCTGTCCTCCATTCTGACACGATTTAGACTTGTTATTTTCCATCGCTACAAATTCTGTCTCCTATTTGCTGACATAGAACCTCATCTCTCCTCTTCTCCTCAATTTGGTCCATGTACAAGTTTAATTGAGGAGCAGAGGGCAGCAAAGGGAACGCATTTTTTTAATTAAGAAAATCAATAGCTATTACAGATACAAGTGAAGAATGTATTACTGCTTCTTCAAGGTTAGGAAATGTTTTTTAATATAAATACAAATCTTTCAAATATCTCTACAATGAACACTTCAGCCACTCCCTCTTTCTCATTGTTACACATACTATTACTAATGCAGCAAACATTGAATTGGATTCTGGAAGCTTTGATATTGAATAATATGTTAGGTCTTGTGCAACATACCAGAAGGAAACAGCATCAGAGTTAAGGCATAATAATCCATGTATGGCATTATTAGTGGGGGTGATCATTAATGAAAAGGTCACAATAGCAGTATAGGCAACTAATGTAGGCTTGGGCCACTCCCATTTTATCCCACCAAAGGAGTCCTCTGTTTATGTATCTAAAAAGATTTAATGTATTGACTCTTCAGCTACTTACCCCAAACCTGGAAGTAAACCAGACGAGTAGGGTAAAGGTTTTACTTACTAGTTATATTAAATCTTTGAAATCATTATAAGTACTGTAATTTCTACATATAGGATCCCAGAAGAAAGATTCAGGAAACACAATTGTATTGAAAAAAACACAAAACCAAGAATCAGGTAGTGAACTCAACCATTAGTCATAAAAAAATCAAACAGGCACAAAGATGGAAACATACATTAAAGAGTAAATTATCTATAAAAGCCTCCATCAGTACAGGAAATTAATGATGGAGAACACTAATAATGCAGTCACAACAGCTAATCTTCAAAAGATACAAACAAGTACAATGAGAACAAAAACCACATACTTTCCCGTATCTCCCGTAATTTAATCAGGAAAGAAGATAGGGCAAAGAAACTATGGCCTCTAAATAGATCTTGTTGTTTATGTATAGCTAAGTGGTGTTCAACCTTAAATTAGATAAATTCAGAAACTCTCAATCAAGTTGGCTTTGTAAAGAGCACTTAAAAAGAGGAAAACTGAGTAAAAGAATGCCCCTGGAGAGTGGTGTTTGTATCTTAGAATTGAGCGATTGCTCCACATCCTTCTGATAATGGCCATGTATATGTTTACCTGCTGTAAGAATATAAGTTGACTCTTGCTTTGCTCCCAATGCACTGTGATTGTAAACCTTACCACTGACATTTTATGTTCTGTAAAAATGACAAATAAAGTGGTTAAAAAAAAGAATGTCCCGGGAGTCCTTACTTAAAGCAAGTAAGATTAAAGATTACTCAGCCTTCTGGCGAGTGATCAGCAACCACATATTAAGGCATGATAGTCCGCCTAGATTAGAGGTTGCAATTAAGGAAACCGACTGGGTGGCCTACATTTCAAAGATGTATTCTATCCCTAACCTGGAATCTCTGGGGTCAGACCATGCCGTTGTTGAGGAATTACCGCTTGACCACTGCAGCCTATCCTTTTTCTTGGGTGAGATCAATAGGGCCCTCATGCATAGTAAGGGTGGAAAAGCACAGGGACTGGATGGTATCCTCACTGATCTCTTTAAGGTCAACATACCATTTTGGGGACCAATTCTGACCAAGGAAATAGGGGCTTGCTGCCGATCAGGTATTTTGAATACATGGTCAGATTCTTTGATACTCCCTATCTATATAAGATGGAGGAACATTCCAATCGAGCTTGCTACCACCCCATTCCTTTACTTGACTCTTTGGTGAAAGTTAAAGGTAGAATACTACTGAGAGGACTAGTAGAGTGGGCAGAAAATAATGATATTCTATCAGATCTACAGTATGGCTTTCGCAGGGGCCTGGGGATGATCGAACATCGACTCAATTTAAACCTGCTATTTGGGAAGTATACCCAAATCAAAAGGGCCAACTGTATCTATCATCTGTTGATCTATCAAGTGCATTCAATTGTGGAAATTATTATCAGAGCTAAAGGTAGACCCGCTGATAATATCTTTACTTTGAGAGATGTACGCAATGAGCTGGGCCGGGGTACGTTATTGACTTAGGGGTGAATGCACCCGTGCATTCAGCACAGAGAGAGGGGATATGATAGGCAGGGATGCGTCCTCGCACCATTCCTGTTTACCCTGTACATTAACAGCCTGGGCACAGTTTTGACAGAGTGTTGCATGGGCGGCCCCCATATCGTGCATCAACCAATCCCAGCCCTACTCTGTGCAGATGACGCTGTGCTCATGTCTCGGACCTCCATGGGCTTACAGCGGTTACTCATATGCTTTGTTAATTATATACAGGATTTGGGTCTAAATATGTGAATCTGGGAAAAACATTTATAATGAAATTTGGGAGAAAGCTAAGAAGTGCCTTGATTTTGAGGTCGGTGATGTTAAGCTAAATTTTACTTCCACTTTTTCTGACCTGGGGATTATATTTGAGGCACGTTGTTCTTGGACACACGCTGTTAACCCTAGAATGTTTAACTTCATAAAAGATTAATTATGCTGCTAAACTTTGCCACTAAACTTAGCAAAAGACCTTTGAACGAAATGGTTACTATCTATAAGGCCAAGTGTGTGTCTGTGGCATTGTACGGGCGGGAGTATGGGGCCATCGCAACATTAACCCGCCCCCCCCCCAATTGGCAGAGCAGCCTTTTCCAGGAACATTCTTTCTGTTCCTATAAGCAGTACTTCTTTTGTTTCTCGCATGGAACTTGTGGCCCTGTTTTTTAGCTGATGGGATTAGAATTCAACCAATATTATTATGGCATAAGATCTAGACTTGCGAAGACACAGCTTTAAATCGAAAGATTATTAATGATTGACTTATGTTGTCTTTGTCTCTGCAAATCCCTTGCCTGAAATGTATAAAGCAGACATGTCTGGAATTAGGTTGCTTTGAATATTTTGAGAACCCGGATATGCTGCACTACATTAGTAGGAGGGAGTAAAAAAAGCAATGTCTATCTCTCTTTGAAGAACGTAGGCTATCTGTGGAATTAGCGAAACCTAGTGTTATCAAAAACCACATGCTGCTTGTTATTGATGGTATGCAATCTTTTCTTATATCTGTTTACAATCATCGGCATAGGTTCATTCTGACACGATTTAGACTTATTATTTTCCATCCATTAGTAACATTGCCTAAAACCAGTGATTAGCCTGTTGTTTAACTAAATGTCCATGTGATTATTTATCCTACCAAAGCACTTTGCGTGTAAAAAATTTTTCCACATTTTACAAGACATCTCAGAAACATTTTCTTCTGCCCATTGTACGCGAACACAATTTTAAACAATGTCTCCCTGCCTTATTGTTTTTGCAACAATTAACATCTTTACCAATTTGTTGCATGGTATCTAGTTATTTGTAGCAAGTGATTCATCTTAGGGAAAAACTGGACAAATAGATTTTACCAGATATAAAGGGGTGGCTCACTCTACTCTGTGCAATATGGTCATGCCGTATATTTAATGCAATGTTATTATTTTTTATTGTATAATTTTTAACTAATTTGTGTAATGCTGTTCTACTTATAATGTATTGATATTGTAATTTGTTGTATGTGTTCATGATTTCATGAAAACCATATCAAGCAAGGTATTGAATTGGATTGAGTGAAAGGAGTGACAAAAGTTGGTTTCCACTCAACTAGGAATGGACCTAATACAGAGTGTAAAGGTAGAATTTGAACATCAAGGCATCTCCATATTACCGAAGGAGATAGTAATGACGAACTCTGCCCCTAATTTGCTTTTTAATAACCACTCATCCCAATCCAATTTCAAATATCAAGTACACTACCAATGAGAAAAGTTTTCAAAAGGTTAAATTATTATGGTTAATATGTCCATACTCTAGAAAAAGAAATTTAAGTGTAGCAGTGTCAAATAATTTTGCTCTCCCATAAGGCCAGTTCTTGGGTCTATCAAAAGATTTGCATGTCTCCAGGAGAAGGGAAATGTATTGCTAGATGAATCTTGTTTTAAGTCCTTTATGAGGAAACATGTACAGCTGCAAGGTAAAATAGAATATTCATGCATGCCACAGCCTGGAAGGCTGAAAATCTGGATATGTTTGTGATCAAAATGATGTGATCTGCTTACAAGAAACATGGTTGTGCATGAAGTAACCTATTGAAGGTTTTGTGGTTATGGACTTAAGTGCAAAAGTAAAAGAAATTGGTCGGCCTTTGGGGGTTTGTTGACTCTAATTTCTAATATAATCAGGAAAACTGATACAAAAACAAATACCCAGTGCAGGTTGATGTATTTTTGTAGGGCGGATTTATATTAAAATTCTGCTGAATTTGAAAGTTTGAACATAATAAATCTATATATTGAGACAATAGATCAACTAGAATATATTCAAATCAGCTTAAAAATGTGAGATATGCAAAACATTTGAAATATGGAGAAGGTGGAAAAGAACATTAAGACTTGTTAGCTGCTTTTCAAATACCAAAAGTCAACTTCTCAAAGGTCCCAATTACTATTAAATCCAATTCTCTTTTAATTTTGTTGATTTTATTTGGGTGGATCTGCCTCTAAGGCCAGTCTCAAAATGATATTCCTGCAGCACAGACATATTGGCATGGGAATCAAAAATGTTCAGTCAGCGACATCCTTATTCTAGCTTGATATTATGATGTCTTAGAGGGATTTAGAGCAGTAGCAGATGATGTAACTGGTCACTGGCCATTATATGCCTTTTTCTATTTTACATCCATTTCAAAGCATGATAAAGTTCTTTAAATAACCTTTTAATAACAAAGATGCCTCACAACCAGAGAAACAGTTCATATATTTAAAGCAGTTACAAAATTGTAAGAATAATAGTGTCTTCTCTGCCACAGATTATGTGTTGACTGGATGGTACAACAGGAGGAAATGGTTTGCTAAGGAGTGTCAGCAAGAAAGAATAAGCTAAGAATGTTGAGGATACTCTTAAACAAAAGATGAATGATGAACAAGGCTTAGACGACTATGAGTTACTAGAATAAAGCATAAAAATGAATAGCTTCAAAGTTATTTATGTTTTTTATTAAAAGTTTGTCCTAAATGGCAGATGTAATTGCCTTAAAGGATTCCAAAGGTTTTTGGGTTCCAGTCTGTTTAGTAACACAGGATTGTAAAACCGATATTCTTCATGTAATACCTGAGGAGAACTGGGTTATACATTGTGCAAACATTTATGGTGTTGGCAGGAAGGCACCCCTGTCTCTTATGTAAGTAATGAATCCTTGGTATACTGATTTTCCTTGGAGACAGCAAGAAACACTATATGCTCCTTCCGTCTGACAAGACAGCTTGTCTATATAGACTTTCTGCTGTCGTAATTAAAGTAAACTTAGACTGGTTGGTCAAATTTCTTATATTGCTTTTTTGCCATAGGTAACAAAGGCACACTTTTTCCCAACAAGATGGAAAGGTTCCATTCACAAACCTAGCCATAAAAATAGAGTCCCTACCCAACCAAAAAATTGCCACTCAATTTGCTTGATTGATAGGGGGATGAAAGTCTATTCAAAAATAATTTTAAAAATACTGAAGGAATTGATCGACTACCAGAACCAAATACCTAAAGAACAGGAAGGTTTAGAAAAGGCCACTGTAGAATAGATCATTTTTTTAACTTATGGGTAATGGCACACAAAACTATTGACCATGAAGGAATTCTTTTTTGTTGTTTTGTGGATTTTAGAGCTGCATTCTGTCTGGTGGATAGAACAATTATATGGCAAAAACTGATGTCAATGGGCCGTCCGCATGGGCTGTTATCTATTATGAGAGAATTACATAAAGCAAATTAGACACTGGTGGAATTTGCATATGGTGAAACCTGACTCGAAAGATTCCTGTGAATAATGGATTATTCAGGGTTGTGTCCTAGTGCCAAACCTGTTTTCCCTATATTTAGTAGACTACCTAGAATGTTAGCAGCAACATTTTTCTCTTTCCCCTACGGAAGATGGCACTCCTTTGCTATGTCTACTATACACAGATGATCTAGTCATTTTGGAACATACACAAATAGGCCTCCAGCATAAATTAAATGCATTTTCAAATTATTGTACTGCAAACCACTAAGCAATCAATCTAGATAAGCCCAAAAATATAGCATTTGGTCAGAAAGTATTTTGGAAGCTATTCTCACTCCTCTTAATCCTGGATTACCTGTTTGAAATTCCTTTGCTAGTATTATATGGAGCTGAGGTTCTAATGTTAGATCAAATATTGTTTAGGATCAAGTAGAGTTGCACGCAAATGTTTCTTTTGTCACTTCCTTAATCAGCTGTGGTACAAGTTGTCAAATTAGAAATGAACCGGCCTGCACGGTGTGACAAGACAGCAGTTTATACCCTGAGATATTTTAAATATCAATTCATTGCTCAAATAAATTGATTGATTGTGTGCGCCGTTGGGCACAAAGCACACAAAAAATTCTAGGATTATTGAGGAAGCAATACATGCAACATCCAAAGAATTTAACACCCACTGAGTCATTCTACAGCTGAACTGAACTCCCTGCCTTCTTCAACATCTAAAAATAAAGATTTTACCTATCTGAAAAATAAACGGTCTCTCCAATAATATCAATTTGGGATTTGGGAACATATCAGTCTTACCCCTGTTTGAGTTAAGGCAAGAGATCTTAAAACTCAAAATTGGAATGAACCCTTTTTATGCTATCCCTACAAAATAAAGGATATTGTCATGCAGGCTGAATAGAAAATGTATGTTAGAACACATATTGATGGATTGTATTATGTTCATAAAAATAAGTCATGCCTGTTAAAACCCTTGCTTCTAAAATACAGCACTCTGTTCTCTGAGGCAGATGCTAAATTTAATCTAGCAAAATGTGCAGCCATTAAGGTACACAAACAACTGTCACAATTAAATGGAAGATCTACACTCTGGAACTCGAAAAACCAGTTTGAAGAAAGAATTCGGGTGCCAGGTTGTCATAATGAGGTGTCTTTATGTGCATCGAAGTCAATTAATATAGCCTCATAGCCTGCTGCCTACGGCTATACCGGTTGTTAAAGGCCCTGAACCTGAGTTACAGAACCTGAACTGAAAAAACTCTTTATTGTTTGGCTAATTAAAACCGTAACAATGTTACATAAAAATAATCTTTTAAATCATAGTAAAACACAGTAAGCACATGTGACTTCCTTCAGTGAGGATTACAATTTACATTCAATATGATACAAGAAAATTTGATTACATTGTCAGTTAAATTGGTGTGATTTTTAAGGCTAATTTATGATATTTTAAAAACTTTAACAGCTTACAGCTCAGTTGGGTGTCTGATGGGTTAAGGCACTGAGTTATGGCAGCCCTACATGTCCTGATTATCCTTTTTTTGAGGTCAGGCTGCAGTAAAGTGACTCATGCTGAATAAAAGTAAGGGCAAATGCAGATCAGATGAATAAAATCCTCTTTTGTTTGACCACAAAATCTACATGTGATGGGACCTTTGTATTTCCAGCTAGGGAGATCTACTGTTGTTGGTAGGTCACCAAAGCGGAGAGCCATCAATCGTTTCTTGTAAAAGGCAGAGAATATGGTGCTTAGGTACGGTGCTTGTTTTAAAGAGTCGTATTTGTTAATTACCATCCATGCATGTGTCCGTCTGCTGAATACTGTTTTGTCTTCTAGTAGTAATTGGAATCTTGCCATTTTGTTGGTGATACGTCTAAATTCTGAAAAGGTCAAACCTTTTTTCCACAGGTCTTCTGTCTTGGTGTTTTCGAGGGCTTTATGGAGAAAGATGTTATATGATGATTCTTTAACTTTCTCAATTTCCATCGATAGTGCTCTGCTGAGTTTGCAGTGTTCTCAGCAAAGTTTTATATTGTACCAGCTTTTTACAGTCGAACACATCCTTCCTAAGGTTTCGTTTATTAATCCAAATTCCAGCCTCACCTGAGCTGGTGATGCACTTTTTGGCAGCTGGAATGTCCGTTTATAAGTGGATATCTGCAATTTGTTTAATAATGCTGAATCTGTTCCGTATTGAGTTATGCTGCCATAAGTTAGAGTTGGCAGGAACCTTGCTGCCATCACTGCTAGTAGTGGCTTGAACGGCGGACAGGCCAGTGTTTTTGCTAGGGTGCTGAATGCGAATGATAACGCACCTGCCCTTTTTTCCATATAATTCTGTAGTAATCACAGGAGTCCGGAGCAGAAGTAAGCAGTGGTGTTTATTCAGAAACACGACAAAGATCCCACAGACCAGGAAAACTGTGCGCTCACGCACTGCACCACAAATCAACTGCCCCAACCGCCAAACCCAAACTGTCATTGTTCCGTGTGTGTCACAGCGCGAGCTCTGACATCACTGAGTGTCCACGCGCAGGAGGCAGCGTGGACAGAATACTACATATCTCTTTTCCTTCTAAAGAAAAGCCAGAGACGGAAAGGAGAATAAAAGGGGGAAAAGAGAGGAAAGGAAAAGAAAAGAGAAGAAAAGAGGAAGGAGCAAAAAGGGGAGAGTAGGCAAGAAGAAAGAAATACAAAAAGATAGGCCATGAGCAAGCAGAAACAGGGGAGACAAATCTAAGGCAAGAACTCGCAAGAAGAAGACAAAAGGGCTACCTGAATCTAGCAGGCAGTCTAATCTCCCTTCCACTTGTCCTGGGAGGAACATGAGGAATGTTGTCTAGACCTGAGTTGCTATGTTTGCCACCTGCGGCCTCAATGATATCAGAACCAGTACAATGATGATGTTTGTTTTGCAAACGAGCATCAACTTTTGCTATTTTGTTCATATTCCACCAGTTGCATCCATTGACGCGAACAGCACTGCCACAGATTTTGTCAATGCATACAGGGTCATTGAACTTGGATTCACCTTTCTTTACAAAACTAGACTTTTTTATCTTTACAAAATCTCCCACAGCAAAACTCTTTGCGCAAACATTTTTTCTTTTGTCAAAAAAGGATTTTTGATTGGCTTGGGTAGATTCAACCTTGTTTCTGATGATAACATCTAATTCTTGTGTAGACACACTTTGTTTAAACCATTTGGACATCCATGCTGGTCTGAATTCAGAACAGAGTTTCCTGCCTTTTAACAATTCAGAAGGTGAAACACCTGTAGAGGAGTGTGGTGTGGTGCTGTAAAACCACAGCATGCTCCTAACAGCAACTGGAATAACTTTATTGTGTGAAATTGCCCAACGTATGCAATCAACAATTACTCTATTTAAGCGCTCGACTAAACCATTGGTTTGTGGGTGGTAGAGAGAGCTCTTGAGATGATTTATACAAGATTCTTTTAAAAATGCGTCAACTTCAGAAGATACAAATTGTACACCATTGTCAGAGACTATCGTTTTGGACAATCCCTCACGCATGAAAATGTCTTTCAAAAATTCTACAATTTCCTTAGAGTCAGCTTTAGACACAAATTTAACCTCAGGCCGCTTTGAGTTGTAGTTGACTAAGACTATGGCGAAACGTGACTGGTGAGGTAAAACATGGAAAGGTCACAAAACATCGATACCCAATTTCTCCCATGGATCGTTGGGCAGGGTAATGGGAGTCAAAGGGGGATTAGAAATCCGTAACGCCTTGTCGCTACTTGCACAAATGGTACATTCATACCATAGTGTCAATGTCACGGTCCATCTGGGGCCACCAAAAATACTCATGTACTCTGCGTTTAGTGAGCGTAGCTCCCAAATTTCCTTCATGTGCTTTGGACAAAAGAATTTTTCTGAGATCAAAGGGGGAAATTATTTTCTCTTGCCTGATAACAAGGTCATCTTCCACAGATAATTCGTCACATACTTTTACAAAAGGTTGGATGTCACTGGTCACATTTTTCTCTCTCGGCCACCCTTCAATAATATATTTTCTTACACATTTGAGTGTTTCATCATTATGCATGGCCTTTCTCCAATCACTTTCATTGATAGCACAAATATGGAGTAATTCTACAGTGGCAACTAAGCAATCTTCAAAGTCATCGTCACTACTATGTTTGTTTCCCCATCAATTTCTTTACACTCCATGGGAAAAAGTGAGAGAGCATCTGCAAGGACATTTTTGCCGCCAGGGATGTGTTCAACATTGAATTGAAATTGAAGTCGTTTCGAGGATAACCTTGCAATACGTGGTGTGTTGTTTCTGTAGGACGTGTTACCCAGGATAGAAACCAAAGGTTTGTGGTCGGTTTGTAAAGTGAATTTCCTGCCCCACAAATAACATTTGAATTTTTCAATGACCCAACAACATGCCATCAATTCTTTTTTAATAACAGAGTAATGTGTTTCGGCATCTCTACGTACTTTGGATGCAAACCCGATGGTGTATTCCTGGCTTCTAATGTTTTGTGTTAACACAGCACCTAAACCATAACAACTAGCATCGACTGTTAATGTGCAAGGTGCAGACAGATCATATGGTTTTAACGCCTTGACTTCACTGAGTTGTTTTTTTAACCATTCAAAAGCATTTTTACAGTCATCATCCCATATAAAGACAGTATCTTTTTTTAAGAGATTTGAAATAGTACGCACCTTTGTTGCATAATCCGGGATAAAACGTGAATAAAATTCACTCAAACCCAAGAATGATTTGACGCTGGTTTTGTCAGGAGGTTGTGGCGCTTGTAAGATGGCTTTGGACTAGACCTGGTCTAGGCGAAACTCCTGAGCTCGAAATAGTGTGACCTAGGTACTCTACTGAGTTTTTGGAGAACTCACATTTTTCACGTTTTAGCACCACTCCTTGATCTTGAACAATTGTCAAAACTTTATTCAAAACTTCGTCATGAGTCTTCCTATCTGGGGCATGTATGAGGACATCATCTTGAAAAATGGCAACATTTTTTAGTCTCTTGAGTAAGTTAACCATAAGACGCTGAAAAACAGATGCCGCTGATGCCAGCCCAAACGGCATGCGGCAAAATTGGAACATACCAGACGGTGAGTTGAATGCTGTGAGGTGGCGTGATTCAGTGTCCAACTCTACTTGGTAGTATGCTGACGCTAGGTCAAGTTTTGTAAAAAAAAATTAGCACCTGCAACCATGGCCAACATTTCTGTGATGTTGGGGAGAGGGTGAGAGTCTACCCATATTTCTTTGTTAAGGGAGCACAAGTCAATGCAGATCCTAATTTTGTTATTTTTCTTGCGAGCCACGACTAATGGAGATAACCAATCAGATGATTCAATGGGTTCAATTACCCCTCTATTGCACAGTACAGTAAGTTCCTTTTCTAAATCGTCTCTGATACTAAAAGGAACACTCCTTAACTTGTGTTTAATGGGAACAGCTCCCTCCTTAATCTTGATCTTATGCTTAAAACCTTTGATTTTTCCTAAGTCTCCAGAAAAGACTTTAGAATAGTTGTTCAACAAGTCTTCCACCTGAGAGGAATCACGTATGGCCAGCACTTGTTGTTTAGCTCCAGGACATAGCATCATATCAAACAGACCTTGGTGAAACCACCCTAGTATGTTCAGACCTTTGATGGCTACATAGATCTTGCCTTGTGGAATACTATTTGGACCTGGAGCGCCGTTACTTCTTCCTCTCTTTATTATGTCCATGGTGCCTTCAATTGAGAATTTTTGAACGGGATGGTGTACTGCTGATACTGAGACCGTCTTGCATGTTTTATGTTCAGTGTTTAATTGATGTTCCAATATGGTTCAGGTGTGTCTGAAAATATTTTCCCTTCAAATCTTTTTACCAAGAAGTCTACCCAGTGCTCCTCCTGCACGTTGGAATTGTGCGGAATTTTAGTTGAGTTACAGAGTCTATAACGAGGAAGAGGGCCTTTAACATCTGGTATAGCCCGAAGCAAAAGGGCTATAAGGCTATTAGAACATTACACCCACTAAGGGTAGAATGTTCTAAATAAAAATGGAGAAACATGAAGACAAACTTTGGACTGTTGGAGCTCTGGACTTATACCAGCCATTATACGCCCAGAGCTACTCCATTGTCTTTGTTGGAGAGTAAATTACATTTACACTTCAGAGACCTTAGAAAACCGATCATGACACTTTCTGAGAGAAAAATTAATAAACGTGCACCAACTACCTGTTATAGAAAAGATTATGAAAACTGAGAATTTTAGTTACTGCATCGTGAAAGCATGCAAAAAAAGTGTAGCTTAGATGATATCATTTGTATTATTAATCTAGATTGTGATATATTAAAGAAACAAACTGCATTTTATTTAACCCTGGGTGGTAAAATCCGCTCCGCTCGCGGAGTTTGCAGATTTTTGGCAACTCTGCGTTCCGCATAGAACGCGGAGTTACCGAAAACTCTGCGATGTAGCGGAGTTTTTCCCTTGTTCGCGCTTTCAAAATGCGTTTTCACGTGCGCTGTAGCTACTTACCGGGATTTCTGCGTTTGCCGACGAGTTTTCCTATCCGTTCGCGTGCGCCACGAGATTTTGGTAGCCGGCCGCGCGATCCCGCGAGAGTGTGCGATCGCGAACACGTCATTCGGACGCGCCATCGGACATCGTCGTTCGCGAACAGGAAATACGCATCGCGAACGGGCGGGACAAGTGAAAAACAAGATGGCCGCGCCCATTGGCGACCGCATGGGCAAGTTTGCGAGATATTTCCCCCGAGCACGTAAACAGCGTCCCGAACACGCAATGCGCATTCCCGAACAGGAGAAACGCATCGCGAACGGGCGGAACAAGCAACTCCGCATGCTTGCAGAATTCTTCGTAGCTCGCAGAGTTTTTTTACCACTTTGCGGAACTCAGCGTAGTGCGACTACGCGAACTCCGCCCAGGGTTAATTTTATTAACGTGGGTTAGAAAACGTGCAAAATGGTGAATTCTCACGTTATGGGGTTTACTGCTAATCATCTTCTATTATCATTTATGTGTGCATATCAAATGAGAATTTATCAAATATTAAGGCTTAAATCTGATTATGGTGATGAATTTACTAAAACCTATCATTAATGTGTGTAAACGTGTGCATCGAAATTACAAAAGAAAAGTAGGTGTTACGCATGCATAACTAAGGATGCCTTTATGAGACGTTTATAGATCGTATTTCATACATGTACGAATGCAGTACACTCAGAACAAAGTTAATTAACTAATGTTTTAAATGTAATTACACATTGATACATTTGAAAAGATAGAAGTCTGTCATACTGACACATATTATTTGTGAACCATACTAAATGATTTCAAGTGCATCAAAAATCATACTAGAATCATGACATCTTATTATCTCTTATAAATGTATGCTAAACAATTCTATATTTTTCACGTTATATTAGCACGATTTAATGTAGGCCAAATTGAATAGGTGAAGTTTCTTGACTTGCTGAATCCACTCCTCATGAGAGAATTTCTCAGTATAACCAATAACATGAAACAGTGTTTTCTTTCCTGAGTTCTCATGTACTGTACAAGACACATCGCTACAATATTTGTTACAATCCTAACCAGCTGCCTGGGAAACTGTCATCTTGAACTTGCCTATGTGTTTTTGCTAAATGAGCATTGTTATAATGTTTCTCACACTGGATTGCTGAAGGACTGCGTAATGGCCCACCTATTTTTCCGTATTTTATGTCACCTGACATCCATCCTCTATGAACTGACCAATGGAATGAGTGGTCTGATCAGATGAGGTGATCCCAGGAGGTGTCACCCCCGGAACTTTAAGAATATAATATTACTCAATTTAACGGACAGTAGGAGAGCAGAGCAGTTGGAGAGCAGTTGTTGGAGCTTGATGGTGATGGATTGGCTGCTCACTATTTCCTTACTTACGGAATTCTTTGAAGAATTTACTTTGGCAGAGACTGGTTTGCCCGATGCGGACTCACCTGGCATCCTTTATAAACTGACATATATTCTGCGTGCATTTAGTGGTCTCTTCCTTCATCCGGAGATTGCTTGAACTGGCATACTTCATGTCCTTTCCTGAACTCTTGAGCTTTGGTATCTTATTTCAACCTCCCTAATAGATTTAATCAACCTTGTTTAGAACTTGAAGAAATTGATGCACTTGCTCACTTAAATTTGACAAACTAAGGGGCATATTAGCAAGGGCACTATCGCCGCTTTAGCGGCACTTTTTGCCGCTAAAGCGGCGATATTCATATCGCCCTATCAGCAAACTGTCTCTAACAGCAGTTAGCGACAGTTTGCGGGCATTAGCGCCCGTTTTTACCGCTTTGCATGTCAGCAATATTTATCGCTAATGACATGCAAAGTGGGCGTTCCCGACGAACAAACCTGGGAAACACCCGCTAACAGGCCTATCGCCTATTAGCAAGGTGGCCATGGCCCCAGTTAGCGACGTGAAAAGTCGCGCTAACCGGGGTCATCGCCATTTATTTAACACCTGCAATTAGCAGGTGTTAGCCATACCTAACATGGGGGGGTGGATTATGCTGATACGACCACAGGGTCGTATCAGCAAGGTGTTCTCCCTTCTCCATGCAACATCGCTGGTTTTTCAGCGATGTTGGCCCATTTCCCCCGCTATCGCTGGAATATTCATCGCCATAGCGCTAATCATTGCTAATACAGCGTTAGCGTGGCGATATATTCCAGTGATAGCCGGCGATTAAAAAAATCACGCTAAGCAGGGTTAGCGATGATTATCGCCTCTTCTTGCTAATATGCCCCTAAATTTAATTACTTTACCGACTCAGTTATCATAATTGTTTCCTCTTCTATTGGGTGCACGTTCCTAATCTGTGACAAATAACCAGAGAAGATCATATTAGAGAGATCTCAGAACATCAAATACTAATGCTGTTATTTTGCATTGCTTTAACAGAACTCTTAGGGGTCGATTCCGATTCGGGCCGGAAAAAGCACCGACCGACTCGGATCCGGAAATAATACCCGACCAACACGTACCCGTGGCGCCCGACACGCCAAGTACGATGCAAGGCGTGAAAAATCCGACCGACACGTACCGAAACCAAGTCGACCGACCGAGCCGCACGGAAAACAGCAATCCGGCCGGAAAAACACGCAAATCCAACCGACCGACACGCACCCGGAACAAATCCGACCGAAACGTACACGCGAACTCCAAACCGCAAAGTACGATGCAAGGCGCGAAAACCACGAGCGAGTCGGACGGAGGACAAGCCGTACGACCGACACGCATACAAAACCGAGCCGAAGCAACACAAAACACCACGACCGACGCGTACGCAGCATAGAAAACTGCACAAACACAGCGCGAACGAAACGGAGAACACCGTACGAGACAAATGCAGGGTCCGACTCGGTCACAAGAACGTTTCCAACATACACAAACAGCACAAAGGAAAAAATCACCCAAAAAAAGGCCAAACAAGCAATTACCAAGCCAATAAATACTGGGTGGGTGGGGACAGAGAACAAAGACACACCCACAACTCCACCTATATAAAGGACACAAATCACAACCATGAGCCTTTGCAAATGCCATTCCACTGCCAGCACCCAAGAGAAAGCAACCACACACCCACAGCTCATCCCTCACACAAGCCACACACCATCAGCACACCAACAAATACCTACCTCACATACACCCAGCAAAACACACACTCACACACCCTCACCTGCACACCAACACACACATCACTCACCATCACCACCCATCACCATGCCCCCCAAGAAGAATCCCAAGTTCCTAGATAGTGAATTGGAAGTCATGGTAGATGAGATCCTCAGGGTGGAGCCACAGCTGTTTGGCACACTGGTCCAACAGACCCCCATCTCCCAGAAAACCAAGATGTGGGAGAGGATCATCAACAGGGTGAACGCACAATCACCATGTCGGCGCACAAAGACCGACATCCAGAACAGGTGGTATGACGTGCGCAGGAGGGTACGGGACATGCTGAAGAAAGACTACATCAACAGCCAATACACCGGCAGTGGCCCTCCTGCCAAGCCAATATACCTCAGGCCCTGGGAGGAGAAGGTGCGGGCCATCCTTCCGCCAGTGAGCGTATATGGACTAGAGGACATCCCAGAGCCTGGTGAGTACACAACAAATGTACACAATATACTGCCACAAAACACACACACATCACTGTCAAGGGGAGAGTCAAACCATGCACTCATAGCAATTACACAGCAACCAGAACAGAATCATCCCAAAATGTGTATGTCAGTCAGATAAACACAACACATGCCATCAAAAAAGTCACATCCAACTGTGCCAACACATGTACAAACACAACTACAACTACAGCTAGGCAGTGGCACAAATAGAACTAACAAACACATCCACACATGTAGCCACCACAACAACACCAACACACAGTGAAGACCACTCAAAGGAAGGATTCTGTGTATGCTGGCCAAGTCAGTGTAGCCAATAGCATCATGGGAGTCGCAGTCACACATATTGCCCCCCCCACAACTGTCCCATCAACACCACCCTGAACCATGCTCACATCACAGGGAGTGGAGAAGGACTCACAAGATGGCTGACACTGGCAACTGCTGTGGGGAGCACAAGGCCCTGCTGCCAACTGTGCACCAACAAACAGCAGGACACCACTGACTGACATCCTGAGAGACAACGTACACTCCCTGCAATGCAAGCACGTTCCATGGTGGGATATCTGGCTAGCTGGGTGGGAAGGGGGACTTGCAGCACTGACCATAGTCACAAGCACCTCCCTCACACACACCCCAACACAAACTCCACAGAACCCACCTGGTAGAATGCAATGCCCCCATCCTAACACAAGATCCCACAAAGAACCACCACCCTGGGTTATGTAGTGTGAAGCACAGGGACACTCTTGGGACTTCTAGCCAAACAACTGCCAGGACAACACTCCCAGCCATCCTGTCAGCACAGCCAGCCCACCCCACAGGGAAGCAGAGTCAAAAGGAAGGAAGCATGGGCATGCTGGGAAGGGGGTGGAGGCAATAGCATGATGGGAGTCGTAGTCACTGATATTGGTCACCCCCACAACTGTCCCATCAACACCACCCTGAACCATGCTCACATCACAGGAAGTGGAGAAGGACTCACAAGATGGCTGACACTGGCTACTGCTGTGGGGAGCACAAGGCCCTGCTGCCAACTGTGCACCAACAAACAGCACAACACCACTGCCTGACATCCTGAGAGACAACTTACACTCCCTGCAATGCAAGCACGTTCCATGGTGGGATATCTGGCTAGCTGGGTGGGAAGGGGGACTTGCAGCACTGACCATAGTCACAAGCACCTCCCCTCACACACACCCCAACACAAACTCCACAGAACCCACCTGGTAGAATGCAATGCCTCACATCCCAACTCAAGATCCCACAAAGAACCACCACCCTGGGTTATGTTGTGTGAAGCACAGGGACACTCTTGGGACTGTTAGCCAAACAACTGCCAGGACAACACTCCCAGCCATCCTGTCAGCACAGCCAGCCCACCCCACAGGAAAGCAGAGTCAAAAGGAAGGAAGCATGGGCATGCTGGGAAGGGGGTGGAGGCAATAGCATGATGGGAGTCGTAGTCACTGATATTGGTCACCCCCACAACTGTCCCATCAACACCACCCTGAACCATGCTCACATCACAGGAAGTGGAGAAGGACTCACAAGATGGCTGACACTGGCTACTGCTGTGGGGAGCACAAGGCCCTGCTGCCAACTGTGCACCAACAAACAGCACAACACCACTGCCTGACATCCTGAGAGACAACTTACACTCCCTGCAATGCAAGCACGTTCCATGGTGGGATATCTGGCTAGCTGGGTGGGAAGGGGGACTTGCAGCACTGACCATAGTCACAAGCACCTCCCCTCACACACACCCCAACACAAACTCCACAGAACCCACCTGGTAGAATGCAATGCCTCACATCCCAACTCAAGATCCCACAAAGAACCACCACCCTGGGTTATGTTGTGTGAAGCACAGGGACACTCTTGGGACTGTTAGCCAAACAACTGCCAGGACAACACTCCCAGCCATCCTGTCAGCACAGCCAGCCCACCCCACAGGAAAGCAGAGTCAAAAGGAAGGAAGCATGGGCATGCTGGGAAGGGGGGTGGAGGCAATAGCATGATGGGAGTCGTAGTCACTGATATTGGTCACCCCCACAACTGTCCCATCAACACCACCCTGAACCATGCTCACATCACAGGAAGTGGAGAAGGACTCACAAGATGGCTGACACTGGCTACTGCTGTGGGGAGCACAAGGCCCTGCTGCCAACTGTGCACCAACAAACAGCACAACACCACTGCCTGACATCCTGAGAGACAACTTACACTCCCTGCAATGCAAGCACGTTCCATGGTGGGATATCTGGCTAGCTGGGTGGGAAGGGGGACATGCAGCACTGACCATAGTCACAAGCACCTCCCCTCACACACACCCCAACACAAACTCCACAGAACCCACCTGGTAGAATGCAATGCCTCACATCCCAACTCAAGATCCCACAAAGAACCACCACCCTGGGTTATGTTGTGTGAAGCACAGGGACACTCTTGGGACTGTTAGCCAAATCACTGCCAGGACAACACTCCCAGCCATCCTGTCAGCACAGCCAGCCCACCCCACAGGAAAGCAGAGTCAAAAGAAAGGAAGCATGGGCATGCTGGGAAGGGGGTGGAGGCAATAGCAAGATGGGAGTCGTAGTCACTGATATTGGTCACCCCCACAACTGTCCCATCAACACCACCCTGAACCATGCTCACATCACAGGAAGTGGAGAAGGACTCACAAGATGGCTGACACTGGCTACTGCTGTGGGGAGCACAAGGCCCTGCTGCCAACTGTGCACCAACAAACAGCACAACACCACTGCCTGACATCCTGAGAGACAACTTACACTCCCTGCAATGCAAGCACGTTCCATGGTGGGATATCTGGCTAGCTGGGTGGGAAGGGGGACTTGCAGCACTGACCATAGTCACAAGCACCTCCCCTCACACACACCCCAACACAAACTCCACAGAACCCACCTGGTAGAATGCAATGCCTCACATCCCAACTCAAGATCCCACAAAGAACCACCACCCTGGGTTATGTTGTGTGAAGCACAGGGACACTCTTGGGACTGTTAGCCAAACAACTGCCAGGACAACACTCCCAGCCATCCTGTCAGCACAGCCAGCCCACCCCACAGGAAAGCAGAGTCAAAAGGAAGGAAGCATGGGCATGCTGGGAAGGGGGTGGAGGCAATAGCATGATGGGAGTCGTAGTCACTGATATTGGTCACCCCCACAACTGTCCCATCAACACCACCCTGAACCATGCTCACTTCACAGGAAGTGGAGAAGGACTCACAAGATGGCTGACACTGGCTACTGCTGTGGGGAGCACAAGGCCCTGCTGCCAACTGTGCACCAACAAACAGCACAACACCACTGCCTGACATCCTGAGAGACAACTTACACTCCCTGCAATGCAAGCACGTTCCATGGTGGGATATCTGGCTAGCTGGGTGGGAAGGGGGACATGCAGCACTGACCATAGTCACAAGCACCTCCCCTCACACACACCCCAACACAAACTCCACAGAACCCACCTGGTAGAATGCAATGCCTCACATCCCAACTCAAGATCCCACAAAGAACCACCACCCTGGGTTATGTTGTGTGAAGCACAGGGACACTCTTGGGACTGTTAGCCAAACAACTGCCAGGACAACACTCCCAGCCATCCTGTCAGCACAGCCAGCCCACCCCACAGGAAAGCAGAGTCAAAAGGAAGGAAGCATGGGCATGCTGGGAAGGGGGTGGAGGCAATAGCAAGATGGGAGTCGTAGTCACTGATATTGGTCACCCCCACAACTGTCCCATCAACACCACCCTGAACCATGCTCACATCACAGGAAGTGGAGAAGGACTCACAAGATGGCTGACACTGGCTACTGTTGTGGGGAGCACAAGGCCCTGCTGCCAACTGTGCACCAACAAACAGCACAACACCACTGCCTGACATCCTGAGAGACAACTTACACTCCCTGCAATGCAAGCACGTTCCATGGTGGGATATCTGGCTAGCTGGGTGGGAAGGGGGACTTGCAGCACTGACCATAGTCACAAGCACCTCCCCTCACACACACCCCAACACAAACTCCACAGAACCCACCTGGTAGAATGCAATGCCTCACATCCCAACTCAAGATTCCACAAAGAACCACCACCCTGGGTTATGTTGTGTGAAGCACAGGGACACTCTTGGGACTGTTAGCCAAACAACTGCCAGGACAACACTCCCAGCCATCCTGTCAGCACAGCCAGCCCACCCCACAGGAAAGCAGAGTCAAAAGGAAGGAAACATGGGCATGCTGGGAAGGGGGGTGGAGGCAATAGCAAGATGGGAGTCGTAGTCACTGATATTGGTCACCCCCACAACTGTCCCATCAACACCACCCTGAACCATGCTCACATCACAGGAAGTGGAGAAGGACTCACAAGATGGCTGACACTGGCTACTGCTGTGGGGAGCACAAGGCCCTGCTGCCAACTGTGCACCAACAAACAGCACAACACCACTGCCTGACATCCTGCGAGACATCTTACACTCCCTGCAATGCAAGCACGTTCCATGGTGGGATATCTGGCTAGCTGGGTGGGAAGGGGGACTTGCAGCACTGACCATAGTCACAAGCACCTCCCCTCACACACACCCCAACACAAACTCCACAGAACCCACCTGGTAGAATGCAATGCCTCACATCCCAACTCAAGATCCCACAAAGAACCACCACCCTGGGTTATGTTGTGTGAAGCACAGGGACACTCTTGGGACTTCTAGCCAAACAACTGCCAGGACAACACTCCCAGCCATCCTGTCAGCACAGCCAGCCCACCCCACAGGGAAGCAGAGTCAAAAGGAAGGAAACATGGGCATGCTGGGAAGGGGGTGGAGGCAATAGCAAGATGGGAGTCGTAGTCACTGATATTGGTCACCCCCACAACTGTCCCATCAACACCACCCTGAACCATGCTCACATCACAGGAAGTGGAGAAGGACTCACAAGATGGCTGACACTGGCTACTGCTGTGGGGAGCACAAGGCCCTGCTGCCAACTGTGCACCAACAAACAGCACAACACCACTGCCTGACATCCTGCGAGACATCTTACACTCCCTGCAATGCAAGCACGTTCCATGGTGGGATATCTGGCTAGCTGGGTGGGAAGGGGGACTTGCAGCACTGACCATAGTCACAAGCACCTCCCCTCACACACACCCCAACACAAACTCCACAGAACCCACCTGGTAGAATGCAATGCCTCACATCCCAACTCAAGATCCCACAAAGAACCACCACCCTGGGTTATGTTGTGTGAAGCACAGGGACACTCTTGGGACTTCTAGCCAAACAACTGCCAGGACAACACTCCCAGCCATCCTGTCAGCACAGCCAGCCCACCCCACAGGGAAGCAGAGTCAAAAGGAAGGAAGCATGGGCATGCTGGGAAGGGGGTGGAGGCAATAGCATGATGGGAGTCGTAGTCACTGATATTGGTCACCCCCACAACTGTCCCATCAACACCACCCTGAACCATGCTCACATCACAGGAAGTGGAGAAGGACTCACAAGATGGCTGACACTGGCTACTGCTGTGGGGAGCACAAGGCCCTGCTGCCAACTGTGCACCAACAAACAGCACAACACCACTGCCTGACATTCTGAGAGACAACTTACACTCCCTGCAACGCAAGCACGTTCCATGGTGGGATAACTGACTGGCTGGGTGGGTGTGAAGGAGGGCCGGCTGTCAACCAAACACAACCAATGCAGACCATGTTCACACCCCAGAAAATACATGGAAATGCCCAAATAATGCAGGACAATGTGCCACACCAATATCAACCCCTGACTGTGACGACTTGGGACAATGCAATGTATAGGCCCGCACCCAGAGGCACAGTCACAACTGCCATGTGTGTCAACCATTGATGCCTGCAGAAACATAACATACATTGTTTGTGTCTCCCAAAAACAGGTGATGATGGGGACACAGCAGCAGACGCTGAGGAGTCCCAGTCCCAGGCTCAAGAGGATGCGGAGCTCACTGGTGTTGTACAGCCTCTGTCCTCCTCGGACGATGAAGACCAACCTGGCACATCCGGTGCAAGTCAACATGCAGCACCAGCAGGACCACCAGCTGCAGCACCAGCAGGACCACCAGCTGCAGCACCAGCAGGACCACCAGCTGCACCCCTGCACCCACCCCTCCAACGACTGTCACCACAAATACCATCCCTGCCGACATGGTCAGAACAAGGAGCAACTCCAGCACAGGGACCCTGGACCAACCTGGGGCCATGGACACCACCACCACCACCAACTCCCAAGGTGGACCAAGGTTATCTGTGCGTGCCACTGCACACACTGCACATGTCAGCAGGGGTGGTGGGAGGGGTGGGAGACAGAGGTCGCTGCTTGCAGACGTTGCTGGTGTGCATGATGACCCACAACTGGTACGCATAGCTGATGCGTACCAGTCCAGCACCGGAGACCTCAGCCAGGTAGTGGGGCTCCTCAGAGACATGAAACAGCAGCAGGCTGCCCATCATGCCCGCTTGGACTCCCACATGTCCCACGTGGAGTCCAAGTGGGATGCACTGCATGAGATGACGGCGGTGCACAGGGACATTTTACAATGCCTCCGCCAGATGAACAGCAACGAGTCCACACCTCCCTGTGTGCCAACAACATCTGGTGCCGAACAAACTGCAACTGACACAGGGAGGGAGGAGGACTCTGGCGGAGAGTCCCCTGCACCGCAGCAGCCTGTACTTGAGGGCCCCCCAAGAAGAGGGGTCGTCCGAGGAGGGAAAAGTGAGAGGCCGATGGCCAAGCGCAACTCCCAGGAAGCCTGAACCTGTTCTGGATGTTCGCCTTTGTGCACAGAGTGTTCACCCTGTTGACGGCAACACTACTCCCACACATTGCATGGGGAGTACAAGTTGGACCAATGTGTCAGACAACTGTGGCCCCGATACTGGGGATCCTGTCCACCAGGACTTTCAATTCACCTAGGAACTTCGGATTGCAAGATTTATGTACAGCACTACCCATCCTATGCACTATTAACACAAATGTATCACAATAAACACACTAATACACCATACTTGCCTCTGTCGTGATTCCAACGTGGGTGCTGTTATGGGGATGATGAACTGCAAAATTACACTGTGTATGCGAACTGCAACAGCAAGGACAACACAGGCATGTGAGTAAAGGCAACGTGACACATATGAGGGAGACACACCACCAGGGCTACACAACACATACACACCTAGGCCATCTGACTCATTGCCTACACTGATGTTGCCAGGGAAGACGGTGCAATGCACAGACACCACACCCATTCCCAGTTGTAGTCAAGTAGCCCACAGGTGCAGTAAGCAAATGGCACTCAAATGTGTGACCACAGACAATGCACATCACAAAGTGAAGCACAGGTTTATTACACGTTTACAACATGTCGTAACCACTACAGATGCAAGGTAATCCCACCTGGCAGCGGGCACACAGTCAACAACTCTAGACGGAAGGAAGTCCATGGGTGTGGCGCACATCACCTGTAGGGACACAACAGCTACCACCCTGGATGTGCAATCACGTCGTCGTTGGACACAGTTGACCAAACGAATCTGAAAGTACCCTGTGAAGGACAGAAATGACACACAGTCAAAAGCAATGGAGTACAGGACAGAACAGCAAAACTCATGCACAATACATGTTACAAGATACCCACCCAGAACCAAGTTAGCATGTCAACACTGTTGGGGAGTACAGCCCACCTGTTAGCACACATCGCAACACACATCCAGTCAAGTAGCCCATGGACACACTGCAACAGCACCAGAGCACCACCTACACATCATGCCAACTCACATCATTGACATGACACCTCAGGATACTCACATTCAGCTAAAGAAGTTGGTGATGAGCTGTGTGCGGACATCATCATCATCATCATAGTCGTCACTGGCATCGTGGTCCAGGCCAGGATCCTCCACAGGTGGCGGATGTTGGTCATTGTCATCCTGGATGAGAGGCAACTCCTTCCGCACTGCCAGGTTGTGGAGCATGCAGCAGACGATGATAATCTTGCACACTTTCGCAGGGGCATATGGGAGGGACCCTCCGGTCTTGTCGAGGCAGCGGAAGCGGCTCTTCAGGAGACCAAATGTCCGCTCAATCACTCTCCTGGTCCGACCATGTGCCTCATTGTAGCGCATCTGGGCTGGTGTCACAGGGTTCCTGAGGGGTGTCAGCAACCACGGCATGTTGGGGTATCCCGAGTCACCTACGGACAGACAAGTGCACATTAGCTGACTTGGAAAAGTGGGCGGAATACTACAGATCAGATCACACACAATGGCACAAAGTCAGTACACACCGACAAGCCAGGCACGCTGGTTCTGCATCTGTGCCATCATCCTGGGGATGCGACTACTCCTCATCACAAAGGCATCGTGTGCTGAACCAGGGAAACGGGCACACACGTGTGTGATGGTCATGTCTGCAAGACACACCACCAGTGCATTGACCGAGTGGTAGTGCTTGCGGTTCCTGTAGGCCTGCTCCTGGGCCTGTGGTGGTACCAATGCCACATGTGTCCCATCAATGGAGCCAATGACATGCGGCATCCTCCCCAGGGCATAAAAGTCACTCTTCACGTCAGTGAGTCATCGCAGTCTAGGGAAATAGATGTACCGGTTCAGGAATAGCAGCATTGCCGCCAAAACATCGCGGAGCACACGGCTCAACATGGTCTGTGACATCCCACCAGCAGTCGCCACAGTATGTTGGAAGGGACCGGTGGCAAAGAAGTGTAGGGCTGCCATCACCTTCACCTTGGGGGTCAGCGCTGTAGGATACGGCCGGCCAGGCTGCAAATGTGGGGACAACTGCACTGCCAAATCCTCAATCAGCTGCCTGGTGAAGCGGTACCGTCGGATGCTGTCCCGTTCCACCATCGTTGCCAGGTCTGGGAATGGTCGATGGACAGCAGGAGCCCTGCAGTGCAGAGGAGAAGTAAGCAAGATTGTCAGTCACCCCACATATGCGGCATTGAACACACTCAAGATCCCAACATACATCATTATGAGGCACAACTACATGAAGTGTGCAGTTCCGGAAGGACATGTATGGTACATACATGGCCAACATCTGTCAACACGGTCCAACAGGTGGCATCAATTAGTCCCAGGTTGGCCCATTGGATATCTTGAGGCTGTGTCACAGTTCCCATCACCTGCTGCCGTGTCACAATAACCCCCCACAGTGACATGTGAGGACAGATGTGCCCCAGGCACCACAGCTCAACGACAGGTACATTCCCAGGGACCCTGTATTGCCACATGGACACTGGCATTACATGGAGTATCATGTATACACCACAGCAAAACAACCATGACCCCCACAGGTAGTGGCCCCACTTGCCACGGCAGGACAGACATGGACGTCTGTGACACACACACGCACAACATCAAAGTCCATGCACACACAACCTGGATGTGGAGACTGTCTCCCATTGTGCACATGAAATCAGAGACATTGTAAACACTACATGCACAAAGACTGTGGAGGACCATCACTATTGTGCCACTGGGACACCCTGGCTCAAACATACTGTCCCACATGGGACTCACGGGGTATGTGACATGACATACACATACACCACCGTGAAATGTGACCATGGCACATGCACAGATATGAACAGTTGCACATCACAGTGGACATGCACACGTAACACCCAGGATCCTGTCCCCATGAACACGTGCACAGCCTGGGGGTGGCTTCCCACAGATGACACCCACAGGACAACATGTACACCAACATACACACAATAGGAAATGCAGCCTTACATGCCTTATGATAAAGTTTGGACAGGCTGTCGTGATGTAGGTGTGCCCCTCACTGCCTGGGAGCTATCTGTGGCTGGCATATGTCCATCTGAGACAGGCATGCTGACATATGCCAGTCACATGTACAGTGATGCGTTGTACTGCAATGGACCGATCGGTGCCTCCGGCCGGCCCATTGCATTCAATGTGTGCAGGTACGCGTTGTACCCCTGTGCGCGTTGTACTGCAATGGACCGATCGGTGCCTCCGGCCGGCCCATTGCATTCAATGTGTGCGGGTACGCATTGTACCCCTGTACGCGTTGTACTGCAATGGACCGATCGGTGCCTCCGGCCGGCCCATTGCATTCAATGTGTGCGGGTACGCGTTGTACCCCTGTACGCGTTGTACTGCAATGGACCGATCGGTGCCTCCGGCCGGCCCATTGCATTCAATGTGTGCGGGTACGCGTTGTACCCCTGTGCGCGTTGTACTGCAATGGACCGATCGGTGCCTCCGGCCGGCCCATTGCATTCAATGTGTGCGGGTACGCGTTGTACCCCTGTGCGCGTTGAACTGCAATGGGCCGATCGGTGCCTCCGGCCGGCCCATTGCATTCAATGTGTGCGGGTACGCGTTGTACCCCTGTACGCGTTGTACCGCAATGGACCGATCGGTGCGCACCCATTGACAATGGGCTTGCCTGGCAACGGACGCGTTTTCGAATTTCGAACGAGTCGGTTGCTGGAAAATCAGTTGGTCACCCACAACAATGTTGCAAAATCATGTATGTCATGAAGTTGAAGATTTGAAGGATGCTGTGGGCGTGTTTTGGTGCTGCTATTCCATGGATTGGCCAGATTCAGAAGATGCAAACAACTTGGACCTATCACTTTGGACACAAGGGACAGTATCTGCCTCTCCAGCACATATATATTGCTGGCTGTTCCCCTGAGAGCTCACTTGCCTGCACTACATGCTCCAGGACGACATCTGCCACTGCACTGCTGCTGTCTCTGCCCCTCTGGACCCTGCAATGGCACGTACTGTGGAGAGAGCCCCAGCCTTCAGCCTTGAAGAGAACCAGGCCCTGCTGGACAGCCTACTTCCACAGTACAGCAAGCTGTATGGGACACCAGGGGAGCAGGTGAGTGTTCTGTGCACTGCCTTTCTGAATGTGCATTTTGTCTGACTAGCAAGGCTGGAAGTCTGCACGCCACTGGCTAGCAGGCTCACTGAGTAGTTGTCACCCCCATAGTGTGTAGTGACTTGCACTGGACAGGTATGGTGCAGTGACAGTGCATTTGAACATGGTTTTACTTCCCATGCAATGATACCATGTAGTGACGTCTGGCAAACTGTCCATGGTCAGCTTTGCACTGCCTGTGTACATCATGTGCCCCTGTGATTGAGACATGTATATACAACTGTGTCATGCACGGATATGTTGCATGTGTGGTAATGGCCTTTTCACTTTGTCATCCTGACAGGTTAATGCCCATCGGAAGCAGGAGATCTGGAAGGACATCGTCCGGGCCGTCCGGGCCATGGGGGTCTACAAGCGCCGGATCCGCAACTGCCAGAAGAGGTGGCAGGACCTTCGGGGCTGGACCCGGAGGATTGCACGGGTCCAGCTGAAGCTGTCGCCTCCTCGCAGGAGGGGCGGAACACGGACCCTGACCCCCAACATGCTCCAGATCCTGGCGGTGGTGTTTCCAGACCTGGATGGGCAGCTGAAGGCCAGACAGCAGCAAGGAGGGGGTGAGTCAAAGACTGCACTGTGAACTCTGTATTACATGCTTTGTGCCCTCCTCTGGCCTGGTTCAACTGCCACAGTGCAGCAGTCATGTTGTCCAGGAGCCATGTCCCTCTATTGTGCACTGCCCACTGCTCATCTGATACCCAGGTGTGGCCCTTACATTCAGGGAATTGTGTCACTTGGGACTGTGTCCTTGCAGTTTGCTTCACTAAAGGTGGGGGACAGCATCTGTTTCCCTAACTCTGTTGTGGGCATCAAGGGTGGGTCCATTGTTCACACAACGCCTGTGTTTGGACATGTGATCTGCGTGTTGCTTTGATATGCGGTCCACTTGCTGAGCTGAGCCACCACATGTGCCTGGGGTATGTGGCACATGCCCATGCAGCGGATGGGAACAATGTTTGGGCCCCAGGAGTGTGCAGATTACGTGTGTCACACATACATAGCCAGCTTTCCACTGTCCAGGGCACATCCCTCATTCATGTGGAGCAGGACAGTCATGCCTACTCCAGGCCATGCAATGCACTCTGTACTCCCACTCCCGTGTATCAGCTGACACATTGTGCGCAGTGATTTGAACCCTCAGGTGTCTGCCTCTGTGTCAGTGTGCTGTGGATTAGTTGCCAGGACTGCTGGGGTGGTTCAAGGTAGGGGCTCAGCATGCCCCTGGAGATGTGACCATAGGAGACGTTACTTGTGTGTCACATAGGTGTTTGATCAGCTGCGCGTGCAGACTGGGGTATGCGAATTTGAAGTTCAGGCAGCTGTTCCCCATTCACAGCAAATTGTGAGGGGCTCAGGTTCAGAGGGTAGTGTCACAGGTCTCCCATATGTCCAATAGGTATGACCTGGACAGATGAGGGTTAAGATGATGTGTTGTGTGGGGGATGTACATGTGCACTTGTGCAGCTCCAGGACTTGCATTCCCCATGACCTACTATTGTGACACAGTGCATAGTGTTGTTGTCTGGCTGCCAAGTCATACATCACTGAGACAGTGATGTATGACTTAGCAGTCATGCCTCTGCCATGGCATGTGTCAACTTATTGGTGGTCCTGCAGGGGAGTGACATGTGCTACATGCACACCATTGTGGCGATGGCTATCAGGACATGGGTGCATCATGGTGTCTGTCGCTGGTATGCATCACATGCATTTCCTATTTGACTCTGGGCATCCCTTTCATCCGGAAACCTGTACTGACTCAGTGGCAAGAGCTGTGATGGGTGCATGTCCACATGCCACACCGTGTCCTCTGCACTGTCCAACTACTGTGTACTTGGTGCATGTGTCCACCCTGGGGTGTTGCAATCCAACAGACACCAGACAGATGGGTGCAAGGCCATGTGGGATGTGAGTGCCATGCTTGGCATCAGACTGACAATTGGCTTCTCCTGTTCAGTTAGGGCACTTTTAGCAATGTACAACTAATGATGCCAGGGCTTGCTCTGTAATGTGCTGTGCTCACAGTGGTGTGTGCGTTTGGTGCAGGTGACTGATGTCTGTCTGTTTCCCCATTGTTTGCAGATACATCCACGGCCACGGAAGGGGACAGCTCCACGGACCAGGAGGAGCCAGAGAGCCAGACTGGGTCAGCAGCCGAGGAGTGGTCGGAGGGACCCAGTGGCACGGAGGGCGAGGGGAGCCACACCGAGGAGTCCTCAGCACCATCCACCTCAGCTGAGGACCAGAGCAACTCGGAGGATGACTCCCTTGTGGAGGCGGGTGTCAGCAGCCACCACACCCCAGCTAGTGTTGCTGTCCCCGCCACCACCAGCACCACCACCGCCCTCCCATCGGCTCCCATTCCCCAGGTCCGTGGAGGCTCCCATGTTCGGGAGCGTGTCTCCTTTGGCCCAGGCACCGCACCCCCTGCCCCTGTGTCCCCTGCTGCCCTGAGTGAGGAGTCTGTGTACCTCCTTCGCCAGCTCCATGTAGGGCAGACAGCCATGCTGAGTGTCCTCCATGCGCACACCGCACTGTTGACTCAGCTGGTGTCGTTCATGGAGGGCATCTCATCGGGCATGTCTGACCTACAGAGGGGCAACAGGTCCATGGACTCCTCCCTGACGGCAGCAGTGTCCCTCCTCAGACAGTCCCTCACCCCTCCTGCCTCTGCTCCATCCACACTCCCCAGCACCTTACCCGTCCCAAGCACACACACACCGGCACAGGCACACACCAGCACACACACGTCCAGCACACAGACACACACGCCACAAACAAAACGCACACGCACGCACAGTCAGGGGACTGAAACCAGACTCACAGGGGATGGGGCCCTGGTACACACACACGCATCCACGGGCACTGCGCAGTCCTCAGTTGCCTCTCCCTCCAAAGCACCCTCCCTTGCCTCACCTGCAACCCCAAAGACCCAGCGCCTCTTCCTCAGTGACCTCGGCCTCTTCCCCTCCGATCCAGCTGCCCCAGCATCCAGGGTGAAGAGGAAGCCCCCCCACACGGAGCAGAGTGCCCCTCGCCCCTGGACACCCTCCCCCAGGTGCAGACAGACTGAGGCCCCCACCCGCAAGTCCCCCCGGAGTGCTAAGAGCAAGACCCCGCCGCCGCCCTGCAGCTCAAGCACCAGGTCTCCTTCCTCCATCCCTCAGGCCCCCACTCCACAGGTGCCCCCACCACACCCTGCCCCAGGTTCCCCCACCCACAGATATACCATCCCCAAGAGGCTCCGGCCTTCTCCCCCTGCCACTTGCTCTCCCGGCACCACACCCCCACTGCGCTTGTCTGTGCCACTGATGTGGTGAGGGTGTCCTCCCCCTCTGTCCAGCCCACCTTGCCTGTTCCCCATTCTCCTCCCCTGATGGTAGGCACTGCAGTGGAGTCCACTACCACCCTGTCTGACTTGGGCACTGCAGTGGCGGACCTGTCCACTCCATCTGCAGGGTCCACTGCAGTCGTGCCGGCACCCACAACATCTGAGCCATGCCCCCCAGTTGTGCCGGCACACACCATGTCAGACACCTCCACTGCAGTTGTCAGTGGCTCTCCAGCACCCACCACCCCTTCCCTGCTTCCTCCTGGTGAGCCCTGATCCTGTCCCTGCGGTGCCTGGCCTACCCCCCGGTTGCCCCTCCTAGTGGATTGTCCCTGGTTTTGTGCAGGCATGTGTAGGGTGGCATCTGCCACTGTCACCCACTTGTGACTTTGTTGATGGACTGGCCATTGGCCTTTGTTTATGTTCTACCGGACTTCTACTTTTAATGCCACATATGCTGAATAAAGCAACTTTCTGTTCTCTAGTGCTTTTGCTTCTGATGTACATGATGTTGATGATGCTAACCATGCCCTTGCTGCAGTGATGGTGATATTTGGTCTCATGATAATGAAGTGTTACTGTGCAGGAACCCATGTGGTCCAGGGGGAATGTGTCCTATCCTGTGGTGTATCCATGTCATCCATAGCAGCATCTGAGGGTGTCATGTGTTCAGTATTTGGCAATGGGATTTCCTACTTAGATTGGCTATTTCACATCTGTGGCTTCCACCCCTGCACATCTGTTGTGCCTGCCATTGTTCAATTCATCTACTTCCCTGACCGTGTGGCCATCACCACTGGACATGCAGGTTTGGGCATCAATGGGGAAGGACTCATCTGTGTTGTCAGTGCAACATTGCTATACAAGTGTGTTGGATCTGTGCTGATGATTCCGTTGGCACTTCCATGACCAGGCTGATGTGACGGGAGCCCTCATTTGGTGCTAATTGTTGATTGTGTGACCAAGTGCTCAGCTGACATGGTGGGGCCCTACTGAGGCAACATATGGCACAGCTTTCCTCACACAGGAGTGGAGTCCCCTCATGGCAGTGTGTACTCCTGTGACATTGCCTGCGCCCAAGGTGTGTGTTGTATGTGCATGTCTGTGTGTTCACTTCCGTTTAGCTGTGCATGCTGTGATCCCTAGTGTTGTAACCTGTTTGTGATGCTAGCTGAGTTGAGCTATGTTCCCCCAAAGTCTTATCCCTGGGTTCTCTGTGATGTGGGTGCATGGCACATTGCTGGTCATCAGGGTGTCACCCATAGGTGTGCTTGCTGTCAGGGCTGAGTTTGTGTGCAGACGCAGATGGGTCACAGTCAGGTTTCCCCTTGGCACTTGTTGTTTGCCCCTGTCATGTGATTTCCAGTTTGTGTTATCTTTCAGTGATTGTGACACGTTGTGTGTGTGACTGCTGGCACTTCTCAGGGACCGGGCTGCAATGTTGGTTGTTGTCTATGTGTGTTCTTTGTGGGTGACCTTGGCTTCTTCATTGGTGTGTGACTGTGGCTGTGATCCCATTGGTGGGTGTGGTATTGCCGTCATGTCCATGTACGCCGTAGTGTGCAGTGTGTCAGACATTCAGGAGTCTTGTTGAGTGTCCATGTGTGATGTGTTTCTGCACCTTGGTTCCCACCCACCACCCTAGAATAGTCATGGGTGCATGTGCAATGTCACCAGTGCATGTGTGCTTCACTGCTGCACATTGTTGGAGGTCGAGGGGTGTGGTGTTGAGTGTGTGCAGATGAGAGTTGTTGCCCGGCTAGGCCCCTGCCTCCATGTTGGCCTTGGCTTACTGGCCATGCTGTTTGATTTGTGCTTGTGTAGGTGTGATGGTAGTTAGTTGCTCAGTACACATGACTGTGGTTCACAGTGTGAACCACATTTGGCGTTGTCATCACAGTGGGATTGTAATGCAGCCCAGGGTCACCACATTGTGGGGGCCCCGGGGGTGGTGCTGTTTTGTGTCTGTGTCTTGCTGTGTCAGTTGCTGTCCCTACGTGCCTGTGTGACATGTGTGATTTGTGCTCCCTCTCATCTGACAATGCCTGCTTGCCCACATAGGGGATTTGGATCCATGAGTTACCTTTGTGTGGCACTGTATGCACATCTGTATGATTGGTATTCAGGTCTCCTCATGTGTTGTGTGGTTGCCTGGGGACACTGGCATCCCCCTCACCTGTTGTGTATGATGTGCAGTGTGGGTCTGCCTGTTTGTGTTTGTGCATCTGCACCACTGCATTGGCATATCTTGGGTGTGCCATTGGCTGTATGTAGTTTGGTGGGTTTCCCCTGCTGTCCCTGGGACTCCTAGGTCATCGGTCAGCACAATGATCATGGTTTGTGTGTCCCATTGCTGCCATGGTATGGTATCTGTTCACCTCACATCTGCAGTCTCCACAGGGTATCTGCATGTGTGTGCCCATTGGTGCAAATATGTGGGTCTGCATTCTGATGGTCACTTCTGTCGTTGTGTCATTGATGATTGTTGACGGTGTCAGCCCCCATGGGTGTTGTTTGTCTGCACATGGCCAAAGTTATGTCTTATTTGCACTGCAGGATTTGGCTCCCCCAATTTATGTTGCAATGGGACACATACACTACTTTGCCACTGATGTGTTTGTTGTTCTGTGACCAGAAATCATCCATGCAGTTTGGCAGTTGCACCTCTTTCTTTGTCAACACTTACCTTTTGGTCACTGTGATGATGGGGGTTTGGACCCCATTGCCACAATGTTCAAAGTGTGCTTCAGCTATGGACCCCACACTTACATTTTGGTCACTGTGATGATGGGGGTTTGGACCCCATTGCCACAATGTTCAAAATGTGCTTCAGCTATGGACCCCACACTTACATTTTGGTCACTGTGATGATGGGGGTTTGGACCCCATTGCCACATTGTTCAAAGTGTGCTTCAGCTATGGACCCCACACTTACATTTTGGTCACTGTGATGATGGGGGTTTGGACCCCATTGCCACAATGGTCATGGCCTGCTTGCATTGTGGGTGCCACACACATATATGTGTGGCACATGTGCTAGGGGGTCACATTGTATGTTCAAAGTCATGTTCGGTGTTGTGGGCATTTGACACAGTCTACACACGCTTGTCATGGTGTTGGGGGGATGTCTTCTTCTTGCATTCCCTAGGTTGTGGTGTGCTGGTTGTGTCATGCATTGTCCATCCTATGAGTGGGGGTGGTAGTAGTGGTAGTCATCCAGCCCCCCCTGGGTGAGGGTGGTAGTAGTGGTAGGCATCCTGCCCCCCCTGGCTCAGGGTGGTAGTAGTGGTAGGCATCCAGCCCCCCCTGGCTAAGGGTGGTAGTAGTGGTAGGCATCCTGCCCCCCCTGGCTCAGGGTGGTAGTAGTGGTAGGCATCCTGCCCCCCTGGCTAAGGGTGGTAGTAGTGGTAGGCATCCAGCCCCCCCTGGGTGAGGGTGGTAGTAGTGGTAGGCATCCTGCCCCCCCGGCTAAGGCTGGTAGTAGTGGTAGGGATCCTGCCCCCCCTGGCTCAGGGTGGTAGTGGTGGTAGGCATCCAGCCCCCTGGCTAAGGGTGGTAGTAGTGGTAGGCATCCAGCCCCCTGGGTGAGGGTGGTAGTAGTGGTAGGCATCCAGCCCCCCTGGGTGAGGGTGGTAGTAGTGGTAGGCATCCAGCCCCCTGGGTGAGGGTGGTAGTAGTGGTAGGCATCCAGCCCCCCCTGGGTGAGGGTGGTAGTAGTGGTAGGCATCCTGCCCCCCCGGCTAAGGCTGGTAGTAGTGGTAGGGATCCTGCCCCCCTGGCTCAGGGTGGTAGTGGTGGTAGGCATCCAGCCCCCTGGCTAAGGGTGGTAGTAGTGGTAGGCATCCAGCCCCCCTGGGTGAGGGTGGTAGTAGTGGTAGGCATCCAGCCCCCCCTGGGTGAGGGTGGTAGTAGTGGTAGGCATCCAGCCCCCCCTGGGTGAGGGTGGTAGTAGTGTTAGGCATTTTGCCCTCCCTGGCTAAGGGTGGTAGTAGTGGTAGGCATCCAGCCCCCCCTGGGTGAGGGTGGTAGTAGTGGTGGGCATCCAGCCCCCCGGCTAAGGGTGGTAGTAGTGGTAGGCATCCAGCCCCCCTGGGTGAGGGTGGTAGTAGTGGTAGGCATCCTGCCCCCTGGCTAAGGGTGGTAGTAGTGGTAGGCATCCAGCCCCCTGGGTGAGGGTGGTAGTAGTGGTAGGCATCCTGCCCCCCTGGCTAAGGGTGGTAGTAGTGGTAGGCATCCAGCCCCCCTGGGTGAGGGTGGTAGTAGTGGTAGGCATCCATCCCCCCCTGGGTGAGGGTGGTAGTTGTGGTAGGCATCCTGCCCCCCTGGCTAAGGGTGGTAGTAGTGGTAGGCATCCAGCCCCCCTGGGTGAGGGTGGTAGTAGTGGTAGGCATCCTGCCCCCCTGGCTAAGGGTGGTAGTAGTGGTAGGCATCCAGCCCCCCCTGGGTGAGGGTGGTAGTAGTGGTCGGCATCCTGCCCCCCTGGCTAAGGGTGGTAGTAGTGGTAGGCATCCTGCCCCCCTGGCTAAGGGTGGTAGTAGTGGTAGGCATCCTGCCCCCCTGGCTAAGGGTGGTAGTAGTGGTAGGCATCCAGCCCCCCCTGGGTGAGGGTGGTAGTAGTGGTAGGCATCCAGCCCCCCCTGGGTGAGGGTGGTAGTTGTGGTAGGCATCCAGCCCCCCCTGGCTAAGGGTGGTAGTAGTGGTAGGCATCCTGCCCCCCCTGGCTAAGGGTGGTAGTAGTGGTAGGCATCCAGCCCCCCCTGGGTGAGGGTGGTAGTAGTGGTAGGCATCCTGCCCCCCCTGGCTAAGGGTGGTAGTAGTGGTAGGCATCCTGCCCCCCCTGGCTAAGGGTGGTAGTAGTGGTAGGCATCCAGCCCCCCTGGGTGAGGGTGGTAGTAGTGGTAGGCATCCAGCCCCCCCTGGTTGAGGGTGGTAGTTGTGGTAGGCTCCAGCCCCCCCTGGGTGAGGGTGGTTGTAGTTGTAGGCATCCAGCCCCCCCTGGGTGAGGGTGGTAGTTGTGGTAGGCATCCAGCCCCCCCTGGCTAAGGGTGGTAGTAGTGGTAGGCATCCAGCCCCCCCTGGGTAGGGGTGGTGGTGCGCATTCAGGCCCCTGTGTGCATATGTGGCATTGGTGATGGGCATCCCGCCCCTATGGTGCTGCTGTTGCTGGTGTAAGTATATTCTGCATCCCTCTGTGTGTGTGTGATGTGTCGTGTACGTGTTGTATGTGTTTTGTGGTTGGTGTCTGGCTTACCTTCTGCGCCGTACGCGTCCGTGCATGTTCCGGTAGTAAATGTAGAATATCGGTATGATCGGGACGAAGGGATTCATGGTTGGTTCGTGTCGTTCGTCCTTCTCGTTGCTTCGCGTTGTCCTCGTCGCTTCGCCTCGTCCTCGTCGCTTCGCGTCGTCCTCGTCGCTGCCGTGTTCGTCTCGGAGCCGTGGATCGTGTTGTGGCGCGAATCGGAGCTTATGTGTGCCTCTCCCGGATGCTTTGACGTGCCGTGCGTAGCGACGGGTTCGGCGCGTACGGAAAGCGCATCGTACTCGTTCGGGCGGACGGAGCTGCATTTTGGCTTCCGTGCGACTCGATTCAGCGTTTCCGGATTCGCCTCGGTCGGGGAACAGGACCTGGTTTGGGTGAGTACGGCTCGGCCGGATTCTTTGCTGTTGTACGCATCGTACTTACTCGTTCGGTGTGCTGTACGGATCGGTCGGGAAACAGGCTTTCGCATGGCTTTTTTCCCGACCGAATGGTGTTGGGTGCGCCTCCGACCGAGATCGGAATCAGCCCCTTAGTGTGTGTAATTTTGGCTCGCCTCCGGTTCTTCAGGAGATTTGGGCTAGCCGTAATAATCTTCTATCTCTATAGTATTGTATTGAGAGTCATCTATATGAGTCTGATTTCTAGTCTGTAGTTCAGTTATCCAATTCCTGGTCCTCATTGGATGGCTGCTGGGACCCTTTATATCCAACCTCTCTCGGCACAGAACAAGATCCGTCGGAGGGCCAACAGTAAGAGGGAGAGGTATGAAACTTAGAGAAACTAAATGCAATATCCCATATGGGCCTAGTAACGCTTCACCATCTTCAATGGATCTCTCAACATTCCAATGTTCTAACCTACTTTAGCAGGCATCTGTGCAGCATCTAGCATTAAAATTTACCTTTTTCCTGTCAACTCATTGGAATGAGACAGGAACGCCTATAAAATAGTGGGATCACTGACAGAATATCGATGAGAAGAATATCGACCTACAAAAATATCGAGGTAAAAATATAGAATGCCAAAATATCGAATCCCTATCTACAAACAGGTAAGTACAAAAATATCGAATCCAAAATATAGTTGTAAAAAATATAGTTAGTCAAAATATCGAATTTTTTAAATATCTTAAAAGTAATGTAAAATTAATTAAATACTATATATAATTAACTAAAACATACTTAAAAATACTTAAATAACTTTAAAATTAATAAATAATTAATGTAAGTTAAAAAAAAATAAACATACATTTTTATTTTTTAATACATATATATATTAACGTAATATTTATAAAAAATATTCAATATTTTTAGCGTAGGATAGCGAGAGGGTAAAATTTACTATTACCACTCCAGTGAGTGCAACAGTAGGGAAAGCATTGGATAGCGGGAGGGTAAAAATTACTATTCCCACTCCAGTGAGTGCAACAGTAGGGAAAGCGTTGGATAGCGGGAGGGTAAAATTACTATTCCCACTCCAGAGAGTGCAACAGTAGGGAAAACGTTGGATAGCGTAGGGGTAAAAATTACTATTCCCACTCCAGAGAGTGCAACAGTAGGGAAAGCGTTGGATAGCGGGAGTGTAAAAATTACTATTCCCACTCCAGAGAGTGCAACAGTAGGGAAAGCGTTGGATAGGGGGAGGGTAAAAATTACTATTCCCACTCCAGTGAGTGCAACAGTAGGGAAAGCGTTGGATAGCGGGAGGGTAAAAATTACTATTCCCACTCCAGAGAGTGCAACAGTAGGGAAAGCGTTGGATAGCGTAGGGGTAAAAATTACTATTCCCACTCCAGAGAGGGCAACAGTAGGGAAAGCGTTGGATAGCGTAGGGGTATAAATTACTATTCCCACTCCAGAGAGTGCAACAGTAGGGAAAGAGTTGGATAGCGTAGGGGTAAAAATTACTATTCCGACTCCAGTGAGTGCAACAGTAGGGAAAGCGTTGGATAGCGTAGGGGTAAAAATTACTATTCCCACTCCAGAGAGTGCAACAGTAGGGAAAATAATGATTTAATATTTTAATAAAAATAAAATAATTATCAATACCAATAAAAAATTTATTAGAATTACTTTCCAATTACAAAATATTTAATAATTAATTCTAAATACCAATAAATATTATTTCGTAAAAATTAATTACCTATTAATTATTAATTAACAAAGAATTAATTTTCAATACCAAAAAATAATAAATAATAAAAAAATACCAAGTAATAATTAATTGACAGTAAATTGATTATCAATACACCAAAATATTTTCAATAATTAATTAATTACAAATAAATTACTTCCCACCCTATTCCCCTATAAACCCACAACCCGCTACAAAGAATAAATTAATACAATTAACATAATTATCAATTAATAAATTAATAAAAATTAATTACCAATTAATAAAAATTAATTACCAAATAAGAATTAATAATCAATACCAATAAATAAAAATAAATAATTACTGAATTACAATTAAATTACTTCCCACCCTATTCCCCTATAAACCCACAACCCGCTCTGAATAATAAATTAATACAATTAATATAATTATCAATTAAAAAATTAATAAAAATTAATTACCAATTAATAAAAATTAATTACCAATTAATAATTAATTAACAATTAATTATTTATCAATACCAATAAATAAAATTTAATAATTACTTAATTACATTTAAATTACTTCCCACCCTATTCCCCTATAAACCCACAACCCGCTACAGAACTAAAACGCAAAATTAAATTAAATATAATTAATAATTCCTAAAAATTAATATTTAGTTTACTATAATTAAATTACTTCCCACCCTATTCCCCTATAAACCCACAACCCGCTACAGAATTAAATTACGCAAAAATTAAATAACATAAAATTCATTACTTTAAAAAAATTAAAACATACATTACAAAAATAATACATACTTTTAACACATATACTAACACTTAAAACACTATAAAAATTCGATATTTTTAACAACTATATTATGACTGTCGATATTTGGACAACCGATATTTCTTACCTGAATTTCGATATTCTTAACCACTATATTTTGGCAATTCGATATTCTGTCCATTCTATATTAAAAACTCGATATTTTGGCAATTCGATATTAAAAATTCGATATTATGTCTGTTTACAAAATAGTGCACTGCAGTCTTATGGAAGGTAGGGGAGAAGATGTGGTGTAAGGGCCAGAGATGGTGACACTGGAACTGGGGAGTCGGGTTCGACTATCTGTGTCAGTTCAACATTCTGTGACTCTGAGCAAATCACTTAGGGGCCGATTCCGATCTCGGCCGGTAGCGCACCGAATCGGATTCGGCTTAACCGGATCCGATTCGGAGCCCTCTTTTCCGACCGATTCGAACTCGCGTCTGGCCGAGCGAGTACGATGCGAGCGCACGCGAAATCGCCGACCGACTCGTTCACGGGTCCGAACCGCACCGACCGACTTGCTCGGACTCGACTCGCACCGCGCGATGGAGACGTTCCCCGGCCAGGCAAGTACGATGCGCGCCTTGAGCAGTCCGACCGACCCGCACCGTCCGGCTCGAAACAGCTGTCGGAGCAGGACTTTGGGGGTCCGTGTCGGACCCCCTTGTACGCGTAGCCACGTGAGTCGCACACGGGGGGACCCATGGGTCCCCCCTACCTGTGCGTATGCGGCGCGAACCGCATCGACGCGAACCCGCTGCAGGGGGCGCCCTCGTTTGCCTCGCACCCATTGAGTCAATGGGAGCCCGCGTACGAGTTGTACGACCGGCTCCCATTGACTTCAATGGGAGTCCGACCGAATCGAGTCCGATAGCATGCGTGCGCATAGTACTCGTTCAATCGGACAGCTAGAGTCCGATTCGGTCGGAAATCTCTCCGGGTCCGGCTCGGTCGGGGAGATTTCCGGCCTGAATCGGAATCGGCCCCTTAATCTTCCTGTGCCTAAAATGAAATGAATGTGCCCTTGTGTGATGTAACTGATGCTCACGTAAAGTGCTTGGGTCAATTTCATTCCACATAAAACTGAAAAAAAAATGTGCAAACAGTATAATCAAAAATTGTTATTTGCTCCCTCACAAAGGTAATTTGTTGGAGCAAGATTACTTTACTTTTTTGCTTCCTGCTACTACATAGCTTTTAAGTTCAAGCTAGCTAATAGCTTCTAGGATGCGTCCAATAAAGTTGCCGAATGACAGAGATCCAGCGGTGTACTAACAACAGATACTCCACTACCATATACTCACCTGGGCTCATATAACTTCTTTCACTAATACCAAGTAGACCGCTGGAGCTTGTAGTTTATAGATTTCATGTCTCAGGAATAGTTATATTTCTGTTCTAACTAAATCTTTCACTGATCAAAAAGTTCTTTTCCTCTGGTCGATGGACCATTAGTTGGAACTAGTTGATGGTGATAATTAACATAACTTATTAAACATTTCTTGATTAAAATTGAAATAATCACAGACTCGAGAAGTTTTAAAATCTTTATCTAAATTAATGGAATGTGAACCATCTCAAAGTTTCAGTACAAACACCCTCATTCGCAAGAGTGTCAATTCAATCAATACTCAATAATCAATACTAATTCAGATTCACACAATAACTATGCTCAGAAAGGAGAGGACAGAGAGAGAAGAACATCTATCAATACGATGAATTTATAGTTACCAAGAATGGTGTGAAGACCAACACCCTGGCCAAAGGGCTGGTAAGGGTCCCCCGGGATAGATCAGGAGACAAAGACTTCAGGACAGGAATCAGGACAGGATACTTCACCTCTCTAAATACCGACGACTGCGTCGCACCCCTCTCTGACACTCTCTTCCTCCTCGTGGTTCTTCCGTGATCTTCTTTCTAACCCAATTAAGTTAAAATAGATGGTTCTGCATTCGATTTCTTCATCAGCGTCTCACAGCATCAGCACCACCCCAGCACCGACAGCATCCCAAGCTCTCGATTTTCAGCATCGACGACTCTCGCTTCTGCTCCTGTGTCTGCTCTCTAACTAACTAAAAACTACCTCAATTATACTTTTCAGTATTCATGTACCACCCATTAATGTTTCAATATCATAAAATACTAACTCTGATTGGTCAGGCGAAGGGGGATGATCTTCACACCATGCTTACATTTCACTTATTTTCATTGAACCATTGTCTTTTATACCCATCCCCTCAAACTTTATTAAATCATTTCCTTTCCCATACATCTCCAAACTTTATTAATACAAAATGTTTCAACTTCATGAATAAGTCTTCTTCATATGAACTCTTCACCCTCATGTTCCCAGGGCACATCTTCTCTGGCCTTGGACGCGTGACAAATCCTTAGTCATCCTTTCGTATTCTTTCTCATCTGCGCATGTGTGGGGTCAAGTCAGTCAGCTCAATTCAGACAAGTGTGATAGGCCCAAATGCGCACTAATAATAAAGTCAAAAGAAAAAATGTTATTCTCAATAATAAATGGTTTCACTGTATACCACCAACCTCTACTCTAACCCACTTTAATTATTATTACCCTTTTCTGCATTTGCGTTAGTATAAAACTTATTTTCTATTTTGCGAAGCAGGTGCCATGCATGTGAACTTTCAAGCGGCCATTTTAATATCTTTTGCGCAGGCGCAAGATTTTCCCTCCAAGCATTAGTACGTCATACTACGTAGATGCAGTAGACACATGCGCAGTAAAGATCCCTTGTTAGAGTGCGTTTTAGTCCTTTGTTCATGTTGTTATGGTTAGTAAACACACATGCAAGCTTCACTGTCCCGCGTGTCTTTTCTAAAAATGCGAATTATTAATGACGAACACATAGTTAGTAATTCGTTAATGAGTTAAACGAGAGGATTGCTTCCGAGCAAGTCTCATTTACGAGTCCTTGCTCCATCAATCCCCTCTCTGATGGCATCTTAAGCCATCACAAAATTACCCATCCCATCCCAGATACCAACTTAAGCACATCTCAGTTCTCTATTTCTCCTCTCAATTTTACATCAACCAACTCGTTTCCTTCTAAATCCTTCATTTTCTTGTATAGTTTGCCTTTCATTTCTTCCAACTGTATTTCATCATATTTTCTCTTTCAAAATGTATTTTTCCTCTCCTTCCTTTTCTACAACACTTATATGTAATCATTATTATCATTACTACGGTTATTATCATGACTAATGGTATTATTATTTGACCTAGGAAACTTTTCCCAAAATGAGCAAACCATTTCCCTATTGATGTTATACTTTTTGTTAATCTTCCCCACACACTGTCAACCTCCAGTTGGGTCAAGTCTTTATGCATTCTCATAATGTTTTCAATATATCCTTTAATTTCTCTGCTCTTGTCTGGAATGTAAGTGCAACAATGTTGAATTTTCAACATGCCACAAACTCCACCTTCCTTTGCTAATAATATGTCAAGAGCAAGACGGTTCTGTAAAACCCTAGACCTGATTGCAACCATCTCTGTGTTAATCATTAAGAATCCTCCTGCAGTATCTGTAGAAAGACGATCAGCTATGGATGATAACTTACAAATTTTCTGTGAATTAAGAATGACTCCAACTGAGGGTATCAATGCACTAAAAATATCTCCTACAATTTCAGAAAAACTAGCTCTTCTTCTACGTGTTAGTCCATTAGAATTTCCATTGGTTCCACTGATTCTGTCCACATGATACATTTTTGGAAAAACTATTCCAAAGTAACAGCTCCTGTACCATCTTGCAGGTAACCTATAATATGCATTGTTCCCGCAAACATAATAAACTCCTGGAAATACAGGATCAGTTCCCCCTTTTAATCCCCACCCTCCTAAAATTAGGAAGTTGTGTTCACATTCACTGGAACCAATGTAATTATTGTTATAATCTGTCTTTAATCTATGGAGGCAGAATTTTCCCCTTTTCACAAAATCCAGGGACATCGCAGCATGAGTCTTGCCATTTGCATAGATTCCCTCTTTCCCAGCCCATGGAGGTACATGGGGTTTCTGTTCAGTCGCTTTCTTTATTAAATCCTGTCTCCTTTCTTCTACTAAATCTAAAAAATCTTTTTCTTCTTTTCTCAATGTACATGTTAGATTATCTTTATGTGCCTGAACTAAATCTATTGAACTCATTTTTAAGAAAAATTCACCCATAAACTGTGCATTTTTACTACTAACTACTGGATTCATATTCTTTCTAATAGGTAAATCAGAAAATACTACTTCTAGATTTGAATAAAAATACTGAAGTCTCCCTGTAGCATAAAATAGACTTAATAAAATACTACATGACACACCATATGTTAAAGGTATATGGTGATACGTCACCCCTTCTGATACTGATGAGGGTAACTTCATACACACATAGCAATTATTAATCTCCATAGTACTAACATATTGAAATAACAATTTAATAAACACATTAGAGGACGTATTATAGTCTGATTCATTATGATAATTTGCTTCATCTTCTACCCCTATTTCTATTTTAGTTCCTTTTGTTCTATCTACCTTAACATTAGTATCTGTATTATTCTTGTCACTTGTTTTCATTAACTAAGGTACTCCTACTGTTAGGAATAACCATACCAATGCTACTAATAAAATACTACAAAAACAAAATCTAAAACATTTTCTTTTCAATCCACGTTTTGGTCTTTCGGTAACTTCAATTTCTGCCATTTTACTTCCGAGAAAATTTCTTTTCTCTTATCCTTTCTTTGTCAATTTGACTTTCTTTTCGTTCTTAAGGTGACATAAGGAGGCCTCAATTTGCTTTCATCAATCTGTGCAATATGAACCTCTTCTGTTTCATCACTCAGATCTAGAGATTCAAATTCTTCAAGTATGACATAGGTCCATTCAGGAGCCTTGTATCTTCTGTTTAAATTTCTCAATCTTGGACTTCTTCGAGTTATTTTCGCTAAGGTTTGTTTAGATCGTGTTTGACTTGTAATTTCATTTACTTGTTCTGGTTTCTTTTCTGATTTTCTCAAATGATATCTTAATTTCTTTACTCCAGTAGGCCAATTGTCTCCCTTTCTGATTCTTTTGATTTGTACTGCACTTTCACCTTCTTTATCTCCTCACAAGGTTCTTTTAATTTCACTTAATTTAGGCACAATCTGTCCTCGTTCTCTGTTTTCTGTGCTTGAACCTTCTTTTGCTTCCACCTGCTCAGGTCTTATCGTACTTTGTTCTTCTTCTTCCTGAGCTTGTTCTTCTAATTCTATCCGTCCCTGTTCAGGTCTTACTTCATATTGTTCTTTTTCTGCCTGAACTTGTTCTTCTAACTCTATCTGATCCTGTTCAGGTCTTATTTCACACTTTTCTTCTTCTGCCTGAACGTGTTCTTCTAATATTCCCTCCTCAGGTTCCTGAAAGTCTTTTTCTATTTCCACCTGAGTGTGTTCTTCTTTCCCTGTCTCTTCCTGTCTACTTTCCTGTCTTTTCAGTTCTGTTCTTCTTCTTGTTTCAATAGCATCATCAATTACTTCAATCACTGGTATCCACTCTTCCTGACTTGTACCTGGCTGTTCGTCATATGGTTGTTTTTCAGAATCTATCACTCTAGATTCTTTAATTTCACAGCTTACAACTCCTGACGCTTCAGCCTGTTCAGTCAGTGGTTGCTCTTGTTGTTCTGATGGGCTCGGAACTCTTCTGGTATGACTGGTATGAATCCAATTGGGCAAACCTGCACACTTCACTGCTGTGGTAGTGACTAGTCTGACTTGACGCGGTTTATCCCACCTTGGTGCTAGGCACGACTTTCTTGCGTGTTTCTTCACTAGCACCCAGTCTCCAGGATTCAAATCATGTGCTTGGTCTGGCTGTCTTTCAACTGCGTCTTCCCCAACCTGGTGAGAGACAGAACGCACCATTTCAGCCAATCCTTTGCAATAGTCCAATACCAGATCATCAGTTATATTCATTCATTTATTTCCAGGAATGAATGCTTGTCTCATGGCTCTTCCCATGAGAACTTCATGTGGGCTCATTCCTGTTTTTCTGTCTGGAATACTTCTGAGACCCATCAATACAAGAGGTAATGCATCTGCCCATTTCAGCATTGTGGATGCACACACCTTCCCTAGTCTTGACTTGATTGTGCCATTTAACTGTTCAACTATTCCAGAAGCCTCTGGACGATAAGCACAGTGCAGTTTTTGTTCAATGTTAAATGCAGCACAGATTAATCAAATTATTTCATTATTAAAATGAGGGCCTCTATCTGATTCCAAAGTGACTGGAAAACCAAAGCGTGGAATTAACTCCCTCAAAAACAATTTAGCAACTGTAAGACTGTCATTTCTTCGAGTGGGATAAGCTTCCACCCATCTTGAAAAGAGGCATACTATGACAAGTATATATTTCAGTCCATTGCTAGGGGGCAACTCAATAAAATCCAACTGTAATCTGGTAAAGGGTCCTTCTGCCTTTCCAATCTTTCCCCAACTAACTATTGTCTTCCTACCTGGATTTTGCTGCTGACACGTTAGGCATCTTTGGCAAAGGCTCTCTGCGACTACCCTGAATTTCGGATTGTACCAATTCTGTCTGAATAGTCTGAATCATTGAGTCTCTCCCTATGTGTGTTGCTCCATGATACACTTTTGCCATTTTTGAAAGCAAACAATCTGGCATGACTGGTCTTCCATCTAAATACACCCATACCTCATCATGTGGTCTCTTTGTACAAGTTGCCTTTATCCAAATTTCCTTTTCCTTTTCCTCAACTTCTTCCTGCAATTGTCTAATCTCATCCCATGTTTCTGGGAAAAACATAAGTTGGCATCTGGTTTCACCCGTTTCAATTTTTCTGTTAATGGCCACTGTATTTTTGGCACAGTATTTAGCCACTTGGTCAGCATATTTATTGCCAGCAGTCACATAGTCATTTCCTGACTGATGTGCAGCGCATTTTACAACTGCTACCTCTTTTGGCAATTGCAATGCTTCCAATAAATCCTTTACATTTTTGCTGTTTCTAATAGGTGATCCTGAAGAGGTCAGAAATCCCCTTTGCATCCAGAGCTGGCCAAAGTCGTGCACAACGCCGAACCCATATTGACTATCCGTAAATATGGTTACTCTCCAATTTTTCCCCAATTTGCATGCCATGGTTAGGGCTACCAATTCGGCTACTTGTGCAGATTTGACTCCAGGTAAACAGGATGCTTCAATTACCCCAGATATCTTACAAACAGCATATGCAGCACTTAATCCTCCTTCTTGTGTCCTGAGGCAGGATCCATCTACAAATAACTCATGATCAGCCTCTTTCAAAGGGGTCTCTTTTATATCAGGCCGGGGCTTCGTACACCACTCAGTTACATCCAAACAATCATGATCACTCTCATCTCTCACTTCTTCATTGCATGGGTCTGGCAGTAGGGTAGCTGGGTTCATAATCGTACACCTTATCACTGTCACGTTCTCAGCTCCCAGAATCACTCTTTCATACTTAGTCAATCGACTAGGGGTGAGATGTTGCGTGGAACATAAACCTTTACCGGATGTCCCATCACTATCGACTCACTCTGCTCCAGACTCATACAAGTAGCAGCTACTGCTTTTAAGCAGCCAGGTAATGCTGAAGCCACTGGATCCAATGTAGCTGAAAAATATGACACTGGACGTCGACTCAGTCCATGTCTCTATGTTAAGACTGAAAGTGCACAATTTTCTCTTTCACAACAAAACAACGCAAAGTCTTTTGAATAATCAGCATGCCCAAGGCAGGAGCCTCACACAAACAATTTCGCAATTTCACAAATGCCTCTATGCATTCATCATTCCAATCAATCGGATCTTTTGCTCTTTTTCGGGTCATTTGTATTAATGGTTTCGCTAACATAGAAAAACCATTAATCCATTGCCTACAGTACCCAACCACTCCCAGAAACATTCTCATTTCTCTCTGAGTCTGTGGCAATTGCATTTCCATTGGTTTGTGATTGGGGTTCTAATCTGTTGGTTAGACACGCCTACAACTTGGATTGATTCTCCCGAGAGGGGTAGGTTTGGGATGTCTGCTGTTCTCACAGTAGCACCAGTAGCACAGTAGCACCAGTATCCAATAGGAAAGTAATGTCTTTACCTTCTACTTTCCCATCAACAAATGGACCTGACTGATCTACCGGCAAGGATGCGCCAAGCACGCACTCCTCTTCCTCCCCCCTCAGGCACCATCATTATGTGGAATCCGAATTTTCCTCATCATTCTGCAACAAATATTGTGTAATTGTTCTATTATTCTTACCACTTTCTCCTTGAAATCCGGTGTTTGCACTGAAACTCTGATGATTCACAAAAGTTGGCATAGTAGCTGGTGGCACCTGATATTGTGGAGTAACTACCTGTTGCTGCTGATTTACAAGTACTTCATTCTGCATCTGTGGGATTAAATTTTGATTTGGCCCATTATTACTCTTATTATTCTGAGTACACTTACACTCGTGCTTCCAATGTCCAAGCTTTCCGCACGCATGACAAGGAAACTTCTTTTTCGCTTCTTCTCTGTCCATTCGGCCCCTATATTTATTACCATTCGCTCCTTGATCATTCTGACTCTTCTCTTTCGCTTGATTATTGTTTTGGGTATTTGGTTTCTCCTCTTGCTGTTCTGCCAGTTTTACTTGTGCCCACATCATTTTCTCTTTTAGCTTCCTACGCCTGGCCTCAATGTCATCTCCGCAATATTTCGCGTACTTTAAAATCTCATCCACTGTCTTGCTTTGCCAACACAACATGTGCTGCTGTATCATCTGACTAATCTCTGGTTTCAAACCATATACAAACCGATACACAAAATGTCCCATATCCTTGTCACCGATATTCTCAAAACCACTATACTGTTTAAACACCTGTAATAACCTCTCATAATATGCATGTACAGATTCATTTGGTTCCTGAGTTGTTCTATCTATTTTTACCCAGTCTGTTTCTTTAGGAGGAATTTTCCCTTTCAAATACGTAATCACTTGGTGATACTTTTTCATCACCTCCTCCGAGGGTGCTCCTGTCTTTGCGTCTCTAGCATATTCCTCATTAGGCCAATCAATTGTGATCTTACATTCCGGCCATAAATCAGCAGGTACCACTATATCAAATAGACCATCCAAATCCTTCAATAAAACCTTTGAAACCTTCACAAATCTCTCTACCTGTTTATTCCATTCAACTGGTTTTTCTCTCAGCTTTGGAAAATCATTTGTAAATGACAAAATATCTTGTCTACTCCAAGGAACATGAACATATCCTCCTCCAGGAACCTCTCTCATTGGACACAATTTTTCCATTTTGCTTGATTCTCTTACTGGAAATGCAGCTGCTGCTTCTCTCGCTTGTACTTCCTCTTTCTTTCTTATCCATCTAATTCTCCATTTATTAATATCTCCCCATTTTCTCAAAATGCTCATTAATTCCTTTATCTGTAATCTCTTTCCAGAAGCATTTACACTTTCTAAATCTTTATCAGTAAAGTCCACTCAATATGGTTTCTGTAACAACTTTGATTTCCCTATGTCTATTCCAATCTCTGAAGCAATTTCGGTCAATTTCTCATGAAATACCCTTGCTCTCCTGGTTATGCTCTTACATAAATATAATAATTCTTCTTCATTGTAAGCATTCAATCTTTCTGTGCCCACACATCCTGTCATCATCTTTTCCAATTCCACTTTCAATCTGCTGATGTCTAAAATCCTTGGTGTTGGGTTCTGATTATCTCTTTCCTGTGCCCATCTTTCTATATCTTCAGAGGTAACTACTGTTGCGCCTTCAGTTCCTGTATGAACCAAAGGTCTTCTTTCTCTCAAATTCATGGGCGTAACTCTCTTTGGAGTTTCCGTCAAAGGTTCCACATTAGGGAGATCCATTAATGAAATAATTGACTCACTTTCACTAACCTGATCATCTGTAATTATTATCTCTTTCCTAGGACTATTTAATGGAATTGTCACAGGTTTTGGTTTTTGGCAAATGTTTTTATCTCCATACAATGGGATTACTGGACCAATGGTCACTGGTACTGTCAAAGCATCAGTATTTAAATTTAATTGACTTATCTTTTGAACTAGTTCTTCTCTAGTTTTGTTTAAAACATCTCTTTCATTATCCTGTAACACTCTGTTATATGTCGTATCATGTAAAATCTGTGGGGTCAATGGCATTCCCATTACTGGTGCACTTGGGGTAACCTTACTAGTTGCTTCTTGATACGGCGGTGGATTTTTAATTAAAATATCCTCTAACAACTCGTCATCTGATTCTCACCATATCCTGCTGTATTCGTATGTTTCGTTTTCTCCTTACACTTTCCTCCAGACTGTTCCTCAGCCATTAACACTGGATATAAACCTTCTGATACCATAGCTCTCCTCCGTTGTTTCATCTGCCCTTCGCGTGACTCATGCAAGTGTCTTGGAAAGAATCCTCTATATCTCCCACCTCTGCATCTCTCTCGTTCATATGACTCAGTCTCCCATTCTTCCGAAGCCTCGTATTGAGTTAACCTAGGTCTAGGTTCTAAATCATTCATTTTCAATCTCAAATTCTGAAGAATCCTCCCATTAAACGTACCATCCTTAGGAAAAGCTAGCACTCCATCATCCTTCGTATATTCTATCCAGTTTTCCAACCACACGCAAGTATGATATCCTCTTTCCATCATCATAAAAGATGCTGGTGTTTTACGTGGCGGAATAGGAATTCCCTCTCTAGTCAACACAGGCTTATCTTTTATAAAGAAATTCTTAATTTTCTTTATAAATGACATCTTTCTTTTCTCTCCATACATCCTTGAGGAACAATGTATAAAATTGTATTCTGCGAACCCTTGAAATCTTCTGCCTGTACGCCTTGCACTAACAGTCAAATCAAAATCCCGCATACAATCTCTCTCTCCACCAATCCTAGCGCGGCTTCTAACTAGCTATCCAATTAAATCAGGCTCACGCTCGTGATCTGACCAATGCCAGCACGGCCTTTTTCTGACGTCAGTTTTGCTCCTTTCTACTGACCCCTCCTTTACAAGGCTGCTCCTGTCACACGCCCGCTGTTTCTACCAAACCCAGCGTGGCTTACTGTGACGTCAGTACAACTCCAGCAACTGACCCTCCCTTTACAAGGTAATACGAAAACTTATTTCTCAATATTTTCTTTAAAATTCTTTGTTATTAACGACATAAAAAAACATTTGCTACTCTGTCTGTTCCACTAAATCAAAGGATAGTTTATTTCTTTCCACTGCGAGTAAAACCCTTCCGCTTACCCTTCATATAAGCTCCAGAGAACCTGCTACTCCTCCGGTGTCACCCGTTTTGGGAAATTTGAGACCAAAGTTTCACCAGCGAACTACTTTTGCTGTCACTCTAGCTTGGAAGAACCTGCTACTCCTTCAGGGTTACCCTTTCTAGGTGATATAACGCCTAAAGTTTCACTAGCGAACTCTTTGCTATCAATCACTCTCACTTTTACACAGAAAATAGTCCCTAATTTAACACTGCCAGCCCTGAATAGCTTCTCAGTGTTATTCCAACAGACGAGTAGTCAAGTCAGGTCAAAAATACTTTATTCGGCAACTTAATGCCATAAAAGTGCACATATCAATATAGTACATTTCATATATATATATATATATATATATATATATATATATATATATATATATATATATATATATATATATTCACTGAAAAAACCATAGGTTTTAGGGACAGTTATAGTTAGTTGGACATTTCACTCGTACAAAACCATAGAAATTCCCCCGTTATAGTTAGTTCAGCTAACTATAACTCGCGCCCGCAATGCACTGCTGATGACGTCACATATTACATCACTCATGACATGGTCAGTGACATCACTGATGACATCACTGATGACATCTCAAATGACATCACTGATGACATCACTGATGACATCATCCAGTGACTGTGTGTTTCTGTAAAGTTTAAATATGTTTAATATATATAGGGAAAGGCGTATTGAAGAATGAGTGGGTGTATAAGTGTCTGAATGGATGATTTAGTACGTGAGTGAGTGACTGACTCTACAAGTGAGTGATTAAATGTATCTTACTGAATGCATGGGTTAGTGACTAAACTGTGTGAATGTCTGTATCCGTCTGTCTGTTGGTTTGTAAGCGGCTGCATGGCTTTCTGAATAGCTACATGAGTGTCTACATGGGTTATTGATTGATTGTCTGAGTATCTGTATGGGTGCCTGAGTGTTTGTGTGGGTGGGGTGTGTGTGACTCTGTGCATAGATGTGTGAGTTGGTGATTCACTGGGTGCATGGTTTCAAGAGTGCATCTGTGATGGACTGTATGGGTGGGTGAGTGTGTGTATGGGTGTGTTAGTGATTGAATGTATATCTCAGTGGTACATGTGTGAGTAACTACATATGTGAAAGGCAGTATATATGTGTGTTGGAGTATATAAATGGCTATAAGTGAGAGTGTGTGATTGTGAGAGTGACTGTATGGATGAGTGTGTACTTGTATCAGTGATTGTATAAGAGAGTAAGAATGTGCTAGTATTTGTATGAGTAAGTGAGCTGGTGTGTGTATAACTGTATAGGTGAGTAAATGGGTGTGTGATTAAGTTTTTGCATGACTGACTAGGTGTGTGAGTACCTCTATGGATGAGTGGCGGTGTGTGAGTGTTTATATAGGTGTATGAGTGCATATGATAGTCCTGTACTGAGTGACTAAGTATGAGTGACTGTACGGGTGAGTGAGTGGATGTGTGTGTAGACCTAAGAATCAGTGAGTGGGTATGTAGTTTTTGGTGTTGGAGTGTCTATGGTTTTGAGAATGGCAGTCTGAAATTTAGAGTGGGTGTATCAAAAGTTATATTAGGGTGTGAGAAGATGCATGAAATTATCACATGGATGATGTCATCAGTGATGTCATTTGAGATGTCATCAGCAGTGCATTGCGGGGGCGCGAGTTATAGTTAGCTGAACTAACTATAACGGGGGAATTTCTATGGTTTTGTACGAGTGAAATGTCCAACTAACTATAACTGTCCCTAAAACCTATGGTTTTTTCAGTGAATTTCAAAGGTTTTTTAAATGCTAATTTCTAACTATAACGTGTCTGAAACCTATGGTTTTTTCAGTGAATTTCAAAGGTTTTTTAAATGCTAATTTCTAACTATAACGTGCCTGAAACCTATGATTTTTTAAGTGAATTTCAAAGGTTTTTTTAAATGCTAGTTTCTAACTATGCCTACAGAGGTAGGACATGTGAAGAAAGAAGAAAAAACGTACAGAAAGAAGCAAAAGATGTGCAGAAAGAACCAACAGAGGAGCAGAAAGAGGCCTTGTTGCAAAATCATCCTGTGCCCACAACTTTTTCAGATGGGTACTGGTGGTAACTGACTCTGACTAACCAGAGCCAGTGCTATGCTAAAAGACATTAGAATACAGTGAAAACACCTAGATACACTAGGGAACACTATGCGTTGGGGTACCCCTGTGATTAGCATGACCTCCTCTGCAAGTCCCTAGTACATAATAGGGCAGGGGATTAAAACTACCTCTTAAAACGCGCTACAGGGCGCGTTTGCACAGTGGTGAAGGGAGGGGGCCTGAGGTGACATGTGTGCAAACGCACCCCGTGGCGCATTTTAAGTTGCGGGATTAAGTCCCCTTGAATTCTGAGGGTCCCTGGGGCCCAACTAGCCCCCAGGTACCTACAGTTAGGACCACAGAGCTGAGTTGCAGAGAGGCGTTCCGAGGCCACGCACCTTTTTCACCTCTCTGCAACGCAACTCTGTTGTGCTTACTGAAGGTACCTGGTGGGCTAGTTGGCCCCCAGGGTCCCTCAGGATTCAAAGGGAATTAATTCCCCAACTTAAAATGCACCACAGGGCGTGTTTGCGCACATGTCACCTGAGGCCCCGCCCCTCCCTTCACCACTGTGCAAACGCGCCCCGTGGTGTGTTTTAAGTTGGGGGATTAGGTCACCTTGAATCCTGAGGGTCCCTGGGGCCCAACTAGCCCACTAGGTACTTCCAGTAAGCACCACAGGCCTGCGTTGCAACGCCTGTAACAAATTGTGCAGTTGTGTTTAGGTAGTGAAGAGGGTCGTGCTGGGGGTAGTGTTTTAGGGTTTAGGGTAGTGCAGTGGTGTTTGTGTAGTGTAGGGGGTCATGCTGGGGGTAGATTTAGGGTTTAGGGTAGTGCAGTGGTGTTTGGGTAGTGTAGGGAGTCGTGCTGGGGGAGTGTTTTAGGGTTTAGGGTAGTGCAGTGGTGTTTGGGTAGTGTAGGGGGTCGTGCTGGGGGTAGTGTTTTAGGGTTTAGGGTAGTGCAGTGGTGTTTGGGTAGTGTAGGGGGTTGTGCTGGGGGTAGTGATTTAGGGTAGTGCAGTGGTGTTTGGGTAGTGTAGGGGGTACTGTTGGGGATAGTGTTTTAGGGTTTAGGGTAGTGCAGTGGTGTTTGGGTAGTGTAGGGATACTGCTGGGGGTAGTTTTTAGGGTTTAGGGTAGTGCAGTGGTGTTTGGGTAGTGTAGTGGTTCGTGCTGGGGGTAGTTTTTAGGGTTTAGGGTAGTGCAGTGGTGTTTGTGTAGTGTAGGGGTAGTGTTTTAGGGTTTAGGGTAGTGCAGTGGTGTTTGTGTAGTGTAGGAGGTCGTGTTTTAGGGTTTAGGGTAGTGCAGTGGTCTTTGGGTAGTGTAGGGAGTCGTGCGGGGTAGTGTTTTAGGGTTTAGGGTAGTGTAGGGGGTCATGCGGGGGGTAGTGTTTTTAGGGATTAGGGTAGTGCATTGGTGTTTGGGTAGTGAAGGGGGTCATGCGGGGGTAGTGTTTTAGGGTTTAGGGCAGTGTAGTGGTGTTTGGGTAGTGTAGGGGGTCGTGCTGGGGGAGTGTTTTAGGGTTTAGGGCAGTGCAGTGGTGTTCGGGTAGTGTAGGGGGTCGTGCTGGGGGAGTGTTTGAGGGTTTAGGGCAGTGCAGTCGTGTTCGGGTAGTGTAGGGGGTTGTGCTGGGGGTAGTATTTTAGGGTTTAGGGTAGTGCAGTGGTGTTCGGGTAGTGTAGGGGGTCGTGCTGGGGGTAGTGTTCTAGGGTTTAGGGCAGTGCAGTGGTGTTTGGGCAGTGTAGGGGGTAATGCTGGGGGTGGTGTTTTAGGGTTTAGGGCAGTGCAGTGGTGTTCGGGCAGTGTAGGGGGTCGTGCTGGGGGTGGTGTTTCAGGGTTTAGGGCAGTGCAGTGGTGTTCGGGCAGTGTAGGGGTGGTGTTTCAGGGTTTAGGGCAGTGCAGTGGTGTTCGGGCAGTGTAGGGGGTCGTGCTGGGGGTGGTGTTTCAGGGTTTGGGGCAGTGCAGTGGTGTTCGAGCAGTAAAGGGGGTCGTGCTGGGGGTGGTGTTTCAGGGTTTAGGGCAGTGCAGTGGTGTTCGGGCAGTGTAGGGGCGGTGCAGGGGGTGGTGTTTCAGGGTTTAGGGCAGTGCAGTGGTGTTCAGGCAGTGTAGGGGGTGCTGCAGGGGTGGTGTTTCAGGGTTTAGGGCAGTGCAGTGGTGTTCGGGCAGTGTAGGGGGTCATGCAGGGGGTGGTGTTTCAGGGTTTAGGGCAGTACAGTGGTGTTCGGGCAGTGTAGGGGGTCGTGCTGGGGCTGGTGTTTCAGGGTTTAGGGCAGTGCAGTGGTGTTCGGGCAGTGTAGGGGGTTGTGCTGGGGCTGGTGTTTCAGGGTTTAGGGCAGCGCAGTGGTGTTCGGGCAGTGTAGGTGGTCGTGCTGGGGCTGGTGTTTCAGGGTTTAGGGCAGCGCAGTGGTGTTCGGGCAGTGTAGGGGGTTGTGCTGGGGCTGGTGTTTCAGGGTTTAGGGCAGTGCAGTGGTGTTCGGGCAGTGTAGGGGGTCTTGCTGGGGCTGGTGTTTCAGAGTCTAGGGCAGTGCAGTGGTGTTCGGGCAGTGTAGGGGGTCTTGCTGGGGCTGGTGTTTCAGGGTTTAGGGCAGTGCAGTGGTGTTCGGGCAGTGTAGGGGGTCGTGCTGGGGGTGGTGTTTCAGGGTTTAGGGCAGTGCAGTGGTGTTTGGGCAGTGTAGGGGGTCGTGCTGGGGCTAGTGTTTCAGGATTTAGGGCAGAGCAATGGTGTTCAGGCAGTGTAGGGGGTTTTGCTGGAGGTGGTGTTTCAGGGTTTAGGGCAGTGCAGTGGTGTTCGTGCAGTGTAGGGGGTGGTGTTTCAGGGTTTAGGGCAGTGGTGTTCAGGCAGTGTAGGGGGTCTTGCTGGGGTTGATGTTTCAGGGTTTAGGGCAGTGCAGTGGTGTTCGGGCAGTGTAGGGGGTCGCGCTGGGGGTGGTGTTTCAGTGTTTAGGGCAGTGCAGTGGTGTTCCGGCAGTGTAGGAGGTCGTGCAGGGGGTTGTGTTTCAGGGTTTAGGGCAGTGCAGTGGTGTTTGGGCAGTGTAGGGGGTCGTGCAGGGGGTGGTGTTTCAGGGTTTAGGGCAGTGCAGTGGTGTTCGGCCAGTGTAGGTGGTCTTGCTGGGGGTGGTGTTTCAGGCTTTAGTGCAGTGGTGTTCGGGCAGTGTAGGGGGTCTTGCTGGGGCTGGTGTTTCAGGGTTTAGGGCAGTGCAGTGGTGTTCGGGCAGTGTAGGGGGTCGTGCTGGGGCTGGTGTTTGAGGGTTTAGGGCAGTGCAGTGGTATTCGGGCAGTGTAGGGGGTCGTGCTGGGGCTGGTGTTTGTGGGTTTAGGGCAGTGCAGTGGTTTTCGGGCAGTGTAGGCGGTCGTGCTGGGCCTGGTGTTTCAGGGTTTAGGGCAGTGCAGTGGTGTTCGGACAGTGTACGGGGTTGTGCTGGGGCTGGTGTTTCAGGGTTTAGGGCAGTGCAGTGGTGTTCGGGCAGTGTAGGGGGTCGTGCTGGGGGTGGTGTTTCAGGGTTTAGGGCAGTGCAGTGGTGTTCGGGCAGTGTAGGGGGTCGTGCTGGGGCTGGTGTTTCATGGTTTAGGGCAGTGCAGTGGTGTTCGGGCAGTGTAGGGGGTCGTGCTGGGGTGGTGTTTCAGGGTTTTGGGCAGTGCAGTGGTGTTCGGGCAGTGTAGGGGGTCATGTTGGGGGTGGTGTTTCAGGGTTTAGGGCAGTGCAGTGGTGTACGGGCAGTGTAAGGGGTCTTGCTGGGGGTGGTGTTTCAGGGTTTAGGGCAGTGGTGTTCGGGCAGTGTAGGGGGTCTTGCTGGGGGTAGTGTTTCGGGGTTTAGGGCAGTGCAGTGGTGTTCGTGCAGTGTAGGGGGTCGTGCTGGGGGTGGTGTTTCAGGGTTTAGGGCAGTGCAGTAGTGTTCGGGCAGTGTAGGGGATCGTGCAGGGGGTGGTGTTTCAGGGTTTAGGGCAGTGCAGTGGTGTTCGGGCAGTGTAGGGGTCGTGCTTGGGGTGGTGTTTCAGGGTTTAGGGCAGTGCAGTGGTGTTCGGGCAGTGTAGGGGGTCGTGCAGGGGGTGGTGTTTCAGGGTTTAGGGCAGTGCAGTGGTGTTCGGGCAGTGTAGGGGGTCTTGCTGGGGGTGGTGTTTCAGGGTTTAGGGCAGTGGTGTTCGGGCAGTGTAGGGGGTCTTGCTGGGGGTGATGTTTCAGGGTTTAGGGCAGTGCAGTGGTGTTCGGGCAGTGTAGGGGGTCTTGCTGGGGGTAGTGTTTCAGGGTTTAGGGCAGTGCAGTGGTGTTCGTGCAGTGTAGGGGGTCGTGCTGGGGATGGTGTTTCAGGGTTTAGGGAAGTGCAGTAGTGTTCGGGCAGTGTAGGGGGTCGTGCAGGGGGTGGTGTTTCAGGGTTTAGGGCAGTGCAGTGGTGTTCGGGCAGTGTAGGGGGTCTTGCTGGGGGTGGTGTTTCAGGGTTTAGGTCAGTGCAGTGGTGTTCGGGCAGTGTAGGGGGTTGTGCTGGGGGTGGTGTTTCAGGGTTTAGGGCAATGGTGTTCGGGCAGTGTAGGGGGTCTTGCTGGGGGTGATGTTTCAGGGTTTAGGGCAGTGCAGTGGTGTTCGGGCAGTGTAGGAGGTCTTGCTGGGGGTAGTGTTTCAGGGTTTAGGGCAGTGCAGTGGTGTTCGGGCAGTGTAGGGGTCATGCTGGGGGTGGTGTTTCAGGGTTTAGGGCAGTGCAGTGGTTTTCGGGCAGTGTAGGGGGTCGTGAAGGGGGTGGTGTTTCAGGGTTTAGGGCAGTGCAGTGGTGTTCGGGCAGTGTAGGGGGTCGTGCCATTGTATGTGTTTCAGGGTTTAGGGCAGTGCAGTGGTGTTCGGGCAGTGTAGGGGGTCGTGCAGGGGCTGGTGTTTCAGGGTTTAGGGCAGTGCAGTGGTGTTCAGGCAGTGTAGGGGGTCGTGCTGGGGGTAGTGTTTTAGGGTTTAGGGTAGTGCAGTGGTGCTTGTGTAGTGTAGGGGGTCGTGCTGGGGGTAGTGTTTTAGGGTTTAGGGTAGTGCAGTGGTGTTTGTGTAGTGTAGGGGGTCATGTTTTAGGGTAGTGCAGTGGTGTTTGGGTAGTGTAGGGGGTCGTGCTGGGGGTAGTGTTTTAGGATTTAGGTTAGTGCAGTGGTGTTTGGGTAGTGTAGGGAGTCGTGCTGGGGGTAGTGTTTTAGGGTTTAAGGTAGTGCAGTGGTGTTTGTGTAGTGTAGGGGGTTGTGCTGGGGGTAGTGTTTTAGGGTTTAGGGTAGTGCAGTGGTGCTTGTGTAGTGTAGGGGGTCGTGCTGGGGGTAGTGTTTTAGGGTTTAGGGTAGTGCAGTGGTGTTTGTGTAGTGTAGGGGGTCATGTTTTAGGGTAGTGCAGTGGTGTTTGGGTAGTGTAGGGGGTCGTGCTGGGGGTAGTGTTTTAGAATTTAGGTTAGTGCAGTGGTGTTGGGGTAGTGTTTTAGGGTTTAGGGTAGTGCAGTGGTGTTTGTGTAGTGTAGGGGGTCATGCTGGGGGTAGTGTTTTAGGGTTTAGGATAGTGCAGTGGTGCTTGTGTAGTGTAGGGGGTCGTGCTGGGGTAGTGTTTTAGGGTTTAGGGTAGTGCAGTGGTATTTTTGTAGTGTAGGGGGTCATGTTTTAAGATGCAACGCTCCAATACCTGACCAGTCTGCACTACATAAAACTGCAAAAAAACAAAAAATAAAATGGTTTGCACACTTTTGTCATTGGGCTATATGTGGGCTACATCTGGGTAATATTTGTGCTACATTTGGGCTCTTTTTTCACTGGTGGCCATCTTGGAAGACTTCTTTGTTATGAAGTTTCCTAATTTCCTCATTTACTGCAGTCTCCTCAGTAGGAAATGCTTTCAGTTTTTTACTTTGATTCCATCAAGAAGGCATTCAGATGTGTCACACATTTGCCATAAATTCAGAATGTTATTACTCTAGTTGTTCATTAGATCACTGTAGTAAAGCTACTGCTCACCAAGGAGTTAACTGGAAGTCTACTGCTGGTATTGAAAGTGATTGTTTCAGTCTGCATGTCAGAATTTTCTAATGAAATAGAAGAGGATTTGAGATCTCACTTAAAACATGCACTAAATTTTCTTTTGCAGCACTAACCATAATTTCTATGGCAAAATGAACCCCCTCATTTTGTTCCTTTTTAAATTAAATGTTTTAAGTGTTACCAGTTTATTCCAATCAAGATGGCTTCAGGTGTGCCATACTTTTGTCATAAGTAAGGCTGTTAGCACTCAAGTTGTTCTTTAGAACACTCTGGGAAGCTGCAGTAGAACACAAAGGCATCAACTGACAGGCTGCTCCTGTTGAAATATAACAGGAAGATATTTGAGATCTCACTTAAAACATGTCCTAATTTTTCTTTCTACAGCACTAACCATAATTTCTATGACAAAATGAACCCCATCATTTTGTTCCTTTTTAAATTAAATGTTTTAAGTGTTACCAGTTTATTCCAATCAAGATGGCTTCAGGTGTGCCATACTTTTGTCATAAGTAAGACTGTTAGCGCTCTAGTTGTTCTTTAGAACACTCTGGGAAGCTGCAGTAGAACACAAAGGCATCAACTGACAGGCTGCTCCTGTTGAAATATAACAGGAAGATATTTGAGATCACACTTGAAACATGTCCTAATTTTTCTTTCCAGAGCACTAACCATAATTTCTATGACAAGATGAACCCCATCATTTTGTTCCTTTTTAAATTAAATGTTTTAAGTGTTACCAGTTTATTCCAATCAAGATGGCTTCAGGTGTGCCATACTTTTGTCATAAGTAAGGCTGTTAGCACTCTAGTTGTTCTTTAGAACACTCTGGGAAGCTGCAGTAGAACACAAAGGAATCAACTGACAGTCTCTGCCCTTGTTGGATGTACATGTTTTACTGAGAATGTCAGACTTCATTCTCACATGACTGAGAAAGATAATGTGAATTTACAGAAAATATGCTCTCATTTTAGCTTCTGGAGCACCTTCCAAAACTGTATGGGACAAGCATGTGAAAATAGTTTTCTCTCAAACATGATTCATGATATCCCAGCAGAAGGTTTTTCACAGGGTAAAATCACCTTAGAACACACCACAATTCCTGAAATTAGTATGGTACCATCAACAAATGAATTCTAATGTAACTAAAGTCTGTTATCACCCTTTATAGTTCTCCTTTTGGTAACCCTCAAAATCTTCGATTCACTACAATGCATTTCAATGGGGTACTATCATTTATATTGGTCCCAAGATGGCTGCCAGCAATTCCAGGATGAAGTGCTGACAGCCAATCAGATCTCACGATGACATGTGTGGTTAGGCTCCGCCCAGATATATATGTGTTTTTACTTTTGATTTTCTCAGCAACTACTGAACGGATTTACACCATTTAACAAAAAGGGTTCTTTTTGAACCAAGAACTACCTCTTTGCCAAATTTGGTGTAATTCCGTTCAGCAGTTCGGGCTGTAGCCTTGCATAAAGTTTCCTATGGGAAATTGATTTTTGACTCTTATTTTTTTAATTTCTCCGCAACTACTGAACCGATTTACACCATTTAACAAAAGGGTTCTTTCTGAACCAAGAACTACCTCTTTGCCAAATTTGGTGTAATTCCGTTCAGCAGTTCGGGCTGTAGCCGTGTCTAAAGTTTCCTATGGGAAAATGAATGGGGAAAACACGTTTTGGGACCCCCCTTTTTTCTCGGCCCCCGCTTGACGAATCACCCTGAGACTTTCAGGGTAGGAGCGGACCGGAGCGGGCCATAAAGTTTGAAAATTTTGCAAAGATTCGTCAACCGACGCAAGAGTTATTTCAAATAGAATGTCGCGTATTTCCTATGGAAAATAGGTCCTAACTATAACTATCTACTGGCGACCGCCAGTAGATACTATATATATATATATATATATATATACACATTTTCTTTTAAAAAACGCAACCATAAAGTTTAAAAAAGGAGAACATTTCATAATATCAGTCGGAGAGCCAGGTTTCTGGATACGTGAGGATCAGTACATTGTATAAAGTGCAATCAGTTTAATGCGATGGGCCACCTTGAAGGCGCAGAAGGAGCCTAAACATAAGGGCCAACATTAGGGGGAAACATGCTTCTTGTTACTCATAGAATTCAAACCATAAAATACATAGGGTCCAAGCACGTTATATAAAGTGCAATGTGCGAAATGTCCGATACGGTCTAAAAACAGCGGGCCCGCTTAATAAAATACGGGCAATGCCTAAGTTTTAAAACATAATATAAAAACTGAAAATTAAAAAAAAAAAATTTTTTTCCTATGCCTGATGGCTCCAGTCAGGAAGCTCGCAACGCCAAAACTGATCGAGGTGGAAGGTAACATTTGGAGGTACAATAAGGCGGGCCTAACTTGGACAAAGTGACACTCTCGGAGTAATGGGAATGTGAACCTTTTACGAAAAGAAATATAATAATCACAGAAAAAAATGAAATGAATAGTATCCTGTTCAGAGAAGTTGTCACAAGGACAAGGTTTTAAGGTGCCTAGTTTGTGGAAACCTTGTGGGACAGCCAAAAGCCAGGGAATCAAATCTAAGCAAAATCTTGTTAATACAAAGCGGTGGTAAGGATTGCTGACGGTGAGTAGGTATGGCTGAAATTGATTATTCGTAGATAGCATTACATATCTCCTCACTGTTGGTTTTGCTAACTCATTCTCTTCTCTAAGTCCCTGGCGCTTAATCATGAACTGTTCCTTTATATTTCTGATCATAGTTTTGTCCAGAGGTTTAGGTCTAAAAAATAATTCAGGACAACCTAACCATTTTGTCAAATCCCTTAAGTATTTTAGCCATGGGATGCTACCGCCTCTATCAAGCGTCAAACAATCGGTAATTATTGTTTGATTTAGATTTGCGGTGGAGTTAGCCCAGACTCTCAGCCAGTGCAGCAATGGTGCTACCGCTATCTGGTCTGATATATATCCCACCCCTAATTCTTCATGTAATATATATGTGGGGGTGGAAACTGGTACTGACAAAATTTTACGTAAAAACTTGTCTTCCTCACGCTGGATGTCCCTTCCATCCTTGTATCCCCAAATATCACAGCCATAGATTGTCATGGGAATGCACTTTTCTTTATATATTTTCATCAGTGCCGGAATGGGTTTGGTCCCTACTCTCTTGGCAAAGTTTAGTGTGGCCCCCGTGGCTCTAGAAAGGGTATTCCTTTTCTGTGTGATTTGTGGGCACCATGTTCCATGCTCGTCGAAAAGTATCCCCAAATAGGGAAAGGTGGCAACCTTCGTTAATTCAACCCTTTTACAATAAAATTTAAACATTTTTGGGGACTTTCCAGGGCCAATCGACATAGTATGCGATTTCTTAAAATTAGTTGAAAGATCTAAAGAGTCCATAAAAACAATAAAATCATCTAAAAGTGATTGGAGGCCCACTGCGGTTCTGGCTAATAGAACCGTATCATCTGCGTACAAGAGTGCGGGAATCATCTTGTCGCCAAGTTTAGGAACATCTTTACAGCTGGCTTCTAGGAATTCCCCCAACTTGTTTATGTATATCGTGAATAAGAGGGGAGCCAGAATACAACCCTGGCGTACCCCTCTCTTCACGTCCCAGGGGGTTGTCAGATCACCATTGCTGTTGTATCTTACGGCAGCTGTATTATTTTCATGAATGGTGTGTAGAAAAGACACAAGCTCCGATTCAAGGCCTATATCATTTAGAATTGCCCATAATTTGGATCTATTGACGCAATCGAAAGCTTGGGTCAAATCCATGAATGCCAGATGTATTAAACCCTTTTTGCGACAGTATACTTTCCTACCACCAAATGTAAATTTAGGCATTGATCTAAGGTCCCTGTCTTTGGTCTAAAACCGTACTGTAATTCAGAGATAACATTCTGGTCATCCAGCCATGCTGTTAGGCGGCTGAGTACGGCCTTGCCCATTATTTTGGCCGCTGAATCTAAGAGTGAGATCGGCCTATAACATGTAGGTTCGTCCCTCGCACCCTTTTTAAAAATCGGAACAACCACTGCCTTTCCCCAGGATATCAAGTATCCATTTTGGCCTGCAGCATTAAAAACATTAGTTAATATTCTAGCCCAGACCTTAGGATCAGTTTTATATAGGTCTGCCGGTACAGACGAGTAACCTCACTGCAGTGTGGTTTCTATCGTCATCCGCTATTCATTCCCCGGTAATTTTCCAGACAACATAAAACAAGACGCTAACTCTTTTTGTTAAACATAAATCAATAATCAATAATCTATACATATCACCAAACTAGTCAATAATAACCATAACTCTGCTTCCAGAAAACTGATCCAGCGGTGTACTAACAACAGATACTCCACTACCATATACTCACCTGGGCCCATATAACTTCTTTCACTAATACCAAGTAGACCGCTGGAGCTTGTAGTTTATAGATTTCATGTCTCAGGAATAGTTATATTTCTGTTCTAACTAAACATTTCACTGATCAAAAAGTTATTTTCCTCTGGTCGATGGACCATTAGTTGGAACTAGCTGATGGTGATAATTAACATAACTTATTAAATATTTCTTGATTAAAATTGAAATAATCACAGACTCGAGAAGTTTTAAAATCTTTATCTAAATTAATGGAATGTGAACCATCTCAAAGTTTCAGTACAAACACCCTCATTCGCAAGAGTGTCAATTCAATCAATACTCAATAAGCAATAATAATTCAGATTCACACAATAACTATGCTCAGAAAGGAGAGGACAGAGAGAGAAGAACATCTATCAATACGATGAATTTATAGTTATCAAGAATGGTGTGAAGACCAACCCCCTGGCCAAAGGGCTGGTAAGGGTCCCCCGGGATAGATCAGGAGACAAAGACTTCAGGACAGGAATCAGGACAGGATGCTTCACCTCTCTAAATACCGACGACTGCGTCGCACCCCTCTCTGACACTCTCTTCCTCCTCGTGGTTCTTCCGCGATCTTCTTTCTAACCCAATTAAGTTAAAATAGATGGTTCTGCATTCGATTTCTTCATCAGTGTCTCACAGCATCAGCACCACCCCAGCACCGACAGCATCCTGAGCTCTCGATTTTCAGCATCAACGACTCTCGCTTCTGCTCCGGTGTCTGCTCTCTAACTAACTAAAAACCTCCCCAATTATACTTTTCAGTATTCATGTACCATCCATTAATGTTTCAATATCATAAAATACTAACTCTGATTGGTCAGGCGAGGGGGGATGATCGTCACACCATGCTTACATTTCCCTTATTTTCATTGAACCATTGTCTTTTAAGCCCATCCCCTCAAACTTTATTAAATCATTTCCTTTCCCATACATCTCCAAACTTTATTAATACAAAATGTTTCAACTTCATGAATAAGTCTTCTTCATATGAACTCTTCACCCTCATGTTCCCAGGGCACATCTTCTCTGGCCTTGGACGCGTGACAAATCCTTAGTCATCCTTTCGTATTCTTTCTCATCTGTGCATGTGTGGGGTCAAGTCAGTCAGCTCAATTCAGACAAGTGTGATAGGCCCAAATGCGCACTAATAATAAAGTCAAAAGAAAAAATGTTATTCTCAAAAATAAATGGTTTCACTGTATACCACCAACCTCTACTCTAACCCACTTTAATTATTATTACATTTTTCTGCATTTGCGTTAGTATAAAACTTATTTTCTATTTTGCGAAGCAGGTGCCATGCATGTGAACTTTCAAGCGGCCATTTTAATATCTTTTGCGCAGGCGCAAGATTTTCCCTCCAAGCATTAGTACGTCATACTACGTAGATGCAGTAGACACATGCGCAGTAAAGATCCCTTGTTAAAGTGCGTCTTAGTCCTTCGTTCATGTTGTTATGGTTAGTAAACACATATGCAAGCTTCACTGTCCCGCGTGTCTTTTCTAAAAATGCTAATTATTAATTACGAACACATAGTTAGTAATTCGTTAATGAGTTAAAACGAGAGGATTGCTTCCGAGCAAGTCTCATTTACGAGTCCTTGCTCCATCAACAGCAGGCAGAGTCATGTCTCTGTCTTTTTATAAATCCTGCATGATAACGCCTACTTTCTATGAGCTTGGAAGATTACTGTGCCTCTTCATCTACTAAATAAAGCTTGTGCAGTTACTGCCTAGAATCTTCCTTGACAATACAAAACAAGCATTGACAAAGTCAATAGGTCTTTCCTATGCAAGAACTACTGGCTTTGCCAATATGTTTTAGCCATGTTGTACACCAGTGTGGCTGCTGTTCAGCATAGCTAAAAGTTAGTGGCGTAAAGGATAGTGGAGTGGAGTGTTGTAAAGTAGAGTAAAGTAGAGTAGAGTGGAGTAGAGTGGAGTGTTATGAAGTGGCGTAGAGAGTTGTGGAGTCACGTAGAGTGGTGTGGAGTGGCGTAGAGTGGTGTAGAGTGGTGTAGAGTAGAGTTGAGTGGCATGGTGGTATAGAGTAAAGTTGAGTGGTGGCGAGTATCATGGAGTACCGTAGAGAGGAGTGCGAAGAGTGTTGTGAAGTGTCGTGGAGAGAGTACAGTGATGTAGAGTGGTGTTGTTTAGAGTAGAGTAGAGTGTTGCAGAGTAGAGTGGAGTTGTGCAGAGTAGAGTGTAGTGATGCAGAGTAAAGTGGTGTACAGTGTAGTGACATACAGTGCATTGGCTTACAGTGGCATAGAGTAGAGTGGCTTAGAGTGCCTGTGGCGTAGAGTGCAGTGGCATAAAGTGCAGTGGCATAGAGTAGAGGGGCGTAGAGTTCAGTGGCTGAGAGTGTAGTGGTGTACAGTAGAGTGGCATAGAGTGCAATGGCGAACAGTGCAGCGGCATAGAGTGGCGCAGAGTAGAGAGCAGTGGTGTAGAGTACAGTGGTGCAGAGTAGAACAGAGTGGCATAGAGTTCAGTGGCTTAGAGTGCAGTGGCATAGAGTAGAGTGGCATAGAGTAGAGTGGCATTGAGTTCAGTGGGAGAGTGCAGTGGCAGAGAGTGCAGAGTTGTAGCATAGACTGTCGTAGACTGCAGTGGTGTATAGTAGTGGTGTAGAGTGCATTGGCAAAAAGTGCAGTGGTGTAGAGTGGTGCAGAGTAGAGTGGCGTAGAGAGCAGTGACAGAGTACAATGGTGCAGAGTAGAACAGAGTGACATGAATGAATGAATGAATATAAAACTTGTAAAGCGCGAACTAAACCCAAGGGCGTCAAGGCGCAAGTGCAAGTGCAGTGACGTAGAGTACAATGGTGTAGAGTGCTATGGCGTAGAGTGTTGCAGAGTAGAGTATAGTGGAGTAGAGTGCAGTGGTGCAGAGTAGATTGGCATAGAGTGCAGTGGCATAGAGTAGAGTGGTGCAGAGTAGAGTAAAGTGTCACAGAGTGGAGTGGTGCAGGGTAGATTGAAGTGGCGAAGAGTAGAGTGGAGTGGGTAAGAGTGGAGTGGGGCAGAGTGGAGTGGCGCTGAGTGCAGTGGCATAGAGTAGATTGTTTTAGAGTAGAGTGAAGTGGTGTAGAGCGGAGTGGTGAACGGTAGAGTGGAGCAGTGCAGGGTAGAGTGCAGTGACAAAGAGAGCAGTGTCAAAGAGTGCAGTGACATAAAGTGCATGGTACAAAGTAGATTGTTTCAGAGTAGAGTGAAGTGGAGTAGAGTGGTGTGGTGTGGTGCAGGGTAGAGTGCAGAAGCATAGAGCAGTGGTGTAAAGTGCACTGGCATAGAGTGGAGTAGCTTAGACTGGAGTGGTGTAGAGTACAGTGGCAAAGAAAGCAGTGGTTCGTGGTATACTGGGGTAGATTGCATTGGCAGAGTAGAGTGGTACAGAGCAGAGTAGAGAGGAGTAGAGTGAACTGGTGTAGAGTCCAGTGTCATAGAGTGCAGTGGTACACAGTAGATTAGAGTGGCAACAGTGGAATGGCATCGAGTGGGTGGCACAGAGTGCCGTAGAGTGACGTAGTGTGGTGAGAAGTAGAGTGCAGTGGCATAGAGTGAGTGGCACAGAGTAGAAGGGCACATAGTAGAGTGGCGTAGAGCTCAGTAGTGGAGAGTACAGTTTTGCAGAGTAGAGTGTTGTGGAGTGTAGTGCTGTAGAGCAGCGTTGCATAGAGTGCATTGGTGTAGAGTGTGGCGGTGTACAGTAGATTGGTGCAGAGTAATGTGGCATAGAGAGCAGTGACATAGAGTACACTGGTGCAGAGTAGGATATGGTGGCATATATTTCAGTGATGTAGAGTGCAAAGGTGTAGAGAACAGTGGTGTAGAGTGCAGTGGCATAGAGTAGAGTGTTGCAGAGTAGAGTATAGTGGCATAGAGTGTATTGGTTTTGAGTAAAGTGGTGTGGAGTGCACTAGCATAGAGTGCAGTGATGTAGAGTGCAGTGGCGTAGAGTAGAGTGGGTTGGAGTAGAGTGGAGCGGAGTGAAGTGGAGTGGCATAGGGTAGATTGCAGTAGTGTAGAGTGGAATGGCACAGAGTGGAATAGAGTGATGTAGAGTACAGTGGCATAGAGTAGACTGTTTCAGAGTAGAGTGAAGTGGTGTAGAATGCAGTGTCATAGAACAGAGTGTCATAGAGTGCATTGGTGCAGAGTAGATTAGAGTGGCTTACAGTGGATTGGTGTAGAGCGCAGTGGCGTAGAGTGGAGTGATGCAGAGTGGAGCGGCATACAGTGTAGTGGCGTACAGTGCATTGGCATAGAGTGCAGTTGATTGGCTTAGAGTAGAATGGTACAGAGTAGAGTGAATTGGCATACAGGGCAGTGGTTCAGAGTAGAGTGGTGTAGAGTTCAGTGGTGGAAAGTGCAGTGTTGCAGAGCAGAGTGGCATAGAGTGCATTGGCATAGAGTGGCATAGAGTAGAGTGATGTAGAGTGAAGTTGTGTAGAGTGCAGTGGCATAGAGTGCGGTCACATAGAGTGCAGTGGCAGAGAGTGCAGGGTTGCAGAGTAGACTGTCGTAGAGTGCAGTGGTTTCTAGTAGAGTGTCACAGAGTGCATTGGTGTAGAGTGCAGGGGTGTAGAGTAGGGCAGAGTAGGGCAGAGTAGAGTAGCTTAGAGAGCAGTGACGTAGGGTACAGTGGTGCAGAGTAGAACAGAATGGCGCAGAGTGCAGTGACGTAGAGTACAAAGGTGTAGAGTGTAGTGGCATACAGTGTTGCCGAGTAGAGTATAGTGGCGTAGAGTGCAGTGGTGCAGAGTAGATTGGCGTAGAGTGAGGTGGCATAGAGTGCATTGGCTTTGAGTAAAGTGGTATAGAGTGCACTGGCATAGAGTGCAGTGGTTAGAGTAGAGTGCAGTGGCGTAGAGTAGAGTGGTGCGGAGCAGAGTAGAGTGGCGCAGAGTGGGGAAGTGAAGCGCAGATTGCAGTGGCGTAGAGTGCAGTGGCATAGAATGGAGTGGCGCAGACTGAAGTTGTGCAGAGTGGAGTGGCACAGATTAGATTATTTCAGAGTAGAGTGAAGTGGCGTAGAGTGGAGTGGTGGAGGGTAGAGTGGAGTGGTGCAGGGTAGAGTGCAGTGGCATTGAGTACAGTGGCGTAGAGTGCAGTGTTACAGAGTAGATTAGAGTGGCACAGAGTGGATTGGCATAGAGTAGAGTGGTGCAGAGTGGAGTAGAAACGGATAGAGTGAAATGTCATAGAGTTGAGTGGTGCAGAGTAAAGTGAATTCTTGGAAACCTGAAAGCTAAGATGTCCCCTCGCATTGAGATGTCGGGCTTAAAACTGCAAGAGTATGACTATGAGATTGTGAGTATGACTATGCGATTGTGCACAAACTGGGGAAGGATCAAAACCCAGCATATTATTTTTCATGAGTGCCGCTACATCATCGCAATTCGCTATTCAAGACAGCTGAAGCATATCCGTTTCGCTGCGGCCGGAATTCCCCCACGGTGCGGGAGAATTCTACGCATGCGCGGTTCGGACGGCCCCCGGCCGTCCTCCGCACACGCCCACCGTGACGTCAGACGGCCGGGGGCCGTCCAACGCACGGAAGCGGTTACCTCAACTTTATCCTGAGATCCAGCACACCAGTGGCTTTGTAGGTGGAAAAAATCCTTGCTGCTACCACTACTGATAAAGACATGATCATCTTCAAAGAAATTATTGCTACGGAGAAGAAGTACCTGGCCCCTTGGCGATGATGTTGAATTCCAAAGTTAAAAAATGTAGAGGATGAGCTAGCAGTCACCCAAGAAGGCGTAATACTGAGAGGCTTGAGAATTGTCATGCCTGAAAGCCCATAACAGTGGGTCATCAAGCTGGCCCATGAAGGACACCTTGGAATTGTAGCCACCAAAAGAGACCTGCAAGATCGAGTGTGGTTCCCTCAGCTAGATGAATGAGTTGAGAAGGAGCTGAAGGCATTCCACATTTGCAATTGTTTGTTCTTCAAGGTGATGCAGCACCCAGTGGCAATCTCTGACCTTCCTGCCCATGCCAGGGAGAGAGTCACAGTTGACTTATTTGGGCCTTTAGGAAATGGACACCATCTCATGGTAGTCATTGACAAATATTAAGTCATAGAACGATTTGATGATATCGTTGCGACATGGGGCATCCCCGAAATCCTCAAATATGATAATGGCCCACCCTTCAATAGCAAAGAGTTCAAAGAATTTCTCATCCAACTCAACATCAAACACCAAATGAGTACACCCCTCTGGCCCCAAGCCAATGGTGTAGTTGAACAATTCATGGGCACCGGCCTGAACCAAGCCATGTGCCAGGCCCTTTGGGCCTATCGACCAGCTCCTCACTCCAGAACTGGTGAGAGTCCAGCCAGCTTGCTGTTTGGGAGAGCCATCAGAACAAAACTACCTCAAAAGACCCCAGATCGATCAGTGAATACTGATTAAGATAAAGACACCGACGCGACTTGGAAAATTAAAATGAAAACATATGCAGATCAGTGTCGCCATGCCGAGGAGACAGTCTTTGACAAAGGAGACTGAGGACTGGACGAAAACGGAAAACGAACACTCCTTTTGCCATTGATCCTTTACAGGTTGTGGCATGCAAGGGACAAATGGTGACAGCACATCATCCTGGACAATCCATCACTCGGGACACGTCATGTTTCCAACACCTACAGCGACACTTGTCGAGTCCTTAAACTGCGGATGAGGTGCTCCCCCCAGCAGGGCCGGCTCAAGTGCCTGAGCCTACGTCATCGTCACCTGATCAGGAGGCACCTATATCACCTCGGATCATCTGAGCCGGCATATAAGTGCAAGCGCCTTGCCGGGTTATCGAGGAAATTTGATTTTTCTGATGGTCGCCTCTTTTTAGTTAACAAAGGGGGAGATATAGCATAGTGACATTATACGCATTAGGACCCTCATGGTTCTGGGTGGACTCTGAACAGTAACTACGTAATATGTGGGGAGGTGTTAGGGTGTGGTTAATGTAAAGTATGATGCAAGGTGCAGTGTGTGAGTGTATGCTGAAGAATAAAGTAATGCTTGAATGCAGCTCCTATGTGGTGTGATTCATCTGCATGCTCCAGGGCTGAGGAAGATGCTATGGAGGCCATCATGCAGTGGCAATCTAATAACTACAGTCATTTACCAGAACTTGAAAATATTAAAACTCTAAAATTGCAAGCCCTGAAACTCCAAGTCAAGGGACAGGAAAATTAAGTATGATGCTGTCACTTTCTTAAAGTTCCTGCCGCCGTTTGACACAGCAAAAAACTAAAAACATTGGTGCATGGTGGGCGGAGTGAATTAAAAAATTGCATGAATTTGTTGAAGCTCTGGAGGAAACAAAAGACAATAAAATGATCAAATATCTCAAAAAACTGGCAGAAGATCGACTGACAGACATTTTAAAAAAACTCCTGGAACAAGAGAAAAGCCACATATCAAAAGTTAAAAGAGGCTGTAGCAAAATCGTTTGACACGTTTTACAAAGCAACCTACACCAAGGTGCATCAATGGATGAATTTTCAGAGCACACAGAGAACAACTTCAAAAGCACTGGTGGTTCAGCAGATTCAATGATTTACAAGCCATGAGCCTACGAATTATAGATGTCTGTCAGTTGGAATCTTTTTGACAGAAGATGCTCAAAGAAACACATACGCTAGACAAGGGCTGGCTGGAACAAGAACTAAGGAAAGGGCAGAATAATAAGCTGATACAATGGAATCCAACAGAAACTTCAGTTAGAACGTGCTGGCATTGAGAAGAAAGATGCACCCTAGAAGAAACAAAAACATACCACCATCCGGAAACCAGCAAGCATGGGCGTCAAGGGCATGTTCCAGATGAGGGCTATCATACCAGCATGAAGGGAGTGTCTGGCCTTAGGACAAACATGCAAAGGATGCTGAAAGGAAAACATTTCATGACCATCAGTAAGCTCAAAAAGGATGTGGAAAGACAGATCAACAGATTTCCAAAGGGAAAGCAGCAACTGCTCCCAGACACCGATCAGACAAAAAGAAAGATATCATGTATGCACCATGGAGTCTAAGTCAAGGAGACTACCCTCAATATCAGTGTCCAGCAGATCGTCCACACCTGAAGAATCTAGGGACACTGGGGAAGAAGACAACATCTTCATAATGCCAGACAACAAGTCGCTAAGACAAGCTCTGACAGTAAGCCTTATGGTAGGCGATCACCAAGCAAAATTCATAGAAAACAGTGGAGCCTCTGTGAACATCTTAGGAGTGGCAGAACTGGCACACATGAAATACAAGCCACACCTCTCTACAGTGCACATACAAATATACACATGCAAGGAGGCAAAACCACTCAAATGGAAAGGCAAATTCACAACCTAGCCTTGAACAGGAAGGCAAGAAAGTAGTCACTCAGGTGCATGTCCTAGAATCAATTTGCCAACATCAGCTCCTGGAATAATAGCCATAAACTATCTCTGTGAAAAAATAGCCAAGTGAAATGGCAGGGAGCAAATGTCCTGTGATCCACATGTGATACACATGAAAGTAAACGAACATCCAGTACCGTTCATCTTGATATCAGTGATTTGACCTAAGTGATGTGTGTAGTAGAAACCTGAACGATATGGCCAACTTCAAATCTGAAGCAAAGTGTCATTCCATTCTACACATGAGCAGTGTCCAAACCCTTCTGGAGTCTAGGGTCATTTGAAGCAACTCTGCGCTACAAATAAACACCTGAAAGGCCGACATTACATATGTTGTAGCACAGCATGCTGGCTGTGTGCCTCCTGAGGTTCACGATGTCAGCAGACATGGGACTAATAGCCATAAAGTACAATGTACAGACCAGCCTTCCTGAATAAAAAACAACATGTACAGCATATTCCTAGAAGAGTGTTGCAAAAACAAATCTATTATATGTGGCTATGCAGAGCAGAGGCAGCCTAAAAGTCTAAGATGCAAAACTAAGGGAGCACCAAAGTGGGCTCAAAAGATAATCACTACACCCCCTCCTTGGTCAACTCAGCTACTAAAATAAAAAAATAAAAAATTGCAAGCCAAGCAAATTCAACACATTGCTGTTATATATACTAATCAGAAATTGTAGGCGTAATAATAAATGAAACCGGAAATTTAGAAAAGGATCCGAATTAAGTCGAAACAGAGGCACCCAAGATTTTTTCCACATAGTCAGTTTATCAAATCCAGGACGGATTTGGCTTCCTCAGACAATGATTCCGCAATAGCCCCATTCAAAAGTTCCAAAGAACAGATATGATCCTAGTTCTCAGCTAGTACTGAGGAACTATGTCCATGTGTTACATCCATGTTATTAGAACCAGAGCTCAAAAGTCTATGAGCCTCAGAACCCATCTCCCAAGAAGGGAGTGGCTCATACCAGGCATCTTGAATCAACTGCAAGTTCATGGGACAAATCCAAAAATGGGTCGTTATTGGACCCATCAATTGGTCCATGTCCATAGGAACAATCAATTGCATGGCAAGACAAGCATCGAGTGCTCATTCCAAGGGACACCTTAGGCAATGAAACACATGTTGTACGCAGGTAAACCAAGCGGGTCTGAATGGCAATGACCAGTCTGTGTTCAGTTTCTGGAGCAGAGGGGCTCCAAAGAATCGTATCATGTGTTCACAGCAAAGCTGGACTGGTGGCAATTCCATTACCAGTGGGCTTCGAAATGGAACATCCATTGAGGAGCAGCAAAAATAGAGCAAAAATTACACAAATGTGGCATAACACCAAGGGTATGCCCCCGAAAACACTTGAAAATAGAGAATGTATAATGGCCGGTATTACTCCAAAGATTCTCTGGAAGGTACTGACCAAGACAGTGCCTATTGCTTTAAAAAGGTGCACTATACTGGCAGTATTGGAAGAGTTAAACATACAATGAACACGCTCGCCAAAATGCTGTGGGAGGGTAGTGCTTAAAAGCGATTGTATTTCACTGGATGTCCTTGCAACCTGTAGTTCAAAGGTTTCCCGGGTAGGCGTTAGTGCCACATCTTTTTGAAACAATAAGACTTTGAGTCTGCTTAGCTTATTAAAATCAGCTTCCAAAGTTGGAATTGAAGGCCACAAAAAAACATCAGAAACTTCATGTGTCACATGGAAAAGGACGTTATGACAGCAAGTCACTATCTGTGAAACAGACAGGACATACAGTATGCCAGTCCTCATCCCACAACAATCTGGGTGATTTAACATCAAATAACTTCCAATGGAGAGAACATTAATGAGGAGGAGAATTGAAGGGGCTGGTATCCTTTTAAAAAACATGCCAAATTTGCTACCAAAGAATTACATGCTCTATGAATTGTAATGCGTTTGCCGGCAGAATAATTACATTCATTTCCAGAAATGAATACCCCTCTGTCCGCCCTTTCACATTGGTAATCAGAAGGAAGCGACCACAACTGATGGAAAAAACTGCCTCCCAGGGGTTCATTTCTGCCTACTGGGAAATGTTTCATACAAGATGTAAATTGAAACATTGAAATTAGCAAAGATATTGGCCATGTATTAACCACACTGTGGACGGAGTTTCAGCTACCATGAAAAATAGTTGCTCTAACCTCTCGATGTGTAGCATTGTGTAAATGGCATCTTTTTTTGCCATGAGTCGCTGTTTATGTGTCAGGTTAAAAGGCAAGAATCGTTGCATGGAATTTAAATATCGCCATGGCACTCAGCCAGATTTTAGTACCTGAAGTGCCCAACTAAATTGCATAATAGATCTAAGCTGACTTTGCCAATGGTATACTAAAGACATGTCATTTTGCATAATATCAATGACAGATGACACAATGTTACTCAAGCTGTAAATGCGAGAAGCCAATGTATTAATGCTATTATCAACACCAGCAAGTACTTTATACAAATTATGCTGATCAATTTGCCTTAAGTGTGCAGCTGCTTCCATCTGTGATAATTTCTAAATTTCATTGTAAGTTACAAAAATAAATCTTTTAGAGAACGGAGACTTAGAACCCAACAAGAAATCTGATAGATCCATGTCATCCGACAGGAGTGAGAGATGAAGTTTTACTGCAGACGCTGTGGAATGTTCCAACCATTGTTGACACAATTTCCCTACCAAATAGGTGGTGGCTATCAATAACGAGGGTCCAGTCTGCTTGCCTTAAATCCCTGTGTGGAATTCGAAAAACGAGCATAACAGCCATTTGTGTCCACTGGCCACAATAACCTCCTGTTTGGACCTGAAAGTGAGGAGTTGAATGTATCATTCTGCACAATACCATTGAGCTGTTCTGTGCTGTAATTTGTTAAATGTTGCCAATTGTCAAATCGGGCAATGGAAGAAATGTTGGGTAAATTTGTCTTTGATTTTAGCAAGTCCTAGACATGTAGGGCTTCATTTACAAGGCCATTGTGCCACCAGTGCATCACTTTTTTGATGCACCGGTGGCGCAGTATGCCTTTCTATATTTACAAGGCCACGTAAAATCATCCTGCCTGACTTTTCATGGCCTTGTAAATATGGACCCCTTTCACGCAATATTCTGCATGAAAGGGGCATTTCATGGGTGTTGCTGTGGGTGTTCCCACGCAACATCATTGAACCTGACACATTCCCAGATTTACAAAGTTTTGTAAAGCTGGGAATGCGTCAGAAATCTATGCCTCCCGAGGGGAGGCATAGAAGTGGTGCAACAAGGAGAAATACTTTTATTTCTCCTCATTTATTCCTCCGTCTCTGCGTGCTGCATTATGCAGCACGCAGAGAAAGAGGAAACTGCAATCAATGATTCTTTTGTTCATGAAGGTGTCCCTTCCTGTACAAAAACAATTATCTCTGCAACGCAGGCACCCTTGCAACATGACGCAAGGGTGCCCTGCGCTGGCACATGGCAGTCAATTGTGCACCAAGGCAGGGGAAAGCACACAGCTGTGTTGTATTGCTGTTAATACGATGCTTCCCTGTGCTTTTAAAATGACGCAAATCGGCACAGCAAAATGGCTTGTGGCGCCACACTGCATCATTATTTTGTAAATGAGGCCCACAGTCTGTTGAACTGTGTCATTTAGAAAAATCATTTGTGTTGAAATCAAGCACGCTCTAAATAAGGAGTCTGTTCCCTGAAACTGCCTATGTTTGGTACCCCAAATTAGTTTCAATTCCATGGTATCTTTGCAATACTCATAACCTTTCAAGGCTAATTGTGCGTCAAACAAATCTGTATAAATTAGCTTGGCTTGCATCAGCATATATTTATTTGAAGCAGTGGGGACAAGTCTAAAATAAAAGGATTTCAGGTCTAATGAATCATGGCTAGAAAAATATGTGAGATTATCCCTATATGTTTTTGAACTCCCTCTGGGGGAGTTGGGCAATGTTCCCATTGTGTGTAATTAAAAAGTGTGTGTTGGGCACTATTTCAAAGTAAATAATGATGTGTGTAATGATAATAACAAAACATTTCACCATAATTAGCAGAATTTAGGTACGAGTCTTTACTTTAAAAAAAAATGTACAATATTTCAGCTCTGAGAGCATGGAATTAACAGTGTCAACATCCCAGTCATCAGAATGTAAGCCAGGTATAATAACATCACCCATAGACACCTTAAAAACATAAGGAATCTGCAGAATTTCTGTAGAACCAGAAATATCATAGGGGACCTTATCCCAAACAATTCCATCAGTTACTGGGACAACTGAAATGTTCACAAGGGACAGGTCTCTCCTCAAGTTATGTGAGGATGAGTGAGGTGTTAACACCTTATCTACCAGTTCTGTGGGCAGACCTTTCTGGAAGGTAATGTCCATTTATTGCCAAGGCAAAAACAGTCACAAAGCCAAACCAAAGAAATAGAAAAACCAAGGAAAGTGTTAACCAAGCATATATCCAATGTGGGACCAGATAAGTGTGTTTCAGCCATGAAAGGAAAACATAGGGATGTGTAGGTGTAGTGTCTAAAATGTAGAAGTGTCAGAAGAGTCTGATGAAACATCATTTATTACTCCAAAATAACCAGAAGCAGTTTGTTGAAAAACAGGAGCCACAGGTGAAAAAGAGAGCTGGTATATACCTCGAAAGGCAGATCATCATAAACTACTTCATCTGCAGGAGATGCAGTAGCAAGTACAGTACTCATTCCGTCGCATGGCTGGCATTCGCAGCAGCATCAGGAATTACTTGAAGTTCATTCACCGCCCCTTCACCCCAGCTGGAGAGAAACAGCCTTGATGTTGCTCACAAATAGCAGAGGAAATTCCTGTGTGGTAGCAAAAGGAGTTAGGGAACTACCAAGTAGTCCTCATGGCCTACTGTTTCGAATCTGCCACATGATGTAATTTAACTTAATCAATGGAGCCAAATGATTGTCTTTACAACCAGCAAGCGGAGGTAATATTTTGGTTCTTGTACCTTGAATGGCAAGGACTGGCACCGGTGCACGGTATGCTGGGCCAAATTCCTTCTGTGCCACAATCTTTTGATGAACGAGATCCCCAACTTGAGGAATCCAGCCGGAAGGCACAGGCTGCTCCTTGATTCTGGTAGAGGTAGACGTCTTCAACTGTTCGTTAGCGTGCCTGTCACAGAAGTGTTGCAAATCTTGTAAGACAGCAGAACAATAATTTACTTTAAAGGGTGTGGCTGCTGCCACGATGTCTGGAGTCTGGACCATCAAGGTCTGGAACATACATTTTGATGCCAAAAAGGACCTTGTATGGGGTCCGGCCGCCCAGGGATCTTTTAGGGAGATTATTAAGTGCTCTTTGTACCTCATATAAGTGAAGGATCCAAGTACGTTCTGAACCTAATACTTTAGCTGTTAAGAAATGTTTTAAGTCACTGTTCATCCTCTCAACTACGGAATTTCCCTCAGGATGGTGGATGGGAGGAGTAATGCAGCTTTACACCCAGAGAACCAAGATAAGCCCTATATGCTTTTGAGGCGAAAGCAGGGCTCTGGTCCAAAAGGAATGCAATGCATGCATATGTTCCAATAGTCAAGGTGTCATCAAGGCTGCAGTACTGTTTAGGTCTTCTTAGCAAGAATGCAGTATATGTTCAGCATATCTCATCTGATTTGCAGTACTTTCTAAGCACTTCACTGAAGACTGCAATATTCTACTAGTGCTTCTTAACGGGTCGTATAATCTTCCCGTACTTCTCAGCAGTTCTGTCCTGCACTTCTTGCAAGGCATGCAGCACTCCAACTGCACTTTTGAGCGTGGAGTGTAGTAACTTCACCAATCCTTCTCAAAACAGCTGCAGTACATTTCAAGCGCTGCTCAATCGCAGTATTCTAGCAGCACTTCTCAGCACAGTTGCAGTAAGTATAGCACATATTAGGAGGAGCTGCAGTAATTGGCCACACTTTCACATCAGGGCTGCCTACTTTACAAGTGGTTTACTGCACAATGCAATATTTAGAATATTTAGTACTTGCCAGCAGGGCGGTCACCACTTCTTGACCAGACTGCAATACTCTTCTTTTAAGAGCTACTTCTCAACAGAGATTTATCACTACTTTTTCAGCACTTCTAAGTGGGTTATCATACTTTGCAAGCACTTCTCTGCATGGCAACAGTGCATATCCAGCACTGATCAGTGGATATTGAAATTGTAATTGCATTTATATAGCGCTTACTACCCTTGACGAGGCGTCGAAGTGCTTTTGGCGAGTAGTACCCTACTCCGGAACCCAAAAAGGATCAGTGGTGGATTAGTATAGGGGAATATGTGTAAATTTGAGCGGTGGATATGAGAGTCTGTTAGTTGGATTTAATAGAATTTTGGAGAACATGGGTGAAGTAGCAATAAAGCAGTTGAGGGTAAAATGAACAAAAATCAGATCTGTGCTGTTCAGTTCTACAACCCCCTTCTAAACATCCCAGCATTGTACTAAATGGTAAACCAAAACCAGATTTCCCTAGCCAGTCATCTTTAAATGAGGTGTAAGCAATGCCAGACTGACCATACTGAGCACCAGGCATTCTCCAGGAGGGCGATGAGTGAGGGGACAATATTGGCTCCTGTCCAGCTGCAACCATCACTGAATCTTGCTCTCCGAAGTCCAGCCACTAGGAATCCATCCCCTATCTAGCCCATGCTGGGCCTTGGTACTTCCGCAAGGCTCTCTGGCCCTGGTTACAGGGACTTGTGATGGAGTCAGTTTGGCAGCGATCAGCCTCCAGTCAAGTCCTTCAGTAAGGTTCTGAGGGAAGACGTATTGTCAAAACTGAATCGTGGGAAAATCCACCATCTCACCTATGTGCAATTCAACTTCTTTACTCGCATAGGGCTTTCTTTATGAGAGGCTTGCACTGCCAGAGCATCACTCTTTTTGACGCTCCGTCAGAGCAAGCCTCTCAATCATATCTATGAGGCGACGCAAAGCCACTCTGTGTGGCTTTGCATGGCCTCATAGATATGGAGTAAGACAAATCAGCGCTAGTCACTGCTTTGCCTTACTCTGCTTTAAGGAGACATTTCATGGGTGTTGGGGTGGGTTTCCCCATGCAACTCCCATGGATTTTGATGCTGCCCCACATTTACTTAATCACGTAAACCTGAGAAAGCATGAAAACCTTGCAATCAGCAATGGCTTCTTTAAATCTTAATGACGTGTGGGACTTACCTGCAGGTGTCGTTCAAAAGATTGTAGACAAAACAGTAGAGAAACTCTTGTTTTCCTAAGAGAGAGATCAGGTCACCAGCAAAACCTGTGTCGGGATGGTGATCAACAACCACCCCATCAAAAATATATGGAAATCAACAACTTTGTGGATCAGACAAAGCTAAATTTGGGTAGAGGATGTGACCTTACACCGACATTGGAACTGAAAAACCTGGTTCGAGTCTCAAGGTTGGCTCAACATCCTGTGTATCTGGGCAAATCACCTAATCTCCCCAGGCCTAGGAGAAAAAAATGTGACCTCCTGTAAAGCAACTGATGTACATGTAAAGCGCTCCAATACTTTTGGGTCGAGTACGCGCTATATAAAACTGCAAACAATTAATACAGTTCCTCCTTTATAGAATGTGTCTTTTTCCAACAAAGGCTTTAAGTCCGCAATAGAAACAGGCCCAGCCTAGTTCAAACTGTGGCCTTTGTGGATGCAAAGAAGAAACACCCTTCATATTGTGTGTGTCCCACTCTGATGGCTGCACAGACACTTTGGGGCATATGTACAAGCCCCTATCACCACCACAACATCACTATTACCGACGTGGTGGTGGAGATAGGGGCTATGCCTTATTTACAAGGCAGCGTTAAGCCACTTAATGTGGCTTAACGCTGCCTTGTAAATAAGGGCCCCTTTCATGCTATGTTAGGGTGAAAGGGGTGGGCAATGGGTGTTGCGGTGGGCGTTCCAGCGCAACACCCATTCATTTTGACACTGCCCCCTATGTACAAGGGTGACGTACATAGGAGGCAGCGCCAAAATTAAGACCAGGTAAATCCTGGTCTTAAGTTGGCGAAACGAGGAGAAATGCATTATTTCTCCTCGTTTTTGCCTTTTCCATGTGTGATGCTTTGTGCAGCACACATGGAAAAAGCAAATTGCCATGGTTTGTTTATGTACAGGTAGGTGTCCCTTCCTGTACATAAACAATGTTTAAAAGAAAATGCCATTTTGTCACTTTCATTTTAGGATTTTTTATGTGCAGGAAGGGGCACCTTCCTACACATACACAATCCTCCCTTGCATGCAGACACCCTTGCACTATGGTGCAAGGGTGCCTGCATTGGCGCTAAGTTGCTAAACATAGCACCATCACAGGGGGAAACGCAAGGCTGCACCACATTCTTGTACAAATGGTGCAGTCTTGCGTTTCAGACGTGGCAGAGAAAGGCGTTAAGCCAGGAAGGCTAACGCCTCTCTCTGCCACTTCATTGTACATTCGGCCCTTTCTTTCTTTGAAGATTTTTCAACTCCTTACAACTAAGAACTTGCAGACAAGCTATGAGTCAGTTTGAGTAGATCTCACATGCAATTAATCTACAACTTTGTGAAATTTATGGGCCATGATTCTCGCCTCTTGGGATCTTAATGATTTTCTGTTCACTATAGTTTCTTGCGACCTGAACACGCATTCTAACAGACAAATGCACGTGTGGTTGAGTGTGTGTTGTGTTTGTGTGTGTGTGTGTGTGTGTGTGTGCCAACAACATTGTGCCTAAGTGTCTGTATACCTAAGTGCCTCTTTGCATTTCTGTATATACATCTGTCTGTGTTTTAGCCTTTCTGTGTGACTGCCTGTGCGCAATCTGTCTTTTCCCCAGATTTGTGAAATTGAGGCAAATGTGAGCATTTCTGTGTCCTAATGCAAATTAAACAAATTTGCTTGTTGTGTCATTGTCTACCCATGACAAAAAAGTATTGCTGTTGTGGCTTGAAACTTACGCTGATTACCCAGAGATTGTGCAAATTAAGCAAAAAAGTTCATTACTTCAAGAGAGACGAAACCTGGCAAACGCTATATGGATATTTATATATGACCAGTTTAGTGGGCTTAGATGGGAACATTATGGGGCATATTCTCAAGGATCTATCGCTGAGTTATCGGCACTTTATCGCAGCCAAAGTCGCGATAAATTCATCGCCCCATTCACAAGCTGGCGCTAACAGCCCATAACACCAGTTTACCTGCGAAAGCAGTCGCAAAAAACATCGCCACAGATGACCCCGGCAACTAACGCTAATGATATGCAGAGTAGGCGTTCCCGTGCAAACATCCGCGACAACACCACTCCACAACATTCTCAACGACCAGCCAGATCGGCGATAAGATCACAAAACATGCGATAAGGCGCGTTAGCAGCAGGAAATTAACACCTGCTCTTACCTGGTGTAAAGTCGGACGACAACCGGCACCAGACAAGGGAGCACAGCCCATAGCCACACATGAAGAAGAACAGATACCCTGGAGCAACCGATCATGCAGCCCGGAGCCCCAATAGGCCAACAACACCCACCGCCACCACCCCCAGGACCCCACACCCCCCCACCAATACCCCCCGGGGCCCCACCCCGGGCACCCCCACACCCCCCTTTGGACAAAGATATTGCACATCAACTCCACGAAATCATGAACCAAACAAATCGCCTGAAGTCGCACAATCACAACACCTAACATACATGTGTGGTCAGAAAAAGGGAAATCATACATTCATATCATAATATCCAAATAATACGTTTATTACAGAATAAACCAAAAACAACAATTCTGAAGAGGCATGGCGGGTCTTCTCAGGACATTCTGTAAGTCACAGCCTGCAAAACAGAAATCTGGATAAGAAAGGTGTGCCATGCGCCCATCAAAGTACAGAGAGAGAGAAGCGAAAGAGAGAGAGAGAGAGGGAGAGAGGGAGAGAGAGAGAGAGAGAGAGAGAGGGAGAGAGGGAGAGAGAAAGAGAGAGAGAGAGGGAGAGAGGGAGAGAGAAAGAGAGAGAGAGAGAGAGAGAGAGAGAGAGGGAGAGAGAAAGAGAGGGTGAGAGAGTGCCGACACTGCGGACCTAGGCCTCACTGCTCACCTGCTGCCACCGGTGTGTCTCCAACCACGTGCCGGTATACACTGCAGCCCCCAGGTCCCTTATCTGAAACAGTGTCCAGAGACATGAATGGCAGAGTCCATACAGTTGCACACGCCATCATCGCTTGCCCGCCCCCGCGCACACAGGCTGCTGCACCCCAGCCCCTCCCGCCACCCAGCGGTGATTGCCCGCCCCTGCGCAACCAGGCCTCACTGCTCACCTTCCGCCACCGGCATGTCTCCAAGAGGGCCCACCACGTTCCGGTGGGATCTCCAAGCCCGGGGCCCGCGACCATGGCACCCTCCACATCATGCAGCCCCGCACCGCGGGCCACCAGGTCACACACCTGACTCTGGGTCTTGATTTCGCAATGGCAGAGACCACATCAGTGCACACGGCATCATCGCAGGCTGCACACCCGCTCAGCGCTTGAGGTGCCACTAACTCTGTGAACCGCGAGGCAACGCCACGTGGCGGGAGGCCCGCACTGCCCACTGGCTCAGGCCTACACTGCGGTCCAGCAGGGCTCACACTGATCCTTGCCAGTCCGGACCGCCAGGACGGCGCATCATTGGAGGCTGCACACCTGCTCAGCACTTTAGGTGCCCCTATCTTAGTGCACTGCAAGACACCGTCCCGTGGCGGTGTGCCTGCCGCAGTGTATCCGGTGCCACCAAGTCTGTGCACCGCTAGCCATGGACCCTTAACGATTGAGTTCCGTGGTGCGGATGCCATCATTCACCCCCGGCACTGGGCAATGTGAGGTGGCAGGGCCCTAGGGCCTCATGTATACATGAGAACTACACGGAGACACCCAGTTAGAGAGTGGAAATGGCATCCAGCACGTGCGCCAGGCCCTTTTTATTGGCAGGGTCACATGTCCTGTGACGCCTGTGCTGGATGGGTGTGGTGTGGGTGTACACCAGCCGTGAGGGAGTGGCTGTGGCATGCTGACAACTAGACCTGTGAGCTGCAGATCCCTACAGTGAAGACCTGGGACACGTGGCGTTGTCGTCCCCCCCTGGTGTGCGTAAGCGGAGTGGGCTGTCCTGGCGTATGCCAGTCCAGCGTAAGGGTGTGAACAATGACCCCGGAGCTCTGGGCGTGGTTCCGTCCTGGGCTGGACAAGGAAGTGACTAATGGATGTGTCTCTGTTGTAGTGTCGGCGCCATCCGGACCGCAATCGGCAATCTGTCACCCTGTGACAAACATCCCACAACATGAGCAACATGGACGTAAGGGGAATCACTGACCCTACATTCATCCATACTTCCACACTTGAAAGATCATAGACATGACACATCTGTGTAAATATGAATGTTTATTGCACATTCAGTGGAGTGTTGCAGCTGGAGCAGTACAGGGTCATGCCAACCCCACTTTACATTGTTGGCCCGTGGAGGGCCAGCCAGAGTCCTTCAGGGAATGACAGGTACATCAGGAGAGGAGGAGTTCAGTCCGCAGTCTGATAGCTGTGTCATTGGTGACCAAACAGAATATGGCAGTCCATGTCGAGGTCCAAGGTGAGTGTCGCAGAGTGCATCGGGGGACAGTGGAAGGTGATGATGCAGAGGGCAGAACCAAGCAGAAACAGGCCACATGGCGGAGATGAATGCTACTGCGTCCTTCTGACCACGAAGGCAGATTCATCTGCATCTTCGTCCTCAGCTGTTGCATGTGCCTCACATGTGGGTGGTGGTGTTCTGTCTCCAGCACTGTGTGGCACTGACACATCAGGGGCCGGAGATGTGGATGGGGTGGTAGCAGCAGCATGCATCAGCGCCAGGCCTTGTGGCAGCAATGCCATGAGGAGGGTCTTTAGGGCATTAAGGGACCCAGCTACCTCTCGCTGGTGTGCAGCCGTGGCAGCCGCTCTTTCCGCCTGCGTCCGCTCCATGTTCTCCATGATCCTCCGCATGTGTCCCAACTCCTGGGTGAGATTGCTGGAGGCACTCTGACTAGACAGTCATTCTTGTCGGAAAGTCAGGACTCTAGCGATATCAGCCATGGTCCGTTGGAGAGCATGGAGCGGACTGTGGGTGTCCGTTAGGGACTGTGAGTGGTCCCTGATGGGTCTTAGACACCCACGTATGGCGTCTAGTTTGGCTGCCATGCGGTCGAACCCCACCTGCACCTGCTCAGCCAGCTTCTCCTGGCACCCCAACACACGGCGTTGGAAGGCCATGAGTTCGTTGTGGGGGTCCTGGGAGGCAGCCGTGGTGGTGGGTGCTGCCTGCTGTGTGTTCTGTGCAGGGGGTGGGTTCTCCTCGTGGCAGCTGGGCTGCCCTGCTCCTGGAAGTGGGCTGCGGAGGCTATCCACGAGCTGTTGGAGTGCGTTGGAGTCGAAGGTGTGGTGGTCCTCTTCGTCATCAGAGTAGAGAGGTTTGGACTGCTCCGCAGGAGGTGTTGGATTTCCCCCTGCAATGTGAAGGGGAGATGCAGTTTAACATTTTGTTCACATGTATGTTGATGCATTGTACATGTTTACATTCAGACTGCATGACAATGTACATTGTGACTGTTTGGAGGGAGCTGCCTATTTGATGCGGGACAGTGGACATTCCGACTACATCACGGATGTGTGTTTGTACTTGTACATTGTCAACTCACATTTCTCTGCAATGCCAAATGTGATTGGCCAGTTTCTACGCACATGCGGCACCAGTTGTGTCCTCTGTTCTGTTGTGGACGTGTTGCGGTTTGTACCACATCGTTGTCAATGTTGATGTGCTCTGCATGTAATGTGTGTGTGCCGCATTTTGGGGGAGTCGCCCCTGCAGCTCTGATTTGGCTGCCCCTTATCCCTTACATGTGGTGTGCCTCGGGCTTCTGTGCTTTTGCGGTGCTGAGATGTTGCATACCTGTGTGCATTGGTCTCTTGGTGGGAGTTGGGGGTCTGGGGCATGGTTTGTCCGCAGATGTGCTATGCTTAATTGTGCATGTGTGCCATTGTGCACATCTCCCCCCGTCCCCCCAGTCCCTGGTCGTTACTCACCCTGTTGCTGTTGTGTCCGGTCATGTTGAGCAGTGTCCGGTCCCCCAACTCCTGCCACCGTCTCCCCACTGATGACTGTGGACACCATTTCCTCCATCTCGTCCAGCTCCTCCTGTGGCGCTGGACTCCCACCTCCAGTCTGCATTGCTGCCTTCCGGTTGTTTGCGAGTTTCTGCTTGGTTTTGCGCTTCACATCATTCCAGCGCCTCTTGACCTCGTCCATTGTCCTCCTCAGCACTCCGACTGCATTCACCTTGTCCACGATGGTCTGCCATATTCCATTTTTAGTTGCCAGTGACACAGTGGAGGTGTCGAATAGTGGTTGATGGTGTTCTATCACCTCCGTTATCAGGATCCTGATTTCCTGCGGACTGAACCGCTTCTTCCTACTCTTCTTGTCCTTGCCCTTCCCTGACCCCGAGGTCACAGGCTGGTCCTCCGGGGGGCTTGTGGGGTTCTGGTTGTCCTCTGTACTTGCTCCGGATGCCTCCATTGTGCTTCGCTGTTGTTTGTATGTTTTTTTTCTACTTTTATAGTGCATTTTCCCGCATGACACGTGGGAATTGCAGGCCTGTGGCTGGTTTTCGCAGATTTTTGTATCGCGATTGGCGTCATCGCTACTATTTTCGCGTTGGGGTTTTGCGTTCTTGTGGCATCGCGTTGATTTTAACGCGTTCATTTGGATCACTGACAAAATATCGAAGGTCAAAAAATCGACCTACAAAAATATCGCAACAAAAATATCGATGGCAATAATATCGAAATCCTATCTACAACATGGTAAGTACAAAAATATCGAAAAAAAATATCGATGTCAAAAATATCGTTATCAAAAATATCGTGTTTTTTTTGTTAAAAATAATATGTAAAATAAACTAAATAATACTTATAATTAAAATAAACATAGTTAAAAATATTTTATAATTTTTAAAATTAATAAGTAACATATATAATTAAAGAAAACATTAATTAAACATATACATATAATATATAATATATATACTTACTTAATAATCAGTTTGAATAATTATTTTAATAAATTATAAATTATTAAAAAATATTATAAATTACAAATACATCTATACACATAAAACAATAACATAAATAAAAATTAAATAATTATGTATAACAAATTAAAAAAAATTAATTTACTTTTAATATTTTTAAAATTAATTATATACTATATTAACTAAAATAATACAAAAAATATTAAATAGCATAGGGAATAAAACTACTATTACAACCCCCAAAAAAACAACAGTAAGAAAAATGTTGGATAGCGTAGGGGTAAAAATTACTATTCCCACTCCAGAGAGTGCAACAGTAGGGAAAGTGTTGGATAGCGTAGGGGTAAAAATTACTATTCCCACTCCAGTGAGTGCAACAGTAGGGAAAGTGTTGGATAGCGTAGGGGTAAAAATTACTATTCCCACTCCAGAGAGTGCAACAGTAGGGAAAGTGTTGGATAGCGTAGGGGTAAAAATTACTATTCCAACTCCAGAGAGTGCAACAGTAGGGAAAGTGTTGGATAGCGTAGGGGTAGAAATTACTATTCCCACTCCATGGAGTGCAACAGTAGGGAAAGCGTTGGATAGCGTGAGGGTAAAAATTACTATTCCCACTCCAGTGAGTGCAACAGTAGGGAAAGTGTTGGATAGCGTAGGGGTAAAACTTACTATTCCCACTCCAGAGAGTGCAACAGTAGGGAAAGTGTTGGATAGCGTAGGGGTAAAAATTACTATTCCAACTCCAGAGAGTGCAACAGTAGGGGAAGTGTTGGATAGCGTAGAAGTTACAAATAACATACTTATAAATAAATTAATTTTTTTAAATAATTAATGAATTATTAAATAACTCTAAACTATTTACCAATACCAATAAATAATTATTAAAAACATAATTACCAAAAGAAAATCATTTAACAATAAATTAATAATAAATACCAATAAATAATAATTAATAAATATTAATTACTAAGGGGCCCATTACGATGGCGGGCGGAAGCACAACCGCCGTGCTGGCGGATGCAAAAACCACCAGTTACCGCCGGCACGCAGCAGTCCACACGCCCGCCCAATTACGATGCGAAAAGTAGGCCAAACACCGCCGGCAAGCCAGCAACACCGTCCGCCATCAAAGTGCGCCCGTACACGTAGCGGCGCAGCTCAACTGACACACACCGTCCGACGAAACACGTCCCGCCCGGCGTATAAATTACGATGCCGCAAACAAACGGCTCCCACAGCCAAGAGATACCGTACGACAAACCGAAGCGGCAACACGGACGCCGAGCACGGACAACGAAGAAGCGGCTCCCCGAGCATGAATCCAGCACTGCAGGCCCTCCCCATGCTCCTGCTGATGCACCACCAAGGACGCAACGTACCGCGGAGACGCAGGTAGGCACACACACAACAAGTGCACGCAAACAGCGCACACAGTGCAAGGGCGGAAAAAGCGGACAACCCCCCACCAGCGCGTGTACACTACACATCCACCATTGCATCCACATATGACACACAGGCCAAATCGTAACATCGCGTAACACATGTGTACACACCACCTGGGACTAGGAACCAACAACCCCGTCACGGCCCCAAAGCGGCGATGACGCCGCCACACATGCGCACAACGCAGAGGCCAACCGCAGCGCCATGCATGCGTCGCACACAGACACAGGGACACAACCAAGCAGCACACACATCAGCCCCACCCCGAACGCACATGACACGTGACAGGCCTGCCACAGACATGTCCCCAACGCCCAATTCACAGACAACACCCAACGCCACACAACCGACGCACACATGTCAGTGAAGACACACAACAGCAGGACACACCCCAGTGTAACAAACATGGCGTAGCACACAGCGGCGGCAACACCAACTAGGAGAAGCAGGGCCCCTTCGGGAAGAGGAACGCCAGTACCACACTGAAACACCCATACCACCCTGCACATATGAACAAGACATATAAAACGGAACACCAAAGAGCCCGGGGACCGACAACAGGTGGCCCAAGAATAACATTCACACACAAGGCCCAACGCAGAGCGGAAAGGCAGCCTGCCGCCCACACAAGGGAGAGCAGACAGCACTGAATGACCTTCCATTCCAACTCCGAAACCACAGCCCTACGACAGAAGCCGGTGAATACAGCCATTGTCCAAGAATAGACCAACACAGGCATGCCGAGGAGACCGACCACAGGGCAGATAGCGCATATCACAGAAGCACACAACGGACGGGGAAGAAAGAAGAAAACACTCCCCCATGTCGGCCACATGCAAGTTAATTGGAAGGAGTCACACATCACTGACCTTGAACTGTCTGAGAAGCATGTGGGATGAGGGCCCGTGTCCTCCAAACAAGCCAACAGAACACAAGTCCTGTCTCCCTACGACTACACAGAGCTCACAGCAACCTCGGAGCGTGCACATTGCAGACTGCACACACAGCCGGAGCACGCCACCACAATGCACCGCTGCGAAATGGCAACCGCAACACACCTACCCAACTACGCCGAACAGCTCAAGCTGTACAAAACCAACCTGTTTCATATATTGGGATGCGATCTCCTGTCCCTGCTGAACGTAAGTTACCGACTGACTTACCGCATCACATTGTTCAGCTGCGTCATGCCCGTCTTCTACTGTCGGAGGTGTCCCTACCAGCATCCCGTGGAGATATGCCTCTCCAACCTGGCATGTCTGAAGGCGGACCTGCTACCACTACTCCTCCCTCTGGACGCACACGACAGGGCCTGCTCTGCCTATGGGGGCATGGCGTATGTGGCCAACATCGCACCCGCACTGAAATGGGACCACTGTGCCTCCACACGACGGATCATCGAGAACAGCTACATCGAATGTCACCCAGCATGCCCCATCATGGTCCTCCAAGGGACAACTTACGAACAACACCTTGACATCCACCATCCGCTACATTGGCTGGCAAACATGTACACCACCAATGACATGGAAGCCCTGCTGGACGGCATCGCATACCTGACAACCTGTAAATTCGTCGGACCACAACGCAGGTTCCCCGATTGACCTATGATGTCCAACCCCGCACCCATGCTTAGCTTCCGCACGGACTGGCCAGTCACCACCACAACAGCCATACCAAACGACCGGCAACTGTAACCACACCATCAACGACATCGCCATGACATCGGATATGACCGGGACATGCACACTGTTCCCCATCACATCCAGGAACACCGCATGCATCGTGGGAGGCAGTGGCATGGGCTCTGTGTATCGCACCCACATGGACGGAACTGCACGAACAACCAGGACACGACATGGATCCAGCGCACATGGACACACACACCGCTCAGTGGACATGAATAGGTCGCCTGGAGTCTGTGGGTGCTGCACCCTCCCACCCCCGCCCCGGGAATCCCATACCAGGACCTTTGCATGGACGACAAGTGCATACAACAACAACACGACCCCAGTGACTGTGACATGTCCAGTAACCACCACAGTGCAACAACAAGTGGCACGCCGCTGCATGCACGCAAGCACATGCCCTGATGTCATCTCACATGCACGCGTGCATGAGGAACAACCGCAGCAAACCTGTCACATGGAACTGAGATGGACTGTGCCCATGATGCCAAGCGGTCTGGTAGGCTACATGTATACCGTCTGTGTCAAAGTCCGCAGCTCCGCAGCTATACGTAAATGTACATTAGCACAGCCTTGGCCAAGCAGATGTCACTCTGAAGCCCACATCCCACATGCAACAGCCAATCACATGTAACCCCACACCCTATCCCATTTGCAATCATGCTCAGTATATCCTCAACATGTATTCCGCTGCCAGTAGTGTCCACTATACTGCATCACAGAGGACAGAAGACTCAATATAATGTTTGAAACCAAAACTGTCTCCGCTGACTCATTTCACAAGTACGAATGAGAGAGGATGAGAGTATGTGAAGTACACGGCAGTCGTGACATGACCATGTAGTCCACTGGTATTGGATGTCAACGCAAATGAGTAGCACAACTGTGGAAGACACACATGTGTCGTGTGAAGTCGTATGGACGCAGTGCTCAGGTGGGTGGGTGTGACGGGTAGATGCGCACATGCCAAGTTGGAGCACGCCGTGTTGGGAGGGGTCATGAACAGTACACCACCGCTTCCCTGGGCATTGTGAGAGGACACCTGTCGGGGGAGTGAACACGTGTGTGCACAGCAGCCGGGCACATGTACAAAGCGGTACCAGGCGCACCTCAGCCCACCCTCTGTGGACAAGCTGGATCCTGTTGTGCGCCCGCCATGCCCCTTGACAAGGCACACACAGCCCCAGTCGACCAGGTGTAACCCCAACATAGTCAATCCGCACAGGCGATACAGGGCACGGGATGGCAGTGGAGCATGGTGTGTGAGAGGTCTCCTCGCGCTCCTCCTGGTCATATCACGCAGGCAATAGAACCTCAACGTCTAGCATGGCACAAGTCAAATGGAAGTGTAGGGGGACGCACCACAGCACGAGCAGCACTGACGTCACGGGAGGTGGCTCGCACCATCCCATCCATTGCCCATCATACCAACCACGCCACATGCCATTGCGACTAAGTGCAAGCGCGTGCGCCACCACCCCGAGCCCTCCCCAGAGAGGCCAAAGAGTGAATGTGTGGGCCATCAGCCACAGACGGACGCGGCCTGGCCGCAAGGGCAGCCACAGCCACTGGGTGTCGCAGGTGGCGGATCCGGAAGGCGAAGACTGTGATGCATAGTCCATGCAGGCCGGGTCTCCATTTGGGGCACCACGCAGGTGGACGAGCGTCCCGCCACACATCATACCCTGAGACAGCCCACTCGTGCAACTGGACCCACACATACACTCCTTGCCCTCTCTGGTGCGAGCTTGGGGCTGCCTGTGCAAGCGCTAGCCTCGCAGGTGAGCATGCATATTGGGGGAGCGAGGGGAGGACATGAGGGCTGGGGCGAAGATGACTGTATCACTGTCAGTTAGTAGAAGGGATGACCCAGATGTGGAAAGGAAGAGACGTGTCCCGTGTGTACTGCAACTAGTCGCCAATCCAACTACCCCCATGTCCGGAATGTAAGCCCGCACCTAGGCCCGCCCATCCGCCACATCGAACATACCACCAGCACGACAACCTTCCCATTCGAAACACTGACTGGGGGTGGCGACCAGTGAACAATCATGTGTAGCCTACCCACGCGTACATGTGGGCCCTCCATGATCCATGTCACCTGCGGCAAAGTCATGACATGCGCAATGAGGGAAGTGAGGAGAGCTGTCCGCCCCACGCGCAGAAGGTGCATCAGCTCCACAGACCCAGCAGCGAGTCCAGCAGGGGTCACATGTGCAGGGGCAGCTGTGCCTGGTGTGAAGGCACATGCATATAGACAGCACATCGACCAATGTGTAGTCTGCCCACATCTACAGTCCATCATCATGCGGACATAGGAATTGAACACAGGGCAACACATCTTAGTTGGTGCACCCACCGTGACCAACAATGCGCAATCATCGACGTACCCGCCCTGTGCATGGCCCCCACCCAACGGAGGCACATCCAGTGCCACCATCCCACACACACAAGCCTTCCACGGAACATGCTGTGTCCAATGGTCAGTACAGAGTCAGCGCCCATCTGGTGGATCCTGAACAGGAGACACATGCACACACATGCCAGCTCCCACTATGTACGTCTGCCACCTGGCACGTGCAATGTAACCTCTCACCTGTGACGTGTGACTGCAAGCACACAGCCGTCTTGGCATGGGGCTGTCAATGTGGACACCTGTCAATGTTTCGGGAGGTGTGATCCGTACAGTGCTGTACATAGGGTGCAGTGCTGACACCTACTACTGTCTCATATCCCCTCGTGCCACAGGTCCCACTTGTTTTGGCCGCTCAGCCTGTGCCCACATCGTCGTCGTCGTGTGACATACTCATCCAGCCGCGGAAGCAGTTCCATGCTCAGCAGACATTCATGTTGCCGTGGCGTTGCCGCTTGACGGATATGCAGTCAGTCCCCATCAGCACGCCCCGCAAGTCATTGGGGCCTAGATCCCCATGTGCATGCACATGGCAGTGGTTTGTATCACTAGCCATTGCCATTGTTGGGAGACCTGTGTAAGTGTATTGTGGCCGTGCCGTCCCAGCTTGACAGCTGGGCTGTGGCTCATGTGCTTGCTCAGTCATGTCAGTGATGTGTATGCGAAATTGCTATGTGTCGTGTTGCTTTGACATGTGTCCTCTGCCATTGTCCCTAGGCGGAGACCGAACATTGACCGCCCATACCAATTGCTGGCGGACATGGACGATACAGAGGTTATTAGGAAGTTTCGGCTGGACAGGCCAACCCTGCATCGACTGTGTGCCATGTTAGAACCCCATCTCCGTCCCCGCAGGGTGTATCCGACTGCTGTCACCCCCACGGCTAAGGTGATGGCCGCCATGCATTTCTTCGCCACTGGGTCATTCCAGCACACAGTGGGCATTGGAGGAGGGATGTCCCAGCCCATGTTCAGCAAGGTGCTGAGGGATGTACTGGCAGCCATGATGCTGTACCGAAACAGGTACATCCGCTTCCCCAGGACTCGTGAATTGGCGGCAGTGAAGGGTGCATTCTATGCCCTTGGCAGAATCCCACACGTCGTTGGAGCCATTGACTGCACACATGTCGGCCTTGTTCCACCACAGGCCACTGAGCACCTGTACCGCAACAGGAAGCACACGCACTCCCTGAATGTGCAAGTGGTGTGCCTTGCGGACATGGTGATCACCCACGTGTGTGCAAAGTTCCCAGGCTCGGCCCATGACGCACACATAATGCGCAACAGCATCTTGCCACGACTGATGTCCAATATGCAACAGGATCGTGGCTGTATTGTCGGTGAGTATGTGGAGTGGTGTAGCGTGCTGGTTGTGCGATGCTGTCCCCTGTCCAGTTGGAATAGCAACGGTTCTCTGTGTCCCTCACACCCAGGTGACTCTGCGTACCCGAATGGGGCATGGCTGCTCAGTCCATTGAGGAATCCTCGCACCCCAGCAGACGATCGCTACAATGAGGCACATGGGAGGACCAGACGTGTGGTCGAGCGTACCTTTGGCCTCCTCAAGTCCAGGTTCAGGTGCCTGGACCGCACCGGGGTGCGCTGGCGTACTCCCCACAGAAGGTGTGCCGGATAGTGGTGGCGTGCTGCATGCTGCACAATCTGGCCATTCGGAAGCAGATCCCCCTCATCGTGGATGACGGAGATCAACCAGGGCCCCAGCCCGCAGACCAGGACAGCTCGAGTGAGGAGGACAGCGGAGAGGAGGAAGCTGGTAATGTGCGGCAGCAGCTCATCGCCCGCTACTTCACTTGACGGTGAGTGTCCATGTACGACGGCTGATGTGGCTGTATCTGTGCAGGTGTGTGTGTGCTGTGTCAGGGTGGCCGTTTGTTCACTGCGTGCTGTGTGTCAACGCTCCATGGCCAGGGTAGTATGCCACTGTTGGTGGCTGTGGCATTGTGCCCTATTGCTCTGTGCGATGTGTGTACATTGCTTGTAGTTGTTGACATGTACTGTGTGATGGGTGTGTGACACACTCATTGAATGTGCTCCTGTTCTGTCTCCCACCCCTAGGTCCCTACAGGCCCTCCGGATTCCATTGCCATGCCACGCATCAGGTGCCTTTCCGCCCAAGGTGGCCGTTGTATTCCGTACAAATAAAACACAGGGCACAAACAGCAGTTAGTGTAAGAGGTGCATTTATTTCAAACTGTGACATGTGATTGTGTGTAAGGTGATGACAAAAGTGGTGCGTGCAGTGACAATGAGCTGTCGGTCATGGCTGCGTGATGCTCAGGGTGTACCCACTGGTTCTATGTCCATAGTCCAACACACACATGCCATCCAGATGGCTGTGTGGAGTGGGATCGTAGTCCAAGTCAATGCAGTGGCTGGTCAAGGAAGGCTGGCGGAAGGCTGGCTGGCTGCCTCACTTGCGTTTGGAGCGTGCGAAGTCCTCCCGGGAGATCGGTTTCCACTTCGGACGGCCCCTTCCACGTTTGCGAGGGGGGGTGCCTGCTTGCGACATGCTGGTTGTTGAGGTGTGCTCACTGGATGTGGACGCAGGGGAACTGGACACTGCTGCTCGACCCTGCGCCCCGGCAGGTGGTGGCGGAGGGGAGCTGCTGTCCCTGGCTGTGACCTCACCGCCACCACCAGCTGGCCCATGAGGTCCACGAGTTGGCCCATACGGGCGTCCATGGACCTCAGCACCCCCAGCACCTCCCGCGTGTCTGAAGCAGACCTGACCCATTGTCCTTGGGCCTCTTCATAGGCCCCAAGGACTCTGGCCATTTGAGGCAGGGCATGGCTCCCAGGGGAGGCTGGCATTTCCCTGACCCTGCTCCTCCTACCAGTCCTGCTGCCACCGGCCTGCCCACTAGCCACATTGCTCACCACGGTCCTCGCTGTGGCTCCCAGGGTGGAACCAGTCGGCCGGGCCACCACCTGCGCTGGGGCTGGTGCCAGCGAAGACGTGGTGGTGGTGGCGGCGGTGGTGGTCGGTGCGGCGATGGTGGCGGTTGCGGCAGTGGTAGTGGCCGCAATGACCGTGGGTGTGGCCGCAACGACAGTGGCAGCAGGGGGCTGGGAATGTTCAGCAGCCCTGGATGATGGGTTGGTGGGTAGGAGGGGTCCTGGGGAGCGGCTGGGCCCTGCCACACCAGATGGGCCTGCTTGGTGGTCCGTGTCCGAAGAGGAGGACAGATCCTCCACATCCGTGTGTCCTCGTTGGGGGCTTGTAGGCTGGCTGTGCTGGCTGCTGGCTCCATCCCCAGCATCCAGCAGTTCGTCACCTGTGGAGAGAATGAGATTTGTTATTGTGTTGCACCTGGCGAAGTATGTATTTGTCGTCTGACATTAACAGTTCGTGCAATCTCGTACATGGGTTTCCCGGAGGCGTGTGTGTGGCTGTAGCATTTGTAGTTGTGTGTGCTTGGCAATGGGACTGTGTGCTGTGCACATGTGGCATGGGACGGATTGGCCATGCCGATGGGTGTGTTGCTGTGCCCCTACTTATTGTGACTCTGGTGTATGCGGGCTCCTGGCCCATCCTGGGTCTGGTTTGTACTTTGCTTTTGGTGTTCAGATGGGACGCTTAGGAACGCATATGGCAACATGGGGGCCATGCCCCAGATTCGCATTTGGGAGGGGATATGCTTTTGGGGTTCAAATGGAACGCTTAGGAACGCATATGGCAACATGGGGGCCATGCCCCAGATTCGCATTTGGGAGGGAATATGCTTTTGGGGTTCAAATGGAACGCTTAGGAACGCATATGGCAACATGGGGGCCATGCCCCAGATTCGCATTTGGGAGGGAATATGCTTTTGGGGTTCAAATGGAACGCTTAGGAACGCATATGGCAACATGGGGGCCATGCCCCAGATTCGCATTTGGGAGGGAATATGCTTTTGGGGTTCAAATGGAACGCTTAGGAACGCATATGGCAACATGGGGGCCATGCCCCAGATTCGCATTTGGGAGGGAATATGCTTTTGGGGTTCAAATGGAACGCTTAGGAACGCATATGGCAACATGGGGGCCATGCCCCAGATTCGCATTTGGGAGGGAATATGCTTTTGGGGTACATGCTGTGAGCCATGGGTGCCGAACGTGACATGTGTTGTGGCAGCATGACAGTGCATGGTTTGAGGTGTGTGCATGCTTGACATGGCCTGCATATTTGCTGTCTGTTGTGATTACTGGACATGGCATTGGACGCATCGTTATGAGTGAGTGATGGTTGTGTGCCAGCCAACGTATTGCAGTTGTCCCATCTCCTTGGTGTGCGTGCTGCCCTGTGCCATGTGCATCACTGCAGTGCTCGGGGGGTGTGGCCCATGTTGTGTGTTGTTGCTCACAGTGTGTCGTGCGCTTCATTGACTTCTGGCACATGGTTGGTCATGGGCATGTATCTTAGCGTGACTGCTGTATGTGTGGCAGCTGTGCGGATGACATGCCTTTCATGAGACTGGGGCTGACGGATGGGATGGATGGTATGTTGTATGTGCATGGTGTGTCTGTGTGTTTGATGGGTTCAGTGGTGTTCGTGTGCATTTATGTTGTTCCGCTCTGTTGCGTCTAGTGTTGTTTGTCTTACATAGGCGTAGTTGTGGGGTGTGTGGTTGACAGGCAGTAGGGGCTACATGGACAGGACTTCAATGGTGTTTCGGTTGTGTGTGATGAGTTGCACAGTGGCTGCCGTGTGGTACTATATTCAGTGTGGCTTGTGCATGCAGACGTGGCTCCTTGGGTGTTGCTATGTCTGTGATGGGTCATGTGGGGTGTGAGTCTGTTGTTCATGTCCGTGTGCACATTGTTCACTTGTTCGTGACGGTGGGCAGTGCTGCGTGTTCGTCTGCTACGTGACATGTCCCATGTGTTGGTCGTGTTCCGGTCCTCATGCCTCCAGTAATCCAGCCCTGTCCAGTTTCCCACCTGCAAGTTGTTCGTGCGTGCACTGTACTGGATGCCACATGGCTCTAAGCGGGGGTGCTCCATGTTGCAGGTCTGTGGGGGTGGGGGGGTGTTGTGGGTCGTGGGGGTGGCTGGACACCCACTGACACCGATTGCTGTGGACCGTGATGTCTGCCTTTCGGCTGTCGTTGTGCACTGCGGTGGCTGACACGTGGCTGTGGGGTGTGGGGGATGCTCCTCCTTGCTGTGCGACTAGGGGCCTGGTGTGTGTTGTACTTGGGCTGTCCACCGTCCCACCCACTGCACTTTAATGCAGCTGTGGCGGACACATGGGTGTGGTGGGTGCTCGTTGTGGCGCTTCTGGCATATTTGGGGACCTGTTGGTGGTTACGTGGCTGGCTGAGTGTACACATGTCCCCACGTATCTTACAGTTGTTCGGTTTGGGCTGTGTGTGGTGGTGTCTGTTGCATGTGTGTGTGATGTGTTGTGTATTGTGTGCTGGACATGGGGGTGTTTGTCCCTGGGAGCTGTGGCATGGTGGTAGTGCATGTGAGTACATAGCGGTGTGCTGGTATACATTAGTTTGTACTTACCAGCCTCCACTCCCCCTGCTAATCCGGCGAGGATCTCCGGATGTATTATGACTCGCACCTTCTCCTCCCACGCTTTGAAGGTCTTGAAGAGCGCGGGATTCCCTCCGCCAGTGACGGCAGCCAGCTCTCTGTTTTTGCCCTCCTTCTTCTTGACCAGGCTCTTGACGTCATTCCAACGTTTGTTTATTTCTCCTCTGTTCCTGGGCAGGGTCCCGACTGCATTGACCTGGTCTACGATCCGGTTCCACATTCTGTTTCTGGTGGCTAGTGGTGTGTGCTGGACCATGTTCCCATAGATTTGTGGGTACACCTTGATGATCTCGTCGACCATGACCGTCAGCTCAATGGGCGTGAACTTGGGCATTCTTTGTGGTGCCATGGTGTTTGTGGTGCTGGTGCGGTGTGTGTTGTGTAATGTGCAGGGGGTTTGTGGTGCCGGTGTTTGGTGGTGGTGGTGGTGGTGGTGGTGGTGGTTGTGATGTGTGCGTTTCTGTGGTGTGCTGCTGTCCTTGCTGTGTCACTGTGTCCTCTCCTCTCCTCTCTGGTTTGCAATGTTGCAAGGGGTTGTGGTCTGTGGGAGTGCTGCTTTTGTACTTACCTATGTGGGTGTGTCCTCATGGTCTGTTGTTTTCAGGTGTGTTGTGTCTGGGGTTCTGGCCTTTGTAGTTTTTGTTTGTCCGGGGGGTGTTTTCGGGATGTGTACTGTGCTTGTGTATTTGTGCGTGCCTTGCTGTGTGGACTTGTTGGCCATGTTGTGTGCTATTGGTTTTGTGAGCGGATGGTTTCTGTGCAGGTACGTGGGCGCCATGGCTTCTGCCGTGTCGATTCTCATCGGCGTTGTTTGCGCTGGCGGGCGGTATATTTGTAGTTTTCCCGCGCTCATGGCGGTGCGATCGTAATTTCACGTGCGGTGTGTCGGCCGTGAGGGCGGGCGGTTTTGTGTTGTCGTGCGTGTTTCCGTCCGTGGCGGGCGGTTTGACTCCGACTCGGACGATGGCGGGCGGTATCTTGTGTGATTTTTCCGCCGATGGCGGTTTTCGGTTTGTGTAATCGTAATGGCGTGGTCGGTGTTCAGACGGTGTGTGCGGGCGGATTTTTGCCGCTTCCATGCCTGGCGGATTTTTTTACGCCGGGTATCGTAATGGGCCCCTAAATAATCAATATTGAACAATAAAATATTTTTAATAACAAAAAACATATAAATTATTAAAACTTAATTACCAATTAACTAATATTAAACAATTAAATGCTTTTTTATACCAATAATAATAATAATTAAACATTAATTATCAATTAATAAATAATTCTTAATATATTAATTAAATTTATCAATAAATAATATTTAATAATATTTAATTACCAATTAATGAAAAAACAACAATACATTAATTTTTAGAACCAAAAAATTGTAATTTAAAAAAATTACCTATTAATAATTAATATCCAATAAATTAATTATCAATACCCAAAAATAAATTTAATAATTATTTAATTAGATTTCAATTACTTCCAAAAGTATTCCCCTATAAATGCACAACACATTCCAATGAAAAAATAATACACTTAACATAATGATCAATTGATCAATTAATAAAAATGAATAACTAATTAATAATGATTAATTACCAATTAATAATAATTGATTACCAGTTATCAATTAATTAACAATAATATAATTATCAATACCAATTAATTAAAATAAATTATAAGTTAATTACATTTAAATTACATGATGATCAATTAATCACTTAATAAAAATTAATCACCAATTAATAAAAATTAATTACCAATTATTAACTAATTAACAATTATATAATTATCAATAACAATTAATTAAAATAAATTATAACTTAATTACATTTAAATTACATGATAATCAATTAATCAATTAATAAAAATTAATAACCAATTAATACAAATTAATTACCAATTATTAATTAATTAACAATAATATAATTATCAATACCAATTAATTAAAATAAATTATAACTTAATTACAATTAAATTACTTCCCACCCTATTCCCCTATAAACCCACAACCCGCTACAGAACTTAAACGCAAAAAATAATTAAAATTAATTTATAATTCCTAAAAATTAATTTAGTATAATTAAATTACTTCCCACCCTATTCCCCTATAAACCCACAACCCGCTACAGTACAAAAAAAATAAAAATTAACTTACATTTTTTTTATTAACATATAAAAATTGTATACATATATTTTTAAACAAGTAGAACACTTAACAAAAACACATATAACACATACATATTAAAAACATAACAAAATACATAACAATAATACAAATATCGATATTAGTAATATCGATATTAGTAACTATCGATATATTTGATTTCGATATTACTAACTTCGATATTATTTACATCGATATTAAAAAATTCGATATTACTTACCTTAGGGTCGATATTCTGTCCATCGATATTCTTCACATCGATATTCTGTCCCTTCGATATTTTAACTTAGATATTATTGTATATCGATATATTATTTTCGATATTTTGACTGCTCACCGTTCATTTGACGCGTTATCGTGTGACTATCGCATGGTACCGCCATGTTGGGAATACCACGTAAACGCTGCGTTATTTTCCCGCGATGGACTGCGATGTGAAGTGTTGCGTTAAGCTGAATTTGCGGTAGTTATCACACGTTCTTGAGAATATGCCCCTATGTTTTGTTGTTGGGTCTGGTACATGTTCGGGTTTTGTGCTGACTGGATCCATCAAAACCAATAGCCTGGGACAAATGATGTGTTGGAATTGGCTTCTATGATTTGCAATTTTGAGAATTCTTCATGACAGCGCTGTTACCTCCTGGCTCAGGGAAGCGTGAAGAAATGCAGAAATACTTTTTAACACTTCTAGGGCAAATAAAATGTAGTTACATTCAAATGAGGTAATCGTCTACTGTCCATAACAAAAGATTGGGGACCTAGAACACATATAAAGGTCCAGCATATATGCTCCACTGTTAATTCTCAAAAGAAAAAGGTATGCTGCTCCTAAAGGGGACAAAGGACAAAGGGGAGTAGGTCAGAGAAAAGGAGCCACTCCAAGGGGAGTAGATCCTTTTTGGAATAGGGCCCTCACACACCCATGGGGGTGTCATGCCTCATCATCGGGCTTGCTCCTTGTCAGGGCGGCGCTGCAATGCCTGACGGGCACTCTCAAGGGAGATCTTTTTCCAAAGCCGTGATGTGAAGTGCAAGTTAAGGGCCCTTTGTGTAGATTGAGGAAACATAGGTGTCGATATAGTGATTAGTGACTTAAAAAAGGCTAGGCAAGTCTCAAATCAAATTTTAAATCAAAAGTTTGCCTGACTTATTAAAAACGTGATGTCACCAGTGGGGACAATGATCCCTGGTGACTTATAAGGTCAACATGTTTCATGCCATCAATTAGTCAAGATGTGATCTAGGGCAATTCTTCAGGACCGTAAAATGTATAACTAATCTACACAGTTTCTGGGACCAAGGATGCAACAAGTAGTGTCCAAACCTTATAAGTGTACTTGCAGAATGTAAAACCACTGACCTGGGGGAGAAAGCTATGAAAGGTAATCATAAAATAGCACCATACAGAGCTGTCTTGTATAGTACTTGTAGAGGCATGCAATACTAGCATGCATGAATTTGTGATTTGTAACAAGTAGTGATAGGAACCAAGTTAGACAAAAATGTGACACATACATAAAAACATATAGGTGCTGGTTTCATACACTGTGGTCAAAAGAGGGAAAACACTCACCCAATGAGGATGATGTCATCACCTCCTCGAGAGAAACACTGAGATAAACGCAAACATTTTTAGCGTGCTGTTGGGAAGTAAAATGTACATTTACATTTTGTAAGTGTGCCCAGGGGGAGGAATAATAACCTCCGTTCACATGGTAGAAAGCCAAAGATCCGGTACTTACGTCATCCATTGGAGAACTTCCCCACCGACCTACCCCTTCTCATGTGACTCGGGAGTGAGGACTTGGAGGTGGTCGTTTGGTTTATAAACCCTCCATCCAGGACTGATAGTGTCCAATGTCCCCCACATTTTCCTAGAAGACGCAATTTTTAAAAAGAATGGTCCCAGGTTGACTGGAAGTGCACAAGGGATTGGTTAATTCTGATCATTAATACAGCTAAACGTCTAGCTGATGGACTTTTGATCAGGATTCAGATAGCAGAAGCGGCACTTACAACCACCCAGATCCTATTGTCAGTATATAAAACCAAACTGGCTGAGATCAATAATGAGATCACAGAGAATAAGGACTACCTCATGAAACAAAAGATTAATAACTACAAAAAGATATTAAGAAGTTTGACAGAGAAAGTGTATCCATACCTGAAGGACGACTATTCTGTCACAGCAGATGAGATATCATCAGACGAAAGCCAAACATCTCGCAGAAGAACTTCTTCCTCCAACAGCAACTGCAGCACGGATAGCTGGGGTAGCAGCAATGGGGGAAGGAGAGGCCAGATAGTACCCTTCATGAATTACGGAAAGCCACCCTTTCAGGCAGCCCCCTTTTGGCAATACCCCTTGTTTCCACAAGGCCAACACCCCTTCCCTCAACCCTACAAACCTGCTTTTTTAGACAGAGGCTGGGGCAGAGGAAGAGGTCGAAGAAGAGGAGGGCACAAACGTGGACAGTGGCAGGAACCACCCCTGCACCAGGTACAGACAAGCAGTCAGACAGGGAAGAAAAAATAGTTATTAACTTGTTGAAGAGAACCCTGAATGACACAGAGACCAAGGTACTCAGGAAGGGCCTTGGCTTTGTCCCCACACCTAGGACGGATAAATTCCGGGACAACTATGAACTCCATAATTTCTTCTGGAAATTAAGGTTGAGGGCGTTCTTCTAGGACAAACCTGGTCTTCAAAAAAACTGACTAGGTGGCCACGCAACCCTTCTAGGTTCACTCCCACTACCAATATGAGTCCCATAGAGATACTGACCTTTGAACAGGCAGTTCTAAAGGAAATAATTCAGGTTAAAAGTGGTCCCACCTTCCAGAACCTTTCCAACTCGGAGTTGGCAGTAATTAGATCTTTGGCCAATGACAACAAAATCACCATAAAACAGGCAGACAAGGGAGGCGCCATTGTTATCATGTCTTCCATTGACTATAACACTGAATGTAACTGCCAACTGTCATACAGGTAATACTATACTTCTATCTCCATTGATCCCACAAGACGTTTGAGTACCCAGATTACCTCTGTGGTATCAACCAGTGGCGGTGCGTCCATTGGGGCGCTGGGACGTTGCCCCACCTGGCCACATGGCCCCAAGTCGCACGCACTGCAGGTAAGCAAAATAGCAAAGCGAGTCGCGAGTCGCTCCGCTCAGGCAGGCATTCAATCGGCGCTGAAGGGGGGTGGGGGCGGGGCTGGCTGCGGCAGCAAGGAGGGTGACTGACAGCAGCGCTTACTAAAGCGCAGCTGCAATAGTGCGCATGCTCGATTTTGGGCTGGTCATTTTTATGACCAGCCCGAACATGCGCACTACAGCCACCTCCTAAGGACCAGGAGAGCGAGGGGGGAGTCGGGACCCGAGAGGCCGAGGGTTGCTTCATGTAGCAACCCCCGGTCTCTAATGGGCGGGGCGTCTCCGTGCCCTAGCCAATCCTGGCGCTGCTAATGCAGCGCCAGGATTGGCTGCCTGAGACACCGTGCAGCCTGAGGGCTGTTGTTCAGAAGGCGCGGGACCGGCCCAGGACAGAGCAGAACAGAAGACGCCAAGAAGCCCCCAACGCGGGACCCCGGCCCAGGATTCAACAGAGGCGGCGCGGACCAGGTAAGTTGTGTTTTTTTATTTTAAACTCCCCCGCGCGGCCCCCACCGGACCTCCTCTTCCCCCCTCACCCCCCCCGAGTCTCCCCTTCCCCCCTCACCCCCCCCCCGAGTATTGCCCGCGACTGACAGTAACCTTTCATAGGAAGTGTGTTTAACCGACATTTTCTTGATTATATTCATCAAGTTTCATTACAAGTGTCTACAATTTGGAACTGTGCCCCTCATCAATTTATATTCCATATAAAACGGCGGTCTTTGTTTGTGTAGGATTTTTGCCAGCAACACCTGTGAGCAGATTTATTCAGAGTTTGCCCTGGTTCATGTTCTAAGACCAGGCTGTAATCATACAGGTCACGATGCACCGAGGGGCTTTTCGTCCTGCAGACATAAGGGCACCGTGGGAGCTTTGTAGGGGATAAGGTTTCCCAATTCTTCGAGGCTTTTGCTACCCTGCCACCTGCTCCACGCAGATAGTAAACACCCTCGTGCCTGTTTGGAAAAGCAATCGGCATAACTTTGAATCCAATCCCACATTTGTTTCAGAATACACGTTTGGTGGAAGGAAGCAATCCAGCCCCATGGCCCTTTCCTCAATTTATGCAGTGACTGTTCTGAGCTTGTTTGAGCAGAGACTGCCAATTGAAGAGAATTATGTACCTCGTAATGCTTTTCACCTGGGGAAATTGTCTAATATTATTTAACCCGGAGTGGGGTGACTGGGACGGCTGCGTCACATTTACTTTCTTCACCCAAACACAAGTTGGTCACATGTAACGCCTGTGAGCAAATGGAAGACATGTCTTGGCTAGGTGACGACTGTGGAGTTTGTGAAAGGTGTGTTTTGCTCATGTGAATAATACGTTGGTCTCAGGGAGGTGTGCTTTTGCCATGTGAAGAGTATGTGGGACTCTGGGAGGTGTGCATTGACTCAGTGCTGAGTTTCTAAGTCCAAGGACTGTGTGTTTCAGCTGTCTCTGAGGAATCTATTTTAATAATGCGCCACTGAAAAATGCACTTCTAATTCGACATAGTTTTGTGTTCGCTTTGCTTTGGGATTTTTTCGTTCTCGTTAGAAATGCAGTTTTGTAAGCAGCACATTTGTCTTTCAATCACACATATTTTATTAATTTAATCCGTAGTATAGGTGCTGCTTTATAGCCACTGCATGGGTATTTTTTCTAAAATACATCTGACAAAATGTATGGGTCGTAAATTTGCCCAATAGTGCTATAAATGTAAGGTGTTTGTATTTGTAATCTTTTTTATCTTAGCATTTAACAACAAAAAATACTATTCCTCCTCCCCCACCCCGATGATGTGAAGGTAAACACCATGTAAACAGAAGCAGTCAATTAGCGTTAATGCTAACACGTGCATATGCAGTTTGTATCCAGTTTAAAACTACACATTCTTTCTAATGGTCCAATTTTTTTCTCTTTTTGCCAGTAAAATAAACTGCAGCATATTAGACAGCTAAGGCCAGAGATGTCAGAATCAAGCACTGTTAAGAACGTGATACAATTTTTTATCTGAAATAGCATATATTTGACATTCATCATACACGGCCGGTTTGGCTTTACAGTAGGCAACGCTTTAAAAGACTTTGATCTGCAGTGGGCATGACGGGGAGCACCTGCGTCGCATGCCAGCGAGAGTTTAGCAGTGTGAGAGACCTCAGCACGTTCCCGCCATTACTAATCATTTTCTGCTGTTAATGAAAATGCAGGACTTTGAATTATGCAGCGTGTGCTGTCAATCAGCAGTTCTTTTTCATATCAAGAAGGCGATTTCAAAGCCGTTTTTCCTCTTGGCAATTTTATTTAAATGTATGTCCTATATAGGACTCTTCTTGGAATGTCACACCATGGGGTCTGTAATGAAATCTCGCGGCAGCTGATAACACGCATCTTCGTATTTTAAAGAAATAGTTCAAAGCAGAGACTTTCAGGAGACCCCTCTCTGTCAACAACCGTTTCCACATCGTATTACATGAGCCCTTAATGTCATCCGTTGGCAGGTCTGTTCGCAGCATCATTCTAGTCAATTGCCTTACATTTCGGTCCACTTTCTAGAAACACAATCACATTCAAAAACATACACAGAACATGCCGTAGGATGTTAAAGCCGGGCCAGGACAGCAGAGACGTTCCGGTGCAGACATGGTCTAACTCTAGTTGCAATTGATATGTGCATAGAAGCAGACTTTGTGTAGATCTGTGGGATGAGGCGCAAGCGGCTAATGGTGCAGGCAGCTGCGGTGTAGCATGCAGTGGGTGCCGGCACAGGCAGTAATGATGCAACAGTTTGCGGCACAGCCATGCGGTGGGTGCAGGCAGATTTGAAACAAGCTGTCATGGTTCAGAAAGTCATGGATGGGGGCAGATATTCTAAGTGCTCATATTGCTCTATTAACCTTCCTCCTTCCTCAAATTTGCTTGAAAATGCACCATTTATCCACTCTTTTTCAAAAATTTCTCGGGAGAAATCCCCCCCCCCCCGAATCCCCCGTAGGTTGTTCGGGCTCGCACGCTGCGCACGCTCGTCGTGGTGCAGTACGGCAATAATTTTACGGCTCACCACTTTCAAATGTCACCAGCCGGCCCTGGTATCAACTGCAGAAACTACCAATAGTGGATTAGTAAGAATGAGGCTGAATTTTTGGTTAACACTCAACCGAGGGCACCCTACTTTGACATCCTCCCCAAGATACACAAGGGTGTCCTCCCGCCACCAGGGAGACCAATTGTGTCAGGCATTGACTCACTTCTGGAACCATTCTCCAGATTCTGTGACTATTTCCTCCAACCCATGGTGAAAAAAACTCCCTCCTTCCTCCAGGATACCAGAAATGTACAACGTCTCATAGAAACAACCAACCACACAGACTCGATTGATTTACTGGTAACTCTTGATGTAGAGGCCCTCTATACTAACATTCCTCAAACAGCCACCCTGGCAGTATTCGAGAGAGCCCTACTTTCTGAGGACTGGACTGCCCCTACTCCAGTCAGTTTCATTATGGATTGCGCCACCATTGCCCTGACAGAAAACATTTTTCAAATTGGGGAACAACTATACCACCAGACTCAGGGGACCTCTATGGGAAGCACCTTTGCCCCTAGTCTGGCCTGCCTCTAGATGGCAGCTTTTCAGGAGGAAATCATCTTTCACGCCACTAATCCCTACAGCACAAATATTACCTTGTGGCCAAGGTACATTGATGACCTCCCCTTTTTTGGAGAGGAGATAGGACCACAGGCAATGCTTTTTGCGATTGGATTAGCTCCCTCAACCCTTTTCTCCGCTTCACTAGTAACATGTCTGATGAAAAAATTCCCTTCCTAGACCTACTAATTTACGTGGGGGAGGATGGCAACTTGACCACGACTACATTAAAAGAAAAAACACAGATAGCAACAGCCTGCTATTATATGGTAGCCACCACCTCAGGGCACTACGAGACAATCTCCCGTATGGACAATTTCCACGGTTGCGCCGTATTTGTAGCTCTGTTTCTGACTATGACAAACAAGCCCTCACACTCTCTGAAAATCTCGTTAATTGAGACTACCCACAACACTGTGTGAGAATGGCTAAAAAACAGGCAAGAAATAACAATAGAGAGGCACTATTGGAAGAACACGCAAAACCTCCAGAAGACACGCTCACTTGCGTTACCACATACACAGCTGACTCTAACAGAATGCGCAAGATTATAAAGAAGCATTGGAACATCCTCCAGTCTGGGAGTGTAACCATGCCACAACCTAGGTTTGCTTTCAAACGCACTTCAAACATAAAAGACATGTTGGTGCACACACAACCAAGAGTATCAGACGTTTCGGACCAAGGGACCCTGTGGTCCCTGCCCCCTGTGAAGGGCCATTTCCCCCGTGGTTCCTGTACTGTCTGCAGCCTGACTACAGCGACAAAAGAAATAAAACTGACAAACACGTTCACCTGGACACAAAAGGCACATACCAAGTGCAATACAAAAAACTGCATTTACACAATCACATGCCCCTGTGATAAAAGATACATAGGGATGACTACCGACCTGTCAGGACCCCCATTACTGAGCACCGCAGCAATATCAGTTGTAAAAGAACAAGCACTAAAATGTGCACACACTTAATTGACCTTGGCCACACAGCTGATGATTTACGATGGACTGTGCTGGAAGCCCCTTCCATTTTGAGAAAAGGTGCACTCTTTAAAAAGGAACAACACTGCACTTTGTGTCTGTCCACAGATATCCTGGGATTGAATGAAGATATACCATGGGGAGAGATCAACTGATAGCCTTCACTAATCATTCGATAATCTCTATCTGGCAGTATGCTATTTCACATATTATGTGTGTTCGCCTTACTGGCAACACATTCCACCTCTGCCATGGGAGTAACCATGACTCACGCGTTCTACCTCTGGCTATTGGCCAGAACCCAGTTGGTTATCAGACTCTGTAAAGACACCGCATGATTAATACTTGACTACACTACTTCAGTGAGAGTTAGCTCTGTTTGTCCCTGTCAATTCTCTACTGCATTTGATTGGCTGTTAACATAATTCACACAAACTCGTAGGACCACCTTAGGATCCTTTGCCCCTTAACTTGTGAGAAACTATTTCTTAGGTTTCACTAGCCTCCTTCATGGTATCTTTTCCTAAGATAGGTAGCGCACTCTCCCAGGACTGTGATACATGGGCTTCTAACCCAGCCCATCCACGCTGACCTTTGATCAGCAATTAACCATGCCGCGCCACCTGCTTTTCCACAATGGGATTTCTACATAGGCGCATACACGCCCACATTCAATGGGAGCGCTCCAACGATTTACAACCCTATCACATTAATTGCTAGCAAGTTCTCCAATGGATGACATGAGTACCGAATCTTTGGTTTTCTACCATGTGAACGGAAGTTATTATTCCTCCCCCTGGGCTCACTTAAAAAATTTAAATTTACATTTTACTTCCCAACATCACGCTAAAAATGTTAGCGTTTATCTCAGTGTTTCTCTCAAGGAGGTGACGACATCACCCTCATTGGGTGAGTGTTTTCCCTCTTTTGACCACAGTGTATGAAACCATCACCTATATGTTTTTATGTATGTGTCACGTGTTTGTCTAACTTGGTTCCTATCACTACTTGTTACAAATCACAAATTCACGCATGCTAGTATTGCATGCCTCTACAAGTACTATACAAGACTGCTCTGTATGGCCCTATTTTATGATTTCTTTTCATATCTTCCTCCCCCAGATCAGTGATTTTACATTCTGCAGGTACACTTATAGGGTATTTAGTGTTTGGACACTACTTGTTGCATCCTTGGTACCAGACACTGTGAAGATTAGTTATAAATTTTACGGTCCTGAAGAATTGCCCTAGATTACATCTTGACTAATTGACGGCATGAAACATGTTGACCTTATAAGTCACCAGGGATCATTGTCCCCACTGGTGACATCACGTTTTTAATAAGTCAGGCATACTCATGGATTAAAATTTGATTTGAGACTTGCCTAGTCTTTTTTAAGTCACTAATCACTACATCGACACTTATGTTTCCTCAATCTACACAATGGGCCCTTAACTTGCACTTCACATCAGGGCTTTGGAAAAAGATCTCCGATAAAGAGCCCCCTTGAGGGTGCCCATCAGGCATTGCAGCACTGGCCCGATGAGGAGCAGCCCGATGATGAACCATGACACCCGCAAGGATGTGTGAGGGCCCTATTTCCAAAAAGGAACTACTCCCCTTGCAGTGGCTCCTTTTCTCTGACCTACTCCCCTTTGTCCCCTTTAGGAACAGCAGACCTTTTTCTTTTGAAAAGTAATCGTCTACTGAACAGCACTGAAGAAAGTAGTGGTCTTGTGGCAATTAAATCACTTTGTGTGAGCAGTATTCGAAATGTATGATCTTTACTGGGTAAAAGAGCATCCAGACTCAACATAAAATGGTTATTGTTAAAGTAAAAAGGAAAAATAGTCGAAAAAGCAGACCTCTGTGCCTCTGAGAAGATGGTTTTCTTTTCCTTTATTAAACATTTTTTAGACAACCACAACCGCTGATGTTCCTAGTAATACTGAAAAAAATCCTACTTGTATGTGTGAGGTTGATAGGACATACTGTGTTGGTCAAAGGAAAATGCACATTACCTACCTTGTCTGTCTTCCTCGCCACAGTCCTTAAGAAATTAGCTACTCTGTGGCTGATGGACACAATTTACTCCTTTAAATTAAGGTAAAAACTACCAAAATGGCCTCAGGAAGTGCCCATTGATGATGCCATATAGGCGGAGCTCACCCACACTAGTTCCTGTTTGTTTCTTCAAAGAACTCAACTCGACAGATTTTGCTTCTTCAGTTAAGTTTTTTTGCTATTTCTTTTTCTTTATTGTATAAAGTTGTAAATTGGGTTGCTGGTCCAGGGGGGTGAAACCCTACTCAAGCAGTAACCACAATTTCTGTCAGTGTGAAACACAAGCAAACCCCTAATTAACCCGTGCTTCACCCTTTGGTAGTCTTTCCGGGGCTGGCCCGTATTGATCTGTCCAGGGCTGGTCAGGAGTTATATTGTAACTTCTGCCCCTTTTCGTCGGTGCACTGGGAAGAGAGGGCGAAGGTCAGCATAGCCGCTCTAAGGCCCCCATTCTCACACTGTAGGGCCTCTAGTTCCAACATCAGGGCCTGTTTGATTAATTGCTGCTCTCTCCCCAAGCACTCCGACGATATCTGGCTCACTCTGGAGTCTAACTCCTGGGATTTTATGTTTTTAACCGAAACCTGGTTAAAAGAAAGCTCCAAGCCGGACCTTTTGTTGGCCATTCCCGAGGGTTTCCGGATCTCTGTTGCCAACTGGGCTGGCCACAGGATAGGTGGCGGGCTTGCCATTATTATGAGGATGGCTGGGAAATCTTGTGCAGCAAAACTGAGCACATAGGGATTATCGAGGCGCTGTCCTTCTACATTAAAATCTCCCCCACCTCAACTATTGCGGGGGTTTCGGTTTATAGACCCCCCAATACCCCGTCCTGTCATATGCTTGAGTTATGCGACACTGTCGCGGATCTATCATTGAGGCACACCTATTTTACTGTCCTTGGCGTCTTCAATGTACATATGGACAAAGATAATTGTTCCATGGCCTCCCATTTGACAGACACACTGGAGGGTATTAATCTGTCACAGAAGGTGTGTGCCCCCACCCATATAGCAGGCCATATTTTGGATCTTATTTTTACTAATGATGACAACCTGCTACTAGAGGCTCCGTTACCTCTGCATTGGTCTGACCATCTGCTTATTCCTTTCACTTTCAAGGGTAGCCCCTCTGGCAGTAGTGCCAGCCCTATATATGAGGAAAAAGGAAACTGGAGGAGGTTATCCCCTGAATCTTTAGGACCCTTGCCACAAGATGCTTCGCCTCAGTTGTCGGGAGACTCGAGCGGCGATGTCCCTAGTTTCAACTGCTGGGTCTCCTCCGCCCTCGACAGAATGGCTCCTCTCAAAGCAGTTAAATCTGCCAGGAAGAAACCCTCTGCCCCTTGGTTTTCTCAGGAACTATGTGCTGAAAAAAGTTTATGCAAGAAATTGGAACGCGCCTGGCGTAAATCCTATAATTTGCCAGCCAAATGCTCCTATAAAGCAGCCTTAAAAAAATGTCACAGGCTGAAACGTAACAACATTAGGGAATACTATGCTAACCAAATTAAATTATCCGAAAACTCAGCCAAAGAAGTTTTTTAAATTGTTCAAGGCTTTATTAAGCAGAAAGCTCTGGACAGCACTGTATCCCCTACAGTCGCCCTTTGCGAGGACTTATCTGACATCTTTCAGGAGAAAATACGTTTGATTTACTCCTCCTTCCGATCGGCTACGCGATCTTCTATGTCAAATTCCACCCCTGCCCCCAATGGCACCTGGTCCGAATTCTGCCCTTTTCTCCCGGAGGCATCTCTCAGAGAACTGTATAATTGTAAATCAGGCTCTCCTGGCAATCCCTGCCTGGCCCAGTTCTTCAAATTACTTGATCCTTGGCTGAATTGGTGTTGAACCCGATCTGGAATTCATCTCTGACCACGGGGACCTACCCTGCCGCCTGGAAACAGGCCTATCTACTGCCTATTCTTAAGAAACCTTATGCTGACCCAGCTGAGCACATACATTTTAGGCCTGTCTCCCTTCTACCAGCACCTGCAAAAATTCTTGAAAAGGAAGTCCAGAAACAACTGTCCAATTTCCTTGAATCCAACTGCTGACTCCATGATTCCCAATCTGGTTTCAGATCAAGCTACAGCACGGAGACAGGTCTTCTGGAAGTGGCTGAAACTGTCCGTGAAGCTGTAGACCAGGGTAACTCTGCAATGCTGGTGCTACTGGATCTCTCCGCGGCATTCAACATGGTGCCTCATCGAATTCTCTTGGAGAGACTCAGGCACTTGGGAGTGGGGGGTTCCGCGCTGGCCTGGTTCCACTCGTTTCTGGAGCACCGATCTCAGCGGGTATTTCTCCGCCCCCATGTGTCCTTACACAAACCCCTTGTCTGTGGTGTTCCCCAGGGCTCGGCTTTGAGCCCATTACTTTTCAATGTCTATCTTACTCCCCTCGCATTGGTTGCTGAGCAATGGGGAATAAAAGTGGTATCCTATGCTGATGATACACAGCTGGTGTTCTCTTTCAGAGAGCACTCTGAGGCTGCCTTTGCCAATTTCAAACAATGTCTTAATAATATCGCGGCCTGGATGACGGAAAGCTGCTTGAAATTGAACACCGAGAAAACTGAGGTTTTATTTTTTAATCAATCTTTCCCCCGCTACCGGAGCTCTGGTGGCCGGCTGAGTTATACCCCCGCCAATCCCAGTAGCTTCAGCTAGAAACCTGGGGTTTAAATTTGACTCAGACCTCTCCTGCAAGGCCCAGATCTGCCAGGTCTCCTCATCCTGCTTCTGGGAGCTGAGAGCTTTGAGAAGATTCCTTTATCTCCTCCTTATGGACTGCAGGAAGACAGTGGTCCATGCATTGGTCACGTCCCAGCTGGACTATGCCAATAGCTGTACATCGGACTACCAGCTTATTTGATCCGCCGGTTGCAAAAGTTTCAAAATGCTGCGGCCTGACTCATAAGGAAAGTGCCGTTTCGCCAGCATATATCCCCTCATCTGTGGAGCCTTCACTGGCTACCCGTCAAAAGGAGGATTGAATTTAAGGCACTCACCTTTGCCTTTAGAGCCTCTAGAGATCGGGGACCGCATTACCTTAAATTAAGACTCCAAAACTATCATCAAGACAGGGTTCTGAGATCCAATCACCTGAAATTGCTCAGAATTCCCTGCTTTTCTAAGGCCAGGATGGGCGGCCGAGCTTTCTCGGTTAGAACGGCGTCACTCTGGAACTCCTTACCTATCCACCTTCGACTGATTGAGTCTGAACTGGCTTTTAGGAAAGCACTAAAAACCTGGCTTTTTAGCCTCCCGTAGCTCTCTCCCCTCTTTCCTCTCTGGTTATCTACATTTAGCGCCGGGACACCTCCGTTGGGGGTAGCCGTGTGCTTTATAAATGCCTCTTATTATTATTATTTGGTAGCTTGGAACAGAAGCAGTCAGGCTTAACTTAGAGGCAATGTATAAAGTATTTTTACAGCACTTCAAATAGTAATATAATAAAAAGACAACACAAGAAAAATATATGAATATTTATATATTACCAGGTTAGTGGGCTTAGATGGGAACATTATGTTTTGTTGTTGGGGATGGTACATGTTTGGGTTTTGTGCTGAGTGGATCCATCATAACCAATAGCCTGGGACAAATGATGTGTTGGCATTGGCTTCAATGATTTGTAATTTTGTGAATTCTTCCTGACAGCACTGTTACCATGTGTCTCAGGCTCACAGCAGACAGAGTTCAGGCACTGGGTTCAAGTTGGTTGGAGCCTGTTCGGGCCGTGAGGCTCTGATCAGGAGGCCAGCCAACTACTAGAGTTACTCTGATGGTCCAGGGTTTAAGATGCAGGTCGAGGCCTTTCACTCAGGCAACAGGGCAGCAGAGGAGCAGTCCTTCTTGCAGAGCAGCACAGCAATCCTTCTGCGTCTTCCACAGGTCCAAAGGTGTACTAAAGAGTTGGGTCAGAGGATCCAATATTTATACCTGGTACCCACTTTGAAGTAGGAGAAGGTTCTCAAGGATTCTACCCCAGAGGTGTCTGGAATTTCCTGACTCCCCGCCTTGGCTCCTGCTTGTCTGGGGTCACAAAAGACTAGTGTCAAACCCTTTGTGAGTGTGCTCTGGCAGAGCCTTTGTGATGTGTAAGTGTGGTAGGTGACAGTTCCTCAAGTCAGAGATGGCCGATCCTGCGAACACCTACATTCCCTTTGTCTCACTGTTTGGAAAAAATATACAAAGACCAATTGCCAGTTACACCTAGTTATGTGACCCAGGATGCAGACTGCAGGCACCAAATGGCTAGAACAAGAAAATGCCAAGTTTCTAAAATGCAGGAATCTGATTAATGTCCGCACAAACGTTTTTCATAAAAAATTGACTTGCGTTCTCAGAAATCCAAACGCATTTCACGGCTTCGCAGCCACTGACAACAATAGCGCATGAACTAATTAAACTCCGCGCTGCCAACAGAAGCTGCACGAACTAAGTTAACGGCCGCACAAGAGTGTTGTGAATAAAATCGATGCGCGTTTTCAGAATATCTGAAAGCTCAACACGGCTTCACCATTTACATGAAGCACTCTGAACTAACAATCCGTCCAGAAAATTCCAAGCTTGTTCTACAACCAAAGACCCTATAAGCCAATCGGTCAGCAACGTGTGAAAATCGGGCTACTCACAATCACGAAGAAGTGATTTGCAAACTCAACAACAGAATCCAGTCACAGCCCTGAAGAGAATCCCTGTAAATATAGTGGGATTCGAAACCCGTCGGCACGCTTAACCACCAGGGGAAGAGTTTCTCATAATAATATGCATAGCAAAAAAGGGGAATAATGAGTTTAAAATGTACAATCCCTCTGTTGTGCCAAATGTTTTACCCCCGATGGTTGGTAACTCCAGCTTGTTTCACTAAAAATGTAATTGATTGAAATGTGGGTTACCTTGTTTCTCTTGACTGGTAACAGTTTACATTGATTTGCCATTTTGAACATTGTTTTGATGTTTTTTGTTAGTTTGTCTTGATGTTATGTAATTGTGATGTGTAGTCCAAACCTGTCTTGTGAACTTACAAAAAGAGTATTAATTGAAAACATTGAGTAATTAAATGATGTAGACCATCATACTTAAAGATTTTGGTCTGAGTCTGTTTAAATAATTGGCAGCATCGCAAACGGTCAGCTAGATATCTTATTTTTATAGTATTTACCAGCCCAATCTAGCTGTGTGAATTAGGGCCCACCCCTCTTTATAGCTACAACTTTCTAAAAGAGACATTTTCAGAACTGTGACTTAATATCCGACTTTACTATTACAATTCCTTAGGCACCAAACTCGATATTCCTCCCTGCTCCCAATTGAAAATGATCTCTCATTAAATGTAATAGGTTAACCCAATGTTATCCTATGGAAGAGGTAGGTCTCACAGTAGTGAAAAATGAATGTAGGAGTTTTTTACTACCAAGACATGTAAAACTTAAAGGTACATGTCCAACTTTTTAAACAAACAGCACCCTGTTGTCTGGGCTGTTTAGGGCTACCCTAGGGGTGACATATATTTATTAAAAAGGGAGTTTAGGGCCTGGCATTTTCTTGCCAGGTCAAGATGGCAGTTTAAAACTGCACACACAGGCTGCAATGGCTGGCCTGAGACATGTTTAAATGGCTATGTAAGTGAGTGGCACAATAAGTGCGGCAGGCCCACTAATAGCATTTAATTTACAGGCCCTGGGTACATGTAGTACCATTTTACTAGGGACTTTTAATAAGTAAATTAAATGTGCCAATTGGGTGTAAGCCAATTTTACCATGTTTATAGGAGAAAGCACATGCAGTTTAGCACTGGTTAGCAGTGATAAAGTGTGCAGAGTCCTAAAAGCCAAAAGAACAGGATGGGAAACATGAAGCAGAAGGCAAAAAGTTTGCGGGCGACCCTGAGGAAAGGGCCAAGTCCAACACATAATATTCCTCCACTGGGCGACTAAGGGGTTGACCTTCTGCTTTTTCTGGTTACTCACACGGCCGAATGCTAATTTTTCAGCCTGAATCAGTTCTTCGGTATGCTATCTCTCCCGCTGAGTGATCAGGGAGGCAGCTCTTCCCTTTATCTGGTTTTACTATTTTAAATTGTATTAATCAAAATGAAATTATTTTATATGCAGGAAATAGCTTTACATTCTATTTGTCTGGAGAAATTGTGTTGCCACATTTTAACAATCTTAAAATAATGAATTGCATTTTTTTTTTTGTAATATTGTTGAATTGTGATGCTTTTATGATATTCATATCGAAATAAAGCTATTTGACTGACTTTATCTGGTCACTTCTTCCCCCGCAGAGCGTGCGGGAAGCAGCAGACTGCAGCATTATTCCCTGGCTGTTTGCTTCTCTGGAACATGTTCAGCTGTGGGGTTCTTGTCCATAATTCTGCCTACCCTGCTGGGCTTACGGGAAGCAGCGTCAGCTTTCGTGGGCCTCATTGGTGTGTAGCTCAGGTTAGAGGAAGTAGGCAAAAGTTTATTTTCATTCCTTACTCTTCATCTTCTTTTGTGACTCAGTGTACTGAAGCGCCATTAGGGTCAGTGCCGGCGGTTATACCTGTAATGTATTACCTCATTTCTGATTGGGTGATGCAGTGTGTTGCTAGGCAATGCAGAATATCAGGAAATTGGGTTGTTCTTTAGAAGGAAGCAATTCCTCTTCAGTGCTCTGTGAAGCAATGGAAGGAAAGCTAACTTCCAAGAGGAACCACCAAAGTTCCCCAGTGACTGCAGAAGATCATGCTTAGCCTCAAGCCGGCAGCTGCTCCACTTAGGACTTGGAAGTCCTGCAACCAATGATTAATAAAGCAGTGGAGGCAGCTCTTGCAGCCTCCTTCAAAAATCTCCAAACCATCAGCCTCTCCTGACCCTGGCAAATCAGGAGGTAAGAAGGTTAGAGGCCACTACATGGGGGGGGCAGATTTGAAGGAGGTTCTGAATCATATCAGGGAGAATCCAGTCTTCCCTGATACTGATGCAGTTTCAGGGGATGATGATTATTTTAATCAATACAGATGAAAGGAACTGGAGAGTCTGCCAATTCAGAAGGCCATTCAAAGATTTTTATCTAGGGAATGGTATTACATGGAAAAATCTGTTTTTCCTAGATCTCTGGTGAAAAGATATCCTCTGCAATAATTTGCTGATGGGTTTCCCATGAATGTAAAGGCTGATTCATTAATGGCTGGCTTGGCATATAGTGGCACCATACTTTTGGAAGACGCTTCCCCTCCAGATCAGGTGGATAAAAAGGTGGAAGGGGCTGTCAAGAATGCCTTTTCTGCTATGCAGTTTTCTATTTGATCTGGTGCCTATGTGAAGTACACGGCTCAGTCCTTATCGCATGATTTCCACACTTTGGCAGAAGAACTCCAGGATGGGGGAGATTCTGCCTCCAGATTATCAGTAATGAACAGGAGGTCAGGTTCTTCTTAGACCTCACGTTCGACTCTCTTATCTGCTGCTGGTATAGTGTCAGGAAGGCTCTTGCCCAAAATGCACAGGAGCAGAACGACGTCAGTTCCCAATGCCACCACTACAGCTTCCCAGCAACACGTTGCCTAGCACGTGAATACTGAGGAACCCGCAGGGGGGGAAAGGGGATGGGACAGAGAAGAGACAGCCACTCTTCTTCACTCTGGTTCCTCTTCCGAATCTTCTTAGCTTGCTAGTTGTGTTATAGCCTTGGAACTGCAACAAATGTTATTATATCAATCATTTTTATTCTTTAAACATTAATCTTTTAATTATAAATGAACTCAGTTTTTAAATGCACCTACCAGAGTCTTTCGTGACCTATGCCTCTCTTCTTTCTTCGTAGTTATGTTTTCTGCCTATCTGTAACTGTAAGTGCAATATATATATTTGTTTATATCATATCTACCTTTATCTCTATATTAATTATTCTTTTCTCTTACTTCTAGACTCTCACCTTTTCTTGTACAGATGGCACGTAATGAAGTATTCTATCCTCGTACAGGTAAGTATATTCTTCTTATTCTTTCTTCTAACAATTGATTAACTCTGCCAATTTATAGTGACTTTCTATAATGGCTTGTTTATTACACCTATTGTTTATTGCCCTTCAAACTATTAAGTAATGTACATGGGAAAACTCTTCCCTATGGCTTATCAAGCGGGGGCTCTATTTACATGGTAAGTAATAACAAATAAGGGGCATATTATCAATAGACGGCGATAAATATCGCAAAGCGCGCTTAGCGCTGTTATATTTATCGCCGTCTATCGCTGGAATTTATCGCCCGGTTAGCGCGTTATTAACAACGCGTATCACCGAGGCGATAAATATTCCAGCGATAGCGGGGATATCGCCGTTTTCCATGGAACAACGCTGGTTTTCCAGCGATGTTCCATGGAAAACGGCGATATCCTTGATGATAGGGCCTGTGGTCTTAGCCACACAATCCACCCCCCATGTAAAGTATGCCTTAGTCTGGAATTTAACAGACGTTAAATTCCAGCATTAAGGCCCAGTTAGCGCAAAAAAAATCAGCGCTAAACCGGACGGGGCTTCGTTGTAAATACAGCGAAGCACCGTCAGCGATATTTTATTATGTAGTCGTAAGGGGCACGCCTACCTTGCATCTCATTAGCGATGCAAGGCGAGGCGATAGGAAACCGGGCGCTAAGGCAAGGAAACACGCGCTAGTGTGTCCTTGTTAATAAAGCAATAAAATTATCGCCGCTTTCGCCCGAAACGGACGCTAAAGCGGCGATAATGTTATCGCCAGCCCTTGATAATATGCCCCCTGGTTTGCCTCTCTGTAACGAGAAAATAAATGTCAGCACCTCAGATTCTGTCTCTGCTTCTAAACATGTGTGCAGGACTGAATGGGTATGAAAGCAGCTTAGGTTTCTGTACATGCACGAGTGCACACTGAATACTGCCAAAAACTGAAAACTGAACAATTTCTTCTCAGAAAATTATTGCAAGCACACGCACTTTTGCTGACTCTACCCCTTCTTGGCAACACTACTCTCTAAATTGTGCGGGTGTTGCTAGCGAGAGAGAGCATGCATCAAAACTTCCCTCGGCAACCTCCTCAGTAATACAAGCCCAACAAGGAACTCCCAAACGTAAGGGCTTACTGACATGCGCGGCTTGGATACACTAACTGCAAGTCTGCGAAACTGGAAATTCACCGGAGAATTGTTGAAGAACAGATGCGCGACGAAGAGTCCCTAACTACTTTCGCGCCGGAGTTGCTGAAGCTTCTTCTTTATCGAGTACTTCAGGTGAAGTGCGCACTTCGGCGGGCGCCCCACCTGGACATTCTAGATTTCCGGCCTTCACTGAAACACTAGACAGTTGACTCGATGGTCGCTCCTTGGCGGCCATCTTGGATTTCTTCGGAACTCGCGCTCCAAGTAAGTAATGACCCTTACTCTTCCTGAATGGACCTCTTAATCTGATTAGACCTATGGAAAGCCCTTTAGAGTTGGATGGCTGTGTGGTTCTGACACTCAGCAATTGCTGGATATCTGGATGAATACCTGGAAAGCAGATGCTTCTCAGAAGCCCTCCTCTCTCACCTCCCTTTCAATGGTTCAAAGTTATTTTATCCACAGCTGGAGGATATGGTGAAGAAGGTGGTTAAGGACTGTACGTTTCTGACCTCAGTTAAGCCTTTGTTCAGAGGGAGAGGATTCAGTTTTCACAGAGTCTTTGGCGGTACATCTTCAGGGAGGGGTTTAGGTCAGCCCTTTCGTGGCAGGGAACGTGACCATGGCACACCATTCCAAGACAATCCAGATGTCAAAATTCAGTCATCCCAGCGGCTCCAACCAACCCCTCGGCATGACTATCTGGTGGCAGTGGGAGGTCGTATATATTCCTTTCTAACATCCTGGTAGTCAGATGTGACAGATGCCTGGGTGATCCAGCTGGTAAAGGAGGGTTACAGAATAATCTTCTCCTCCCCTCCTGTGAAAACGTTTGTCCTAACCCCAACTCCCCACAATGCAAAGAAATGACGATCCTTGAAAAGGGAATTTGAGAACTGCCTGACAAGAGTAATAACCCTGGCGCCAGAGGAGATGGGGGGTCAAGGATGCTATTTGCTAATGTTGTCAGTACAAACATCTTCAGGGAACTATTGGCCTGTATTTGATCTCAAACATGTGAACTTTTTCTTTCCACTCAGAGATTCAAGATGTGAGTCTTCAGCATCTATTCTCCCTTTAGTTTCCCCTGGTAGATTTATGGCCTCTTTTGATCATCTGGATGCCTATTTACAAATTCCTTTGAATCTATCCTCACAAAAGTTCCTTAGATTTTGTGCCTTGGGAGATCGCTTCCAATTCTGTGTCCCTTTTGTCCTTTCTTCAGCAGCTAGAGTCTTTACCAAATCTTTGCCACCCTTCGTGGCAACCTCCATTCCTTGGGATTGTTGGTTTTCTCATATTTGGACGATTTGTTAATGTGTGCCCATTCTTTTTCCAAGGGATTGGAAGCAGTTCATCTGGTCCACGAGTGTCTGGTTCAGCACAGGTTCCTGATCAACACCAAAAATTCAAAGCTGGTGCCTGCACAGGAGATCCAGTTCATTGGACCCTGTTCTACACAAGTGTGTGTAAATCTTTTCTCCTTTCGGACTATCAGCAGAGGCTTATGGTCCATCTCAAGTCTCCTGAATTGTCATCAAGCCCCAGCGAGGGAATGGCTAAGGGTGCAAGGGGACATATCAAGCTCACTTTTTTTGGTCCCTTGGGCTCACTTTCACCTATTTCCTCTGGTGAAACATCTCCTGTCTTGGTGGGATCCCAACTGTCGCGGCTATGAGTCTCTGGTGCAGTTCACACTGGAAATAACCCATATGTTGCAGTGTTGCTGACACATTTGAACCTCAGCAAGGGTGTTCCCCTTTCTTTCTCATGTCCATTGACAATTACAATGGATGCCACCAATCTTGGTTGGAGCGCAACATTGGGACATCTGTCAGTCCAGGGTCTTTAGACAATTACAGAGTTGAGAATGTCTTTGAATTGGAAGGAACAAGCAGCAGTGCTCAAAGCCCTTCCTGCACCTGCTACCAAGATTTTCCTGTCTTCTGATGACAAGAGCTTATATCAATCACTTGGGAAGTACCTTCTCGCCTCTCTTAGCTTCTCTGGCAGAGCAGATAGTGAGTTGGGCCGAGAAGAACTTACTCTCTCTGACAGCAATCTATCTTCTGGGGAGGGAGAATGGGCATGTAGACTTCTTGAGTCACACCTTCCCCTCCTCAGTCTCTCTGAGTCTGTCACCTCAAACGTTTCGGGAGATAACAAAGTGGTTCGTCCCTCCATGGCTCGATCCCCTTGATTCTCCCGAAATGCTATTCTTATCAATTTTTGCTCCCTTCTCCCATCTCAGGAAGCATGGGCAGTGGATGTGATGAGTGTTTGGTGGACTCCCACTCTCTTGTATGCCTTTCCCCCATTCCCCTCGACCAGCAGTGCCTCATGAAGATCTGGACAGAGGGAATCGAAGTTCTTCTAGTGGCTCCCTGTTGGAAGATTCAGCCATGGTTTCCGTGATTCGTCCATCTGGCGGTCTAACCCCCATGGATCTTCCTTCTGTTTCCTTCTCTCATTTGTCTCTCCAGTCTTCGGAGTCCTCTCTGTGATGCCTGGGGGTACAGAAATTGAAAGGCAAAGGCTTATCTTCTTAGGATGCTCTCCAGAAATTGTGGATCCTATTAAAAAATCTCGGAAGGGTAGTACCCTTAAAGTATACAAGAGGCATTGGAGACATTTTTCTAAGAGGAGTGCTAAGGGGGTAGTATCCTGAACTTCTGTTCAAGACTGTTTTTGTTAGGTCTCTTGGGGGCATATGCATCAATATAATAATTTGCGATTCCCAAATTGCGAATATTACTGACTCGCAATTTGCGAGTCGCAAATAGAAATGCATCAAAAAAATCGCTATTTTTTTGCGAATCGGTACAATTTGCAATCACTATTTGCGATCAAGAAATACCGATTTGCAATTATAGCGAATACGCTATTTGCGAATCGCAAATAGCGATTCCTTGATTCCGATGCAGCATCATGATGTCACAATCAGGAAGTGAACCATCCCATGCTGTTACCTGTGTGCTGAGAGTGAGAAGGAGGAGGCAGACTGCAGGAGAACAGCATTGGGAAGCCATTTAGGGACATCTGAACCGGTGCAGTTACCAGCATGGCATCAGAAACACCACAGAAGGAGCGCAAAAGAAAGCTGAAATCCAGTGAAAAGGAGTTGGAAATACTCATTGAGGAAGTTGTGAAGAGCCATGAAAAACATTTTGGCAAACAGTCACTGCAGGTCCCAGAGTCAGAAAAACGAAAATTATGGCTGGGAATCCAATCAAAAATCAGCGCAGTGGGGGTCACACGGCTCTCCATACCTGATTTGCGTAAACGGTGGTATGACCTGCGGAGCCGGGCCAAGGAAAGGGTTGCTGCAAGGCTTGCTGAAGCAAAAAAAACTGGAGGAGGACCATCCACACAAACAGCACCCACAGACTTAGAGGATCTTGTGAAGTCCACCCTTCAGCCGGAGGCTGTTGTTGGAGTGACGTCAATCGATTCCTCAGCACCACCCAGTACCTCCCAAGGTAAGATGCATGTAAATTACCATACAATGTTAGAATTACTAAATATACCCCGTAAGTCAGATCCGGCTTAGTGTAGAAAATAGTATTCCAGACCATGTTTTACTTGTAACACACAAATGCATTATGGGAATAGCAGTCAGCAAATCCAAATGGGAAGGCAAGTGGGTAGAAAACCAGCATAGTTGTTGTCAATTGTGACAAGCAAGTTAGTCTCCACACACAGTGTGTTTCAAAATAACTTTATTTAACAATACAATGTTCAAAATTGAAAACATGTCCAAATATGCAAACTAAAAATGCACTGTTTAACATCACAGATGCACCTGAGCAGGAGTCAGATGACAGTGAAGGCCATGCACCCCCGGAGAGTGAGTCACAGTCAGGAGAAGACATTGCAGTGTCACCATCACCCACAACACCTGCACCCACAAGACACAGGATCACAGTGGCACCATTGCCTGCACTAGACACAGAGGATGAGGGCCAACCTGACCCTCCAACAGCACAGCCTGTGCAGACACCCACATCAAGACCATGTGTACAGCTGCAACGTAGGAATATCCGCATCAGGAGAGGCAGGGCAGCTGCACAGATGAGAGCTGACGGAGGTGACAGTTCAACGTCCTTTGCTGGACTGGAGAACGCAATGTTGAGGGTACAGCGCCTGCAATGCAAACACATGCGTTTTATGCAGGCACACCTTTCATCTCTTGCAAGCAACATGGGAGAGATGAGTGACAGCATCAAACATCTCACAACAGCTGTGCAGGAAGGTCGCAGGGAAACAAATCAACACTTTGCTGAGATGACACTAGCACTCAGGGACTTATGCAAGGTGATGAAAGAAGACCAGGTGTCCCATCGCAAAAGACACCATCAATTTCTTGGACGCTTGGATGGGAACACTAGGGCCATCAACCGGCTAAGCACAACAACTGCACAACTATCCCGACATGCTGTAGGCATGCAGTTGGAAATGACACATTGCTGTGGTGATGTGGCCAGGGGACTGATAAAGGTCACCAATGCTGTGGAGCAAATGCAAACTAATTCTGTTGCTGCCAGTAGTGTCATGGGTGGAAGGGATAGTGAGGATGCCTCCAGCCGCGGTAGCAGCATGGCACCAGTGACAGAATGCAGGAGGCGCAGCACACGGAATACTCCGGCATCAGAGTGCTCAAACAGGGATGGGTCAGAGCACCGAGAACGGGCAATGGGAGTGCGTGGAAGCCAAAAATAGTGTGGACATGTGCACATGATTGTCTTTTGGTGATGTAACCATTATCCATATTTGTCTGGACTGATGTATAAGTACCATGGCAAAGTTTTCCTGTTGCCTTTCAGTCAACACGTTGGACTTTTTCTGCTTTGCATGTGTGCATTAACACAAACGAAAGTCTTTTTTTCAAAATAAATCCAAATGGCAAAGAAACAATGTAGTGTCTGGTTTAATCATTACACACCTCAGAAATAATTCTGCGTTATTTCTGCACGTCGCTGTCTTCCTTCTGCTCCACTCGATGCGCTTGCTGCTTGTTGTGGTTGTAATGTCTCCTTGTCTTTGTCGGGTTCAGTATCCGATAGTTCCAGGGGTACGCCTCGAGCAGTTGCTATGTTATGCAACATGGCACAAGTGGCAACAATTTTACAGCAATGCACCGCCGGTTTTATGTAGGCAGCGGCAACGACTTTTCAGTAGGCCAAAGGTCCTCTCAATCACATTGCGCGTTGACCTGTGCGCTGCATTGAGCCGCAGTTCACTTGGTGTATTTGGATTCAGGTATGGTGTCAAGATGAATGAGCGCACAGCATATGCGCTGTCACCTATGGGGTAAAGGGCAATAGATTAGTCACTGCTATGTCTCACAATGATCAGAGAATCAGCATAAGAGAGTGAGATGTGTTTACCAAGCAGGTATCCTTCGCCAAATTCTCCCCCAAGGAGACGTGTATGTATGCCACTGTGTCTGAAGATGTAGGAATCATGCGTACTACCTGGGAATCTTGCCACTATGTGTATCGCCCACCGAGCTTTCTGGAAAACAGGTGCTGGTATCAATCATTCATTAATCACCCCCTACCATCTAGAACAGACAGCTCAGATCAGCATCCTCCTTCCTCACGACAGTACCCAGGATCAAGAGAGCTAGATGTGGGGGTCGGGTCGTTCTCTTATAACTCAGCCAAGCTTTGGAACTCCCTTCCATTTCATATACGTTCAGAGCCCAATTTACTATGGTTTCAGTGAAACATCTAAAAACCCTGCTTTTTAACAAACCTGAATAAACTTCAACTGTTTCCTTCATATGCATTGTCCGTAGCGCTAGGACGCCTGAGGGTAGCTATCGCGCTCAATAAATAGTCATTTCATTTCATTTCATTTCATTTCATTTCACTATGTCTGTCATGATGTGCTTTGCATTGCATATAACTTGTATATTCAATGAATGATATGACTTCCAATTCCTGTAAATGTACTCATTCACTGAGGGGGGACATAGAGCTACATGCGTCCCATCAATGCAACCAATTACATGAGGGATGTGGGCTATCTGGTAAAAGCCCAATTTTGTTTCCAGCAATTCCTGTCGGGTAGAGGGAAATCTTATGTGGTGGTGCATCCTCAGCAACATAGCGTCCAGGAATGAGTTAAAGAAATGCGATAGTGCACTTTGGGAAACCCCTCCTGCTGCAGCTATTACCCCCTGGAAGCTACCTGAGGCTAGGAGGTGCAGTGAACATAGGACCTGCACATGGGTCGGGATGGCATGTGTTCTGCGAGTCTGCCGCTGCAGTAGTGGATCTAATTCAGCTATCAGATCATAGATCATGGAAGAATTCAACCTATATTTCTCATAAATCTCTTCCTCTGTCTGCCCCAACAATGTAATGCGCACACTAAAAATGCATTCCTGTATCCTCCTTCTTCTCTGTGCTGCTGCTTCTATCCTCATCCTCCTCGTAGTGACGTACAGCACGGCCATTGTGGAACATTCTGAGGCATTCTGGGCCTGTTTAAATAGTTTTCAGTTGGTTAACACCAGGTGTGAATTGGTGCTATTTTGCATGTGCTAAATAGCTAATTCTAGCATAATCGCAAATTGCGAATGTTTGATGCATTGGTTTGCGAATCCCTATTTGCGAATTTGCAAATAAGGAATCGCTATTTCATGCTCGCAAAAATGAGAATCGCAAAATTAGCGAATTTACATCAAATTTTGCGATTTTCAATGATGCATTGCATAGTGCTATTTTGCGATCGCAAACAGCTGTTTTTTGTGATTCGCACTGTTTGCGATTGCAAATTAGTTTGATGCATGTGCCCCTAAGTTACCTCTCTCTGTAGCCAGTGGGCAACTATTATAGAGTTCATAGGGTCTTCTCTGATGCACTTGGAATCTCTGGTGTTCCGCCTTTTGCGGAGCTTCCATGTCAAGAGACCGGTAGTCCATTCTCCGTTGCCTTCTTGGAAATTTCCCTTCGTTTTGAACGTACTGATTTTACTCAAATGTTTAAAAACTAATTTTGAAGAGACAATCCCCTGAACCCTCCTTTCAATGGTTAGTCTTACTCACTGAATCCCTTACTCCACAGAGTATGGGTCTGGTATGAAAAAAGTTGCCAGGGCTGCTTTTATTTCCAAGTCCGGTCCAGGCTGCGGACGAATAATACAACAAAAGCCTGCACTTAGCAAAATGGAGCCTTCATGGAGAATGGTTTGAGTTTCCACTACTTTGACCAAGCAAATATCCTGCACAAGGTGACAGTATCATCACTTCTCACAAGGGATGCTACACTTTTTATTCGAATAACTCACCATGTACCCTGGCACTCATGCTAGTCTAGTCAACCTTGCAACTGTAAGCCCTGAGCTCCAGAACTGCATCCTGACTTCACCACGGAAGCACCACGCTGGGCATCCAGAGGTCACTGAGGCTGACTGCCACCTGTCTGACTCTCTTTTACTATGCTACTTAGTTGCCCTACCACTGTGGCCACTAAATTCTCTTGCCTTATTCTTACATCTTAACTCCATGTGATTTCCTACATCTCTCTCGACATCTTTTCTCTGATTTCTACCTCCTTCCATTTCTTACCCATGCTTACCAACCCTTCCCTTTGTTCTCCCTCCTCTTCTGCTCACTCTATTTATACCATCCTTCTTCTCCACGTCCATCATTGTCTTTCCCTCTTCCTCTCCTCTCATTTGTGCTCTTCTTCTTTTTACCTCATTACTGTTTTATTCTTTCGTCCCCTTTCTCGTTCCCTTTTCCAACCTCTTTGCATTTTTCACACTTCCACTTCACCCTCTATACTATCACTTTCCCTCCTGCACACCTCTCCTTTCCTCTGCTGCCTCTTTTCTTTATCCCTCTCCTACACTCTCCCTGTTGCCCCTCTTTCTTCTGCCTCTCTCCTTCCCAATCTGCCTCATCTTTCACTTAATCTTTCTTCTTCCCCTCCCTCCCTTATGTCATCTTCTCTCCGTTACCCATCTCTTTAATCATCCTTTCTACTTTCCACTTCTTCCCCCTTTCTTCCCTTCCTCTATCTCCACATTCGTCCTCACCCTTTTGCCCCCTCCTTTCTCCTTTCTGTATACCCAACATGCCAGAAAGGGGATGACCAGTGTGTGCATACTAGTCTTGCCCTCAAGCAGCTGCACTCTGTCTTCAATGCTGTCCTCAATGTATGCTCAGGCTTGTGTCTTCAACACAGTTGGGCAGAGGCTGTGGTAGGCCCTCATGCATGTGCACAGATGTCCCTGCTTAGTACTGACCATGAGCCCAAAGGTAACTCCCTGAAGGCCAGTGCTTCACCTGCAGGAAAACTTAGTTTACTTGTTACAAGCCTTGGCCTCTGTAATACTAAGAATACCCATAGCAACATTTAGGGCCCAATTTAGATTTTGGCAGATGGATGGCCTGGCTGAGGACTTTGCATCTGCAAGGCAGAGACTACTCGTCCCACCAAATTTATAAATGACCGCCAAGCTGGTGGTCAATTATAATGCATTGGTGGTAACCGTCGTCACTGCAGTTCCTGTCAATGCATTTTCCTATTTGTACAGTGCTCCATCAGCAGGAAGTAGCCCTGTACCAAACAGGTTCATTTTTTTATTTTCAAAAACAAAATCCAGAAACAGGATTTTTCTTTTTGAAAATAAAAAATTGTAATGCTCCCATACCGAGAGGAGCATTTCTCAGTTTTCACTGCCCCTTACCGCCAGGGTTTTCCTGGCAGTGAAAATTTACCAGTCATTCTTCTCATCTAAATTAGGTGGGTGGAATGACAGCTAAAAATACGATGGCCCTTACTCCTCAGGGACGTCGGGGGTAATCATCACTGGAGAGACAGAGTAGTCTCCTCCGTGATTAAGCCTAAGGGCTGCCTGCTATTACACTTGGCGGGTAGAACACATTCTTGGCGATAAGGATACTCCTTCACCGTTGTGACAGAGTATCCTTACCTCCAAGAATTAAATCCGGCCCATAGTATCAGGTTTTTTTCTAGCTTCAAATAATCACACTGGGTCTCTATTTTGATTTTCACCCCTATCCTGCTAAAAGAATTCCTCAAAAACAGGATCTCCATTTGGGCTGCTTGCGAGCCTATGGAATACCTAAGGTGTATGGAGGTTTAAGTAGTGATAATATTCATTACCCTTAAGAGCCTAATACCTGATTTTTATATTTTGCGCACAGGGATTGTCAGAAATTGGTTTACAAGTCAGGGAGCAGTGTAACTATGCCAACTTAATAAACAAGATCTGGTTAGCTAACACACAGGTCTAAACTCTGCTTAACACATGATCCATGATAGCAATGGCAGAAGCAACATGCAGCTCATTAGAAAATATTTGTTAAGTTCATTTAGTAACAAACAATATCAAAGCCTGAAAAACAACACAATATAATTTAAGACAAAACTCAGTAGGCAAAAAGGCACCAAAGACATTAAATTCATTTAAGGGGTACCAGGCGATGTAAATTTGTAAAGTTTTGAGGGAATAACACCTCGAAAATATAGAGTGGAAATCAGAAGTTAGAGTTCATGGTTGACAAGTTTCTAGACACAATTTCAGACTGACCTCGATGGAGCCCAGGTTGACTAGGCCAAAGGGGTTACATGCATCAGTCAAAGCCTTCTGACCTCCAAGACGTTTGCAAGGCAACGCAAGAAGCTGAAGCAGGTGGGACCCTCAAAGTCAGCTACATCGTCATTGAGCTCCCACCAAAGCCTTTGGGTTCAGTTCTAAAGCTCAGAGGGAGACAAAGTAAGATTTCACAGCCACTGAGGTCACTTCATTGATGAGGTACATTTGCCTCCTGCCAAGTTCCACAGTTTTACCTTTGGAAATTGCCACTTTTTAAGTTCTCAAAATCCACCAGCAGGGCAATGATGAAAGCTGCTGAATTGAATTTCACCCTGAATTTCTTACGTGCCAAGGATGTGTCCTACTTGATGAAGCCTCAGCATCTTGTCCAGATCCTCCAGAGGTGGACAAAATTAAGTCTCAAATGTCTCCAACTTCTGGGAAATGTTTCTCCTGGTCTCTCCTGGTCAGCCATTAGGTCTTCTGAGCAGGTTTCAAGGTTTCAGGTCTCTCTCCTGCCAGGGCTATTACACTGTCCTGTCCCCAGTTGTCAGTGGGACCTTCTTGGAGTCAGGAATCCAAGTTTTTATGTTTCTGTAGCAGGTAATCGAAGGAAAACCATTTGGCCCTCAGAAAGCGGATCCGCCCTGGGGTGTCAGCAAAAGTCAGGATCATTTTTCTTTCAGCAGCCAGGCAGAGTCTTTCTCCTTTAGTATGCTTCATCCCAGATCCAGGCATTTTATAGTAGGTGGTGGTGTTGTAAGCTACAACATGGCCTGCACTCAGTCTCCATTATAGTTTCACGTGTTAGCTTGACATCGTTTTCTAATGGGGACTTTTTACATGATTTATATTTTCACGATAATATACTGAGAAGCTATTCTACATGCAGCTATTTTCTTAGTAAGCATTATTATCATGTTATTTTTGCACTCTGTACAAGGCTAGTCACAACGAACGCGATGCCCTTGCATTTACGTTGTCCGGTTGGAGACAGCTCTAAGGGTCCAGACGAACATTGCATTAGCTCTGCACCTTTGACACAGTGCGACTGGAACAGTGGTTTATTATATAAACAACCTCTGTGCTACATGGGGCAGAGGAGCACTTCTGCTGGGATTGTCTTGGATGTGGCGCACTGTGACTGAGATGCAGTCCTGCTGACTCTGACCTCTATCCTGCAAAGGAGGATAGCCTGTTCTACATACTCCGGCTTCGTGATACATCTTACTCAGGTATGGGGGTTCGGCTATGCCACAGATCTGGCAGAAGGTAATCCCACTATGCTCTCGATAGTGGAGAAGTGTAATCTTGATCCCATCTGAGAAACCAGAGGAGTGCGTCATAATCATGAGTAGTCAGCACTTGAATATATTCTGTGTGATTAATGTTATTAAGGAGAGTGGAGTATTGCATGTTTAAAGTACTCCACATAAGAATTTGTATATAGAACGTGATTCTTAAAGGTCTATGTAACATTTATATATTAATGTGACAGGAGAAGTTAACAAAATGTGTCTTATTGTGAGGTTAATAAAATAGAATGCATTTATACGTCTGACAAGAATTATTTCTATGCAGGTGCATTTAGAATGACATCTTCATAATCCTTTACAACTTATACGTGTCTTAAGATGCTGTATTTAAGGTGTGTGAAGAAAAGTGCACGTATTCTGTAACCCTGTGCACTGTTAAAGTTGACTAGAGTGGGCCTCGAGAAACCAGTTCAGTTCATGCTCACGTTTAAAATCTAACATGTAATTCGCATTTAACCTTCAATCAATCAATCAATCAATCACGGCATTTATAGAGCGCGCTACTCACCCGGGAGGGTCTCAAGGCGCTGCGGGAGGGGGTAGGTTACTGCTCGAACAGCCAGGTCTTGAGCTGCTTCCTGAAGGAGAGATGGTCCTGGGTTCGCCGAAGGTGAGTGGGGAGGAGTTCCAGGTCTTGGCTGCCAGGTAGGAGAAGGATCTTCCTCCGGCGGTGGTTCTGCGGATGCGTGGTACGGTGGCGAGGGCGTGGCTGGTTGATCGTAGCTGGCGTGTGGGCGTGTAGAAGGTCATGCGGTCGTTGAGGTACTTTGGGCCCAGGTCGTGGAGGGCCTTGTGTGCGTGGGTGAGGAGTCTGAACGTGATTCTCTTGCTGACGGGGAGCCAGTCAGGTCTTTCAGGTGTCCGGTGATGTGGCTGTGTCGGGGGATGTCCAGGATGAGTCGTGCGGAGGCGTTCTGGATGCGCTGGAGTCTTTTTGAAGTTTGGCTGTGGTTCCGGCGTAGAGGGTGTTCCCATAGTCCAGTCGGCTGGTGACGAGTGCCTGGGTGACGGTCTTCCTGGTTTCAGTGGGGATCCATCTGAAGATCTTGCGGAGCATGCGCAGGAGTGTTGAAGCATGAAGATGAGACGGCGTTGACTTGTCTGGTCATCGACAGGGAGGGGTCCAGGATGAAGCCCAGGTTGCGTGCGTGGTCCGTTGGCTTGGGCGCGGTGCCCAGGGCCGGGGGCCACCAGGAGTCGTCCCAGGCGGAGGAGATGAGCACAGGATGAGGACTTCCGTCTTGTCCGAGTTCAGTTTAAGGCGGCTGTTCCTCATCCAGTCGGCGACGTCTCTCATCCCGTCGTGTAGGTTGGCTCTGGCGGTGGTGGGGTCGTTGGTGAGGGAGAGGATCAGCTGGGTGTCGTCGGCGTAGGAGATGATGTTGAGGTTGTGTTGGCGTGCGATGGCTGCGAGGGGGCTCATGTAGACGTTGAAGAGGGTTGGACTGAGTGAAGATCCTTGTGGAACGCCGCAGATGACTTCGGTGGCTTCGGATCTGAACGGGGGAGGCGGACTCTCTGGGTTCTTCCGGCGAGGAACGAGATGATCCATTCCAGTGCTTTCTCTCGGATTCCGATGTTGCTGAGGCGCTTCACTAGGGTGCGGTGGCAGACGGTGTCGAACGCCGCGGAGAGGTCCAAGAGGATGAGGGCAGCTGTTTCCCCGTTGTCGGTTAGGGTTCTGATGTCGTCGGTGGCTGCGATAAGGGCGGTCTCGGTGCTGTGGTTGGCCCGAAACCCGGACTGCGAGGGGTCGAGGATCCATTCGTCTCGAGGAAGGCGGCAAGCTGTCTGTTGACGGTCTTCTCGATGACTTTGGCCGGAAACGGAAGGAGCGAGATGGGACGGTAGTTCTTGAGGTCGGTGGGGTCCGCCGTTGGTTTCTTCAGGAGGGCGGTAAGCTCGGCGTGCTTCCAGCTCTCCGGGAAGGTGGCGGTGTGGAAGGAGGGAGTTGATGATGTCCCGGAGATGGGGTGCGATGGTGGCGTCGGCTTTGTTGAAGACGTGGTGTGGGCAGGGGTCGGTTGGTGATCCGGAGTGGATGGAGTTCATCGTGCGGGTGGTGTCTTCGGTGCTGATCGGGGTCCAGTTGCAGAGGGTGGTGGTGGCGGGCGTTGGTTCGGCGGTAGGGTGCGTGGTTTGTGCGTCGAAGCTGTTATGTATGTCGGTGATCTTGCGGTGGAAGAACGCGGAGAGTGAGTTGCAGAGGTCTTGCGAGGGGGTGATGTCGTTGTTTCCGGCGCTGGGGTTGGAGAACTCTTTGACGATGCTGAAAAGTTCCTTGCTGTCATGGGCGTTGTTGTCCAGTCGTTCTTTGATTGCCGACTTCTTGGTGGCACGGATCAGCTGGTGGTGTTTGCGGGTGGCGTGCTTGAGGCGGTCCTGTTGTCTGTGGTCTGGTCGAGTCGCCAGGTTTTCTCGAGAGTGCGGCAGTTCTTCTTGGATTCCTTGAGTTCGTTGGTGAACCAAGGGGTTTTCTTGCTTCCGGGTCTGCTGGGAGGGTTTTTAGTGGTGCGAGGTCGTCGGCGCAGGCGGTCAGCCACTTGGCGAGGTTGCTGGCTGCTTCGTTTGGGTCCGTTGTGTTGGTGGGTGTGTTCTGGCCGAGGGAGGCGGTGAGCTGCTCGGCGGTGATCTTGCTCCAGCTCCGGCGGGGAGCCTGTTGCGGGTGGTGGTGGGTCGCAGTCAATGCAGAGTGCATTTGCTTGTTATATTGTTTCCACTGCAGGTATGAACAAGATCTCATCCGTTAGCATAGAAGGGTTTTGTTTCCATTAGATAACAAGGTATGAGAAGATGAAGTTGGCAAGGAGAAGCGCGGTAATGAGCAAGGAGGCGATTTCTCATGGAGCAGGAGATGAACAAAGTTGCAACTTATCAATGTGGGAAAGGTGATGCAAGTATCCAGTTGTGCCGGAGCCATGGGAATTCACTAGCAAGGATCACATGGGATTATCTACCCTGAATGCAATTGTTATTTTATACTGAATGTAGAGAGGGACAGGAGAGTCATTTTAGGATTTAACAAAGATCGGATCTATGCTTCTGCTTGTGTGGCTTTATGCTACCTCACCCATTGTTGGAGGGCCTTCTAATGAAGACTCCGACAGCTGACACCTTTCTGATTTTACCTTTACTAAATGCTTCTTAGTTTGGGGTTGCCGTTTTAAGGTAGTTTAGGGAAAGATAGCTTGCTCATGCTTATATTGGAAAATCATCTGATGAAACTTAATACTCAGTTCTTTTTCCTGATCATCTGTATCGTCTTCATGGAGTTAGTCGTCTGCTTTGTATTATATAGGGCAAATGTCTTCAGGAGATTTGGACTTATCTTGGTCTTTCTTAATTTATATATGATCATGTTGAGACTGGTCTATATTGATTTGCTTATAAATTCATAATTAACCCTACTAACCTCAGATTAAGTTGTCGGATGGATTATTGTGTGATCACATTGGTTACACTGTAATGAGATGTTAACAAGTGATAGTTTTCTCCCTTTACCTCTCATGCTGCTATAGCGATCATCACTCTGGAGATAAATGTTTGAACGGGCCGAGCTCCAGCAGCAGTATAGGTAGTGTTAGGTAGAAGTATAATCATATAGTAATGTTATTATGGTTGAACTCTTCATCTTTTTCACCATTCTTGTAAAGCTGGTTACAATGCTTTGTTTTGTTCTGCCCAATAATTGCAGCACTGTCCTTCTATATAAGAATACAATTGTTTCAATAAATATTTGAAAATCCAATTCATATCTTTCTTGTGTTTACCTTTGGCATGCAAAAGTAAACATTGAAAGGGTAAGATCTATTTCTACGATTTCCTTGGGGAATAAAGAGTGGCCATGTATGAGGTTGCTGATGCCATCTGGCACCCTGGTAAGGTTAGGAGTTCAGCTAGCTAGGAGCCAGAACAACATTTTCTGATGCTATATGTGAACTGAGTTCCCATATTCTGAAGCTTATGTTGTCCAGATACACAGTCCTACTTAATTCGTAGGAACAGTATAACAGTGTTATTGTGCCATCCTGTGCATTAGCCACTGAATGTAGAATTTCCTGCACCCATTCCCAGCTACTTTCTCACAGAATTCCCATCTCCTTTGCCGCACTTCCTCTCTCAGGTTACTGGAACCTTTCCCAGAATTCTACATCCAAAGTGGCCCTAGTCTTCTCTGAGCTGGAGAATCCTAGACTTTCCATGTTGGCAATCCACTAAGGAGATGCAATGTCTTCCCCTCTGTCTGTGCTAGGTTAGTTTTCTTTCCTACTGGGCACACAGACAGAAGGTCTAGGGTAGCTGTATAAATCAATTATTGCAGCTCCCAACAGTACAGTTTTGGATTTTTCTTCACAGGAAGAGCAGTGACAGCTGCCCCCTATATTGCCATTTGTTCATGTCCTACTCCCAGATGGATAATGCCTGTTATGTGGCCACTGTTAACACAACCCCCACCATCCTGCTGTCAGAGGCTACACCACTGTCTTCAAAGATGAAGATCCTTAGCTGCCAGCCAGGAATGCATATTCAGTCTCTTGGCCAGGGCTGTGAAGCAAACCAATGCTGAACCAGTTTACTCTCAGCTAGCATAAAGTATACTTTTGCAAACTTGCTCTTTTACTACAGCTATTACAAAATCTACTTTCCATATTGATTTAGATATTTAAAACTAAGTTGAAAATAACCTTTGTTGACTACTTGAGAATTTTCACAAGCCAAGAGAGGAAAAAGTGATTTTAGTCATAATTATTTCTGGTCAAGGGAAATGTAGCTTTACATACCCAGCGATAAAAAGCTTTCTGTAAATGTTCACTGTGCATTCTTTTTCCAATGTAGCATGCCCATGTACACATATATGTATAAAGCTTCTAGCCCTGAGAGACCTCAGAGTACATGTTAGGGGCAGCCGCTGCTGCTCAGGTAAGAGCGGTGGGGCCAGGTGAGGGGGGATTTCGAGAGATGACCACGAGGGAAAATTAAATAAATAATTAATTTTCCCTTGTGGTCGTCTCTCGAAATCCCCCCTCACCTTGCCCCAACGCTCTTGCCTGCAGCTGCCGCGGCTGGTTAGGGGTGACTTAAGTAATATATACAATTAATTTTTCTATATCACAAAATCACTTATTCTTGCCATGTGTCATTGCCTTGCTTTAGATTAAAACTGTAGCCCCACCAGAGCACAATCGTGCTTTCTGGAGACATGCATTCTTGTCATATATTTCTATGGTATGATTACACACTACTTGTAATTTTCAGGGTACTGGTTCCTTTTCTATGGCAATGCACAGTACATGTTTTAGGATGAAGAACAGGCTCTCTGATGCTATTTATCAGTGGCATAGTGCATAGAGCCCTAAAGCCAGCAAAATCAGACAGGAAAAAGTGGGGTTAGTACAGCAAAAAAGCTTCAGCTACATATGGGTGGCAAAGTGCAGCACTGCTATTAGCGAACACCATACCAAAGGGTAGAAAGTTAGATGCAACCTCTCATATCCTTCCATTTCTGTGCACGAACTACGCATTGATTCAAGATTAGAAAAGTGACCCTAATCTATGCAAATCAATCTTTAGCCATTTTTGGAGTGGATGTCAGTCATTTTGGACAAGAGAAGCAGATTAATTTGTTCCATTTTAATCCTTCCTCTATTCAAGCACCTTTAAGTCTTTGAGTGGAATTGAGGTTCTGCAGAAGACATTTTCCCATTGTAGGGTTTCTGAAGGCATTTCTGACTTGCTGTGTCCCCGATGGTACAACTAATTACCTCCTCCACTCATTGCTTATCTCCATTTTGGTTCCCCATTTCTCTGCTGCTCATGTTATCCACAGTCTTCGCTGTCTCTGTACTCTTCCACATGCTCCCACATACATGTGTGTTTTAATGTAGTCATTTCATTCTCTAACCTCTTATGAACAGCTATTGCTAGTGCTGTCTCCTACCTGTGCTCTCCACTCTCTTTCACCACAGCCCAATGCTGTTGATTTCCTATGCAGTTGCTAGATTTCCTTGAGCGATGACGCTGTCTGTGCTTTCTTCTTCTACTGTCAACAAGCGGGTGTGTTTGCTCTCTCTCTTCTTACCAATACTGCTACACACACTAAACTGCTCTACACTACCCCCGTGAGGAGACCTGTGTCTTGTGACACCTCATAGTGCTTCTACCAGTTATTTCACCTAATATTCACTGTTGTGACTTAATGGTTTGATATACCAGATGTTTTCATCTGTCTGAGTTACATAGAGCAAGAGATGTCACTCTTAATCTTCTTTGCCTTCTCGTATTTATCTGGATGTAGCAGAATTTATTCATGCACAACCCAGGGAGTCTTCTTCTTTGGCTGAAAGTTGATTATGAAATACCATTGGGTCAAGCACATTTGAAAAAAAATAGAACTAGCATACTGTTGGTGGGTGGTCCTAAATTGACTTCTAAAAAGTACCCACAAACCATCTTTCACTTTGGTTTCATTAAGAAACAGGTCCTATACCCAGAGATACCTAAATTCTCCCACATTTCTTAGTGAGTTTTAATTTGAGATGGTATGAGACAGTTTTTTGGCTAAGGGACTTGGCTACAATTCCACAAACATCCAATCAGTTTATCCCAATCTATGTCAAAGGATTTAACTAATTAATTTTTCTAGCAGTTCAGCAAGAGTTCCCTGATCTGCTGTCCTCTCCTTGCTAGCAAAGCATGTCTCCCTGACTCTGCAGCTGTTGTCCCCTTGCCGCCCCCTGCTGCCCGACTGGTAGCATTGCTCTGCTCCCATATTTGCATTGTTGTTTAGTCCTTCACTGTTAATTGTTTCAGTCACATAGCTCATTATTGTTTACTTTAGTCCTTTCACTGTTGCCAATATTATTTGCCTGCTGCTAAACCTGTATTAGTCTCATTGTAATATTCTCTCTCACTGTTGTGCAATTCCCAATGTTTACAATATAAGTTTAGAAATTCAATGCCCGCAATTAGGCATAGACGAAAAAGGGCACGATAAAAATACGCGCATACTGGCATTACAAGGGCCCCACCCAAATCACCCTAGTCTTACCTTACAAGGGGGCCAATGCGCCCGACTTGACTTCTCGGCGTTCCGAATCCCGCCAATGGTTCAAACCCAGGACGGAAAACCGGTCATTGTAAATGCGTATCCACCACGTCATAGATGCGCGCGTGCGACATACGGAAGTGTGTTAGGTGAGAGATTATTAGAAAACATGGCCCCCATATTGTAATGTGCTGTAATACCGAAGCGCACAAACATATCGTATTCAGGAAGTGCCCAATCTGTAACGGGCCATTCCTTATATATGATGTACAAGAAATATATTTAGTGGCAGATTAAACTATTAGGTTCATTAGATAAAATATCATAATAAATATTATAATATTTAGGAATTTCTGACAAGACCTATGATCCTAACTGTTTCATTACATAATGATGCGTTAAATATACGCAATAAGGGCCTGATTCACAGAACTAACTTGCGTCAAAAACGTAAAGTTAGTACTTTTTGGTATTCATAGAATACACTTACTCATTTGGTATTCACAGAATGAACTTACTCATTTCGGTATTCACAGAAGTTAGTAGCCCTAACTTTAGGACTCCTAAATGCCTTCTGTGAATACCGAAAGTCTTAAAGGATTAGGATTTTCTCAGATTAGGAGTAGTAAAGTTAGGACTTTACTGCTCTAAACTGAGAAAATCCTAACTTTAAGACTTTCGGTATTCACAGAAGGCATTTAGAAGTCCTAAAGTTAGGACTACTAACTTCTGTGAATACCGAAATGAGTAAGTTCATTCTGTGAATACCAAAATGAGTAAGTGTATTCTGTGAATACCAAAAAGTACTAACTTTACGTTTTTGACGTAAGTTAGTTCTGTGAATCAGGCCCATCGAAAACGTTACTGAAGAACTCGAATTAGTACAGAAAGTAAATACTTGGAGATTCGCTTGGGTCCCCACAGGTACGGTGTGTGCTGTGTCCAATGCACACACTCATTGGAGAAATCTGAGTGACTTTCATATTACGACATCATACCCGTTTTCTGAACTGATTTCTGCGTGAATACGAAAAGTTCATCATTTAACGTCTCATTTAGAAGCGACGTCGAGGTATACGGATGAGATAGGCCTACTTTGGTTTTTAGATATAGAATACCTGTAGGGGCCTGATATTATGTGCTTCTGAGTGATTCAACCAAAAATTTTAAAACCTAAAATTGGGTGGTGTATACTCTTTTTGCCTAATACAGATATATGAGTATAATTTCTCAAGGATAATTCGAAGTGAAAGACTACTACCTCACGCATCAATCACCTAATGGTATCGCGGAATTTAAGAATGGTATGTTTTTTCTTTCTTTCGTTCTGATTACATATTGGTATCTTTCTCATCATTGGTTTTTTTTGTAGTTTCTGGTGCAGTCTCTTTATGCATGGGGGTCAGTATACTACTCTCCTTCCTTTTATTCTCACTAGTTGACCTTGTGGCAATGAGTCCCTCTGCCTACTGTCGGCTATCCCTATATTGTGGGTTATTCGCGAGGAGGTGATCTGGGACATGGGTATGTTTTAGTGCTCTTTGGAATTAGATTATATTAGGTGGACTACTTTCTGGAGTCCCAATATTGGCAAAGGAACTTAACCACTTTTCTTTCATATAACTGACATATACAAATTGTTTTCTCATTTAGCTGTTTCTGTTGTTGTTGTTCTTTTTCATGTTGTCGTACAACCCTCTCCTTTGTTATCAATTGTCGGTATACCTGGTGTATGGTCTCATATATTGTAATTATATGTTTAATCTCAAACAATGCATAATGTATCATGAGGTCATATAAAACAAAAAATATTTTGTTATTTATGTATTCAATTGTGCTATATGTGTCATGTTAAATGTTGTATACATTGTTTGTGTTTATTTTTGTTTTTACATGTAGTTTTTTATATGTGTTTTTAACTTACAGCCCTGAAGAAGTTCTCTTCGCAGAATGAAACGCGTTGGCTGTGGCTCTTTTAAGAAAAAATCAATAAAGAAGGAACCTCATTATTTTTTCAAAACGGACTGGATATAAAATGATTTGATTGTATACAATTGGGAAGTGGTGCAGCATTGATATAGCTTACATATACGATTGACCCTGCGGGAAAGGGTGGTGCCTTTGGACAGAGGGCACTGTTGAAGTTTGCACACAGAATTGCTTTGTATCTCATAAAATATTGGTATACTTTCTGAAGTTGGTGCCTACCGCAGGCGAGTTGGTCCACTGTCCAGTTTAGGTGTTTATTGTTGTTTAGTTCTTCACTGCTATTGCCATTCGTCCTTCACTGTTAATTGTTTCTGCCACTTAGCTCCTTATTGTTTACTTTAATCCTTTCACTGTTGCCAATATTATTTGGCTGCTGTTAAACCTGTATTAGTCTCATTGTAATATTCTCACTCACTGTTGTCCAATTCTACTGCTGAACTGCGCTGTTTTCTGTTTTCCTGTTTAGGAGCTGACCTGCCTCGCCGCTCACTCCTTTTCCTGCCGTTTGCCACTCTCGTGCTTCCCACCTCCCAGCGCTCCACTCAGGACCTACTTAATGGAGGCTGCAGCACAGCCGTGCAGCAGGCACGCCGCTGGTGCACCAAAGCAAGCCTGTCTGCGCCCTCCCACCCATGCCTGGACTGCGCCCAGCACCAGAAACCCTGGTTCTTCCACCCTGCGCAGCAACACCACCACAGACCTCTGAGCCCTGGATCCTGGGCGCATCCACAACAACATTTGCTGCCACACATCTCCTTGCACCACCAAAGGACCGTTCTCCTGCCAGCTGCTTCGCCTGCAACACCGAAGCAACCAACAACACTAGAGACAGCATCCAACACACCGACCGAGACCGCCATGGCACAACTCTAGTGCATTCTACTCAATGCCTGATTGCTCGGCAAACACACCACAGAGATCTGGGACACAATCTCACCAATCACCCTGGACGTCATCTTCCTCACAGAGACCTGGCTGAACCCCGCCTCCATGCCAGACATCGCCATCACCACCCTGAAGGCCACAATATAACACACTGCGACCGGACCAACAAACACAGAGGTGGAATTGCCATCATCTACAAGGACTCCATCCGCTACACGACCTCCTTAGATGACTCGACCCCGATATGGAGCATCTCAACATCCAACTCCACACAGATGAAAAAAGCCCCATCAGAGGCACCCTCACCTACTGATCACCAGGACTATGCCCTAGCTTCTGCAACGCCATCCCTGACCTCATCGCCCTGATCACCATGGACACCAAGCACTACATCTTCCTAGGGGATCTTAACTTTCACCTCAATGACCCAGAGACAGCAACACAACCGACCTCCTGGAAAGCATGAGCAGCATCAGCCTCAAGCAACTTGTCACCGACCCTACCCACATCGCAGGACACACGCTTGACCCTATTTTCACATTCAGCGACAGATTCAAGTACAACGCGTCTCACAGCTCACCTGGACCGACCACCACATCATCCACTTCATCATCTCAGGACCTACCAACACTGGCACCATGCTCCTCAGCTCCAGGAGCAGAAACTGGAAAAAGATATCAGAAGACCAGTGGAATAACACTCTCAATTCCCACCTATCAGACACAACAACTAACCCAGAACAGGCAGCGAAGAACCTCTCCCAGTGGATCACAGAATGAGCTGACACAATCACCCCCACCAAGCCAGCCAAAACCAAAGGACCTGCAAAAAGAACCAGCTAATTCACTGCTAAGCTGAAACCCACCAAACGCAACTTATAGCAACTAGAAAGGAAGTAGCGCACCAGCAAAGAGGCAAGAGTCCATACCACCTTCAAGACAGCACTAAACCAGTACCGCAGCATCTGGAAGAAACAAAGAAAAATGCCCTAGCAGACCACCTAGAAGCCAGTACAAACACTCATCGTGAAGGAGTTCTCCAACCCTTCAGCTGCAGGGAATTACATCACTCCCTCCCAAGAACTGTGTGACACCCTTGCGGACTTCTTCCACAACAAGATGTCAGTCATCTGCGAAAACTTAAAACCCCAACCGCCGACAGCATCAGCCTGCTCACACCCATGATCACAAACCCTGAACACCTGCTCACCCATTGAGACCCTCTCACAACTCAAGACACAATCTCCACCATGCACTCAACAGCGCCCACAGACCACTGTCCCCACCACATCTTCAATCTCAGGAGAAAGACAATTGGTGAAAAAACTCAAGAAAGTCCAGAACACCTCCATCATCCCAACCTCCGTCCCTGAGGACTGAAGACATGCTGAACTAAGGCCCCTCTTGAAATAACCATCTACCGACCCAGCAGAACCAAAGGAATACCAGCCCACCTCCCTGCTCCCCTTTCCAGCAAAGGTTCTCGAGAAGGCAATCAACCAGCAACTCACCGAACACATGGAATGCCACAACCTCCTGAATCCCTCTCAATTCAGATTCCAAGCCAACCACAGCACTGAGACTGCCCTGATTGCAGTCACCAATGACATCAGAGCCCTCCTGGACCTTGGCGAAATGGCAGCCCTTATCCTCCTGGACCTGTCAGCTGCCTTCGATACCGTCTCCCATCACATCTTAATCAACAGACTCCACCACATCAGAATCCAGGGAGATGCCCTCAAATGGATCACCTCATACCTCACCGGAAGACCCCAAAGAATCCGTCTCTCATCGTTCACCTCTGAAACCAGGAATATCATCTGCGGTGCCCCCAAGGATCTTGCCTCAGACCCACCCCTTTCAACACGTACATGACTCCCCTGGCCAACATCGTCAGATAGCACAGACTCAACATCTCCTACACCGACGACACCCAGCTCATCCTCTCACTGTCAGAAGACCCCTCCACCACCAGAGCCTACTTCCACAGATGTATGATGAACGTTGCCGACTGGATGAAGAACAAGGGTCTCAAGCTCAACATGATCAAGTCCTCATCTTTGGGAACAACACCTCACCATGGAATGACCATGATGGCCTGCTGAACTTGGCCCATCCCTGCCCGACAGACCACGCCCACAGCCTCTCCATTATCCTGCACAGCAAGCTATCTATGAAGAAACAGGTAAACACAGTCTTGTCCACCTGCTTCCACACCCTAAGCATGCTCTGCAAGATCTTCAGGTGGCTCCCAGTCAACACCAGAAGGACCGTCACACAGGCTCTCATCACCAGCAGGCTGGACTACAGTAACGCACTCTACATAGGAATCACAGTACGCCTCCTGAAGAGACTGCAGACAATACAAAACTCAGTGGTCAGACTCATCCTCAACCTCCCCAGATGAACCCAACCCACACCCCACTTCAGGAAGCAACACTGGCTCCCGATCCAGAAGAGATTCCAGTTCAAGATGTTGACCCACGCATAGAAAGCCCTGCACACCGAAGGACCAGCATACATCAACAAATGCATGCCGTTCCACCAACCGACCAAACACCTATGATTCACCTCCATCTTCCTCGCAGACAGCCCCCGGATCCTCAGAGGCGACAGCGGAGGATGCTTCTCCTCACACCTGATGGCCAAAGCCTTGAACGAACTTCCTCTGCACCTCAGGAAGGCCTCATCTCTCCAGCAAATCATGAAAGGACTCAAGACCTGGCTATTTGAATGAACAGATCACCACAAAGCAGTTAGCAACTCCAGTACCTTGAGATCCTCACAGGAGATTTGCCACACTTCACAAATCCTTGATTGATTGACTAACTGATTGATGAGGGGCAGCAGAGCCAGTGAGTCTACCAGACAATTTATCTTGAAATAAACCATGCATGAGTGACTCTATTTAGTCACAAATGCCAATGCTGAGTAATGAGGTCAGTTCCCTGTGTACCCCATGAAACTTGGTCCAGGAATATGTATTTTACAAGGTCAACTGGGCTATCCCACAAACTATTGTGAAGTGATGTAAAAGGCTTTAGCTACAAGCATGAATCTCACTCAACTACTACCTTTGAAGCAGTAACACAATATCCCATACCAAAACCTAAATTAGGCCTGATTTGAGTGTTTCAGGTCAAATTAAATTTAAGCTGAAATGTTGATGAAGACTGCTTTTGCAAACCCAAGATTCCATTTAATCGAAAGGGTATATTTTATGTCAAACAAAAACGTTTAGAACAAAATGGCCATCAAACAGACTAATATAGTATATTGAACTGATTTATACTGCTCTACCATTTAAATAACTGCCCCCAAAGCAACAGGGCAGACTGTCTAGGAGTAATAAGGTTGATTTGCAACTGGTTGGTTTATATATTATTGACTGGCTTCGATGGCTAATTTGAAAGAGGCCTAAGAAAAATGAGCTGCACCAATGGGACTAATGTAAAATAAATTGCAGTTTTACAGACTACATGGGGTTGAGGCCTAATGAAGGAGTGTTATCCCTCAGGAAAGTTCAAAATGAACGAAAACCGAATTTGAAATTTATATAAATAGGGGGTAACAAACAAACGTCTATACATTTTCTAATTCAAAGCTAGATTAGTATTCCACACATCCAGAAAAATGAACATTTCATCCATCCATATGTATATGCAGGTCAAGTATCCACCTATGCATACATTCACCAACTATCACTCACTCATCCATCCATTCACCCACTTATCCATTCACAGGTCTACTAACTCACATACTTGTTTATTCACCAACTCACCTGGGCACACACCCAGCCTTTCTCCCACTCACTCAGCCAGCTATTCACTGATCCATCCACTGACACTCCTAATCCCTGGCCAAACCTCACTCATCCATTAAGCTACTCATTTGACACTCGTTTATCCATTCAAGCACTCACCCAGCCATTGATCTATTTAACCATCAATCCAAATCTATGTATATTTTCACACAACTATTGCACTTCAGAACTGGACATACTACACCAGAACCAGAAGTAGTTTCTATAACTAGAGTTGCTACAGAAACTCACAGAAACTGACACAATACCTCAGAAATAGGCTTAAGAAACGGAAACACTATGGCAGGAGTGGCCTCCGGACCTATGCATGATACCCTAGAGCTATCTTCTAGATCTGTGCACAGAGTTTCAGTTGTCATCTCCATAAATGGACATATTAGCTCACATCTGGGAAAGGGCACAGTACTCCAGATGTGGCCGCCTGAACTGGACATGATGCAACAAAGTAGATCACAAACCACAAGAAAATGCACAAGTAGTGGCCATAATATAGCAGAAGTACTTTCCACAACTGGACTCAATAATCCAAATGTTGGCCTTTAGATTAGAACACAATACTTCAGGAGATGCCTCCAGAATGCTGCACAATACGCCATAGGTGACCATTAGAACATGGCCAGACACAGTACTCCAGATGTGGCTCTCAGTACTAGATACAAGATGCCAAAGTGGCCTCTAAAAGTAGACAGAGTACTCCTGGGCAGCAATCAATAATTGAATTGACTATCCAAAAGGGACTTCAGGCACTTTACACAATAACAAAAGATTTATACACAGCACTCCAAAGCAGGCCCCTTGAAATTTACACTTTACTCCAGATGTGGTCTATAGAACAGGATACAGTACTATAGAGGAAGAATCCAGAGCTATACATATTGCTACTGAGGCGGTTTCCAGTGCAAGGCACAACCCTCCAGATGAGGTATCATAGATTCCTGATGACATCTGAAAAGAGAATCAATAGCCCAGACAATGCTCCTAGAACTAGACATGCTGCTTCAGAGAAGACCATTCATGTCTAAATCAAGCCGATTGAGGACATCTGACATGGAAACTTTGAGCTGATACAGCAAACGGACTATTGCATTGCTAAACTGCAGGCAAGCCTTAGAAAAAAACTATTGTGGCAAACTCACACTCAGTCACTGCTACTGCAAAGAGAGCACTAAGCCATGCCGCTGTTCCCATTTATGCATAGTAAAAGATAATATTCACTGCACTCATAATGAAACCACATTGCAAGTATTGCATTTTATAACAAAAATAGCACTTTGTTTGTACTTTGGAATAACAAATCATTATTACTATTATCTTTAGCAGTAGTAGTAGAAGTAGACTAGTTTGTTGTTAATATTGTTGTTACTATCGTTATAGTTGAAGTACTACTATTATTATTGTGTTACTGGTGTTAAAATAATAATAACAATAACAATAATAATATTAATAATAATCATAATAATAATAATAATAATAATAATAACAATAAGAAGAAGAAGAAGAAGAAGAAGAAAAAGAAGAGGAAGACAAACAATAAGTAGTATTACAATCTTATTTATTATGTCATTTGCATTATTATTCTAGCAAAAAATAATATTTCTGTATTCTGAGTCGGGTATCTACCAATACAGTTGTCAAACAATATCCTCGTGAGTTTTTTCCTTTCAGACTATCCTTTTCTTCTCACCTCTTATCTGGAGTTGGCATTACGTAGCAGGTTTTTACACATGCTCTAATTTTTATCTGATCATATAAATAATTATCTAGGGCTGAGAATAAATCATCCTAGATACTGTCCTCCTGGCCTGCCAGGTTATAGTAAATTTATAGTCTCCATCTGCAGTTTTAAAAGTGAAACACTGTACCTGACTTAATAAATATTTCTCTCTACTTTTTGGTATGTTTATCACTCTCTCCCAAAGTCGGTTTAATGAGAAGTTAAACTGTTGTAAAATGCCAAATTTAGATTTTAATGGAGAGCACGCAAGGAGCCTGATCACAGGATCTGTGCTGTCTGTGCAAATGGTCTTTCTGCTATTCATCCCGTTTGTTGATCTGCACCATTGTGCTTTCCGCCTGTTTGTGCTGTTGCGTATGGTATCCCAGGAAGGACACAAATGAATATTAATCTCTCACATTAAGATTTTCTTGTCTGACATAAATTGTGTGGTAATGGAAATTATCCGATTTGTGGAAGAAGTGCTTAATCGGGCGGAAAATCCACTAGTGGAATCTCCCACAGCGTACTAACTCGGTTTCTTGTTAGTGAGCCCTAGAAAATATTATAAATTATGCTTTTATATGAATGGTTTGATGTACTGAGAACAGTGTATTTGCCAACAAATGCACCAAACTCTGTAGACCTGCACTATGTACATTTTTACCAGAGCAATAGTCAGCCGCGGACCGTGCTGGTAAGAGCGGTGCGGCGGTGGGGCTGGGTGGGGGGGGATTTCGGTAGAAGACGAGAGAAAAATAATTATTTATTTAATTTTCCCTCGTGGTCATCTGTCGAATCCCCCCCAACCCGGCCCCACCACTGTTACCTGTATGGGCCGCGGCTGGTAATAGTGCATACTTAGCCAATACAAAGCTGCGGTGCACAGCTGTAAGCAAAACTATGTTGTATTTCAGAATTAGGGAGCAGTTCTGAGCAACTGTAAGGAGTATTGGCTTCTGGTGGACAGTCTTCAGCAGGACCGATCTGCACTGCGCAGTTTAAAGTTTCAATGTTTTGTTTTCTTTTTCTTGACAAAGAAATCTATCAAACTAACCCTAAGACGTCACATGCCCATCAACTAAGAAGGAGCATCCTATGCAAATGCCCCATCACCCCATGACCCTTCTTTTCTCCCATCCTAAAAACTCACCTCAACAGCTGAGGTCTGGGACCACATCAGGGAAATGTGTGCTTCCGCTTAGCACACTGTGGACCTCTTTGTATGAGATTGCACTGTCAAGCTCATACATTCAACACGGAATTTGTCCTAGTTACTGTAGCAGCAAAAGACAGCACAGCTCTGAAATAGAGGTAACTACTCAGGGGCATCATGAACCCCCCACTTTAAAAGTTGGAACGGGGGTTGGATGCCAAAAGGAAGCCGTGTGTAAACTTAAACATTTAAATTGATATTTATGGCTCCTTTGACTTTGAGAAAAACCTCAGAAACACGAGCTCTTGAAATGGAAGACAGGGAGGGCTGATGAGAGGATTTTTGGACAAAAAATGGGATAAAAAATATTGTGTTGCAGAAATATCATGTCAAGAATTTTGGGATTTCAAATATATCGTGGACAGGAATATTGAACTCAAAAATATCATTTTAAGTGTTGTTTTGAATATTGATGTAAAAAATATTGATGTAGTAAATATTGTTTGCTATAATATCGATTATTAGTGTAAAATAGTATGAAAGGTATTTTTTCATTTTGTGTTTATATTTTTTAATATGTTTTAATTTTAGAATTTAGTAGCGGGATGAGGGTGGGGGGATTTTAAAAAATGTGAATTATAAGTTTTAATTTTAAGTTAGTAGTTTTTTTATATGCAAATTGTTTTATAAATTTTAAAATGTATTTTATTATATTATATAAATATTCTCAATCATTGAATGTGAAATAATATATATTTGTAGATGTTTTTAAAATAAATTATTGAATATTTAAAATAATTTACAATATTTTAGATATTTTTATATATTTAATTGTTCGAGTTTGTATTGTCTTATTGTGTTAATATTTATTTTTAAATCTTACTTTTTTTGTAGTGGGATGTTGGGCTAATAGGGGAAAGGGATTGGGAGATTTTTTTAAAAAATATGTACTATAATTTTTTATTTTAAGTTATTTTATTTTATATGCAAATAGTTTTATTAATTTTAAAAGATATTTTTTTTAATTTTATATTTTTATTTAAGAAGTTATAGTGGAATAAGATATTTTTAAATGTTTTCCAGAAAATAAAATATTAAATAGTTATAATAATTAGAAATATTTTAGATTTTTGTAAAAATATTATATTTGTATTTATTTATTGGTTTAATGAAAATTATTGCTTTTTGTATGAAATTGTGATTTCTGTTTAAATAATGTAAACAAATATGTAGAGTGGAGAACATTTTGAAAAATTGTTATAATGTTAAATGTTTAAAAACAAATATATAGGAGGTCATTACGATGGCGGACGGAAAAAAAAACGACCGCCATGGTAGCGGGAAAACACCACCGCCGCTACCGCGGGAAAACCGACGGCTAGATTAGGATCCCCAGCGGTAAAATCCCAACCGCGGCGGAAAGGAGACCCGAGAATCCGCTGTACGCCTGCGGAAAGGGCCCAAACCCGTCCGCGGCGGTTGGTGTCACAGCGGAAACAGGCCAAACGCCTGCAACCACAGCGGAGACACCGCCATCAAAATTATGATATTCCCGACATCCCCGCGGTGCAGTGCGCTGTTTCCGACCGCCGCGGTCGACAACAGTGAAGAATCAGTGAGACGGCGGAAGCGCCATAGCCGAGCCACCACTGCGGATGCTCCGTCAAAAAAATGGCGGTCGCTAGAAAAACACACAACATGGCCACAAAGTGCACCAACCATACAAGGCATGCACCCAAAAATAGCTAACACAGCCCAAAGACACACCCCCATGGGAAACTCCAAAACTACAACTCCCAGGTACACACACACACCACACCTGCAACCAATACCCCATCCTGACACACCCACAGACACCAGTATAAATCCAGCCCCCAACAGACCACAATCCTTTGCAAAACTCCACAACTGAGGGGACATCCACCACAGATGACAGGAGAGGCAAATCTGCACAACACACACACATCACCATCACCACCACCACTTCCACACCTGCACCTCTAACACCTTTGCACCGCACACACCATACACATCACAACCACCACTACCACACCCAAACCTCCACACTAAACACCTTGACACATCACACACCATGTCACCACAGTGAATGCCCAAATTCACTGAGAGTGAGTTGAGGGTCATGGTCGATGAGATAATCAGGGTAGAACCACAATTGTTTGGTAACCAGGTCCAACAGACACCACTAGCAACAAGGACGCAAATGTGGAGAAGGATAGTAGAGAAGATCAATGCAGTAGGGACCGTGCCACGCAATAGAGATGAAATCATGAAGAGGTGGCACGATCTGAAGGCAGTGGTCAAAAGAGGAGAGCCAAGAACCATGAGCTGGCTCAGAGGACAGGCAGTGGCCCTCCCGTTCCACTCAAAACATTCACTGAATGGGAGGAGAAGGTGCTTGGCATTCTACATCCAGAGAGTCTCTCAGGAATACCCGGGGGAGTGGAGGCTGGTAAGTACAAACAAATGCCTAACATCACACAAATGTACTGTCTTGCCCTATTACAAAATAATACCTCCTAGGTACAAATTCATTCATGTGCACAACAGTCCCCCAACACATCTCTCACAGATACAACAGACACTCCCCCTGAAGCCCCCAAAGGTAGTTAGCAACATCACCATGGGTACATGTGTACATGCTGCCAGCACTACAACTCCCACCAGGCCCCCTTGTCCCACAGCTGAGCAGGATGTAGCCCTCCCCCACCCAGAAGCAAGCCTCAGCCATTGTGTGCTACACCCTCACCTAACAGGTAGGTAGCCATCTTCACAGGGAGGTGGGTGGGTGTTTGGGAGGCCTGCACTACAAGTCCCACCAGGCCCCCTTGTCCCACAGCTGAGCAGGATGGAGCACTGCCCCCACCCAGAAGCATGCCTCAGCCATTGTGTGCCACACCCTCACCTAACAGGTAGGTAGCCATCTTTACCGGGAGGTGGGTGGGTGTTTGGGAGGCCTGCACTACAACTCCCACCAGGCCCCCTTGGCCCACAGCTGAGCAGGATGGAGCACTGCCCCCACCCAGAAGCATGCCTCAGCCATTGTGTGCTATACCCTCACCAAACAGGTAGGTAGCCATCTACACCGGGAGGTGGGTGGGTGTTTGGGAGGCCTGCACTACAACTCCCACCAGGCCCCCTTGGCCCACAGCTGAGCAGGATGGAGCACTGCCCCCACCCAGAAGCATGCCTCAGCCATTGTGTGCTGCACCCTCACCTAACAGGTAGGTAGCCATCTTCACCGGGAGGTGGGTGGGTGTTTGGGAGGCCTGCACTACAACTCCCACCATGCCCCCTTGGCCCACAGCTGAGCAGGATGGAGCACTGCCCCCACCCAGAAGCATGCCTCAGCCATTGTGTGCTGCACCCTCACCTAACAGGTAGGTAGCCATCTTCACCGGGAGGTGGGTGGGTGTTTGGGAGGCCTGCACTACAACTCCCACCAGGCCCCCTTGGCCCACAGCTGAGCAGGATGGAGCACTGCCCCCACCCAGAAGCATGCCTCAGCCATTGTGTGCTGCACCCTCACCTAACAGGTAGGTAGCCATCTTCACCGGGAGGTGGGTGGGTGTTTGGGAGGCCTGCACTACAACTCCCACCAGGCCCCCTTGGCCCACAGCTGAGCAGGATGGAGCACTGCCCCCACCCAGAAGCATGCCTCAGCCATTGTGTGCTGCACCCTCACCTAACAGGTAGGTAGCCATCTTCACAGGGAGGTGGGTGGGTGTTTGGGAGGCCTGCACTACAAGTCCCACCAGGCCCCCTTGTCCCACAGCTGAGCAGGATGGAGCACTGCCCCCACCCAGAAGCATGCCTCAGCCATTGTGTGCCACACCCTCACCTAACAGGTAGGTAGCCATCTTTACCGGGAGGTGGGTGGGTGTTTGGGAGGCCTGCACTACAACTCCCACCAGGCCCCCTTGGCCCACAGCTGAGCAGGATGGAGCACTGCCCCCACCCAGAAGCATGCCTCAGCCATTGTGTGCTATACCCTCACCAAACAGGTAGGTAGCCATCTACACCGGGAGGTGGGTGGGTGTTTGGGAGGCCTGCACTACAACTCCCACCAGGCCCCCTTGGCCCACAGCTGAGCAGGATGGAGCACTGCCCCCACCCAGAAGCATGCCTCAGCCATTGTGTGCTGCACCCTCACCTAACAGGTAGGTAGCCATCTTCACCGGGAGGTGGGTGGGTGTTTGGGAGGCCTGCACTACAACTCCCACCATGCCCCCTTGGCCCACAGCTGAGCAGGATGGAGCACTGCCCCCACCCAGAAGCATGCCTCAGCCATTGTGTGCTGCACCCTCACCTAACAGGTAGGTAGCCATCTTCACCGGGAGGTGGGTGGGTGTTTGGGAGGCCTGCACTACAACTCCCACCAGGCCCCCTTGGCCTACAGCTGAGCAGGATGGAGCACTGCCCCCACCCAGAAGCATGCCTCAGCCATTGTATGCTGCACCCTCACCTAACAGGTAGGTAGCCATCTTCACCGGGAGGTGGGTGGGTGTTTGGGAGGCCTGCACTACAAGTCCCACCAGGCCCCCTTGGCCCACAGCTGAGCAGGATGGAGCACTGCCCCCACCCAGAAGCATGCCTCAGCCATTGTGTGCTGCACCCTCACCTAACAGGTAGGTAGCCATCTTCACCGGCAGGTGGGTGGGTGTTTGGGAGGCCTGCACTACAACTCCCACCAGGCCCCCTTGGCCCACAGCTGAGCAGGATGGAGCACTGCCCCCACCCAGAAGCATGCCTCAGCCATTGTGTGCTGCACCCTCATCTAACAGGTAGGTAGCCATCTTTACCGGGAGGTGGGTGGGTGTTTGGGAGGCCTGCACTACAACTCCCACCAGGCCCCCTTGGCCCACAGCTGAGCAGGATGGAGCACTAGTCCCACTCATAGGCATGTGACGTCTGTGCAGCCGCACATGACACCATGCCACTTAGTCCACAGTCACCAACACAAATAATGCAAAACAGTTGTGTTGTAGTCACCATGCACAAGTCTCTGTACAAAATTGACCCACATTGTGTACACTGTGCCAGGCAACACACACTGCAACACTAACAACGATCATGCTGCCCTGCAGCAGTGTCTGGCCGTTTGTATGGCAAAGTGCAAATCACCCATGTCATACCACAGTGTTGCAATGTAAACAGTGGAAGTGCAGTGCACCCAAAAACTACACTGCAGCTGGGACTCACAATGCTAAACTAAGCAGAACCCAAATGTCCTGCAACACACCCAGCTACCACAGTGCTGCACTGAATTGCAGAACAGCACCTTGTCTGAATTAAATTGTCAAAGGTGTCTTGTTTGGACCACCAATGTGTGTATGCATTGACAATGTTCACATCTCACACTGTCTGTCTGAACAGTGCTGGTATAGTCTGGCCCCAAAACCATACATTGTCTGCACAGGGCTGAGTACATCTCACACACACACCACTGTTGACCACAACATGTCAGTGTATGGATGCCCTGGAACAACTGCTACACCAGTACTGGGCTCATGTTCTCAGGTCCACAAATACCATGAAACCATGACAGTGTGGAAATGTATGCTGGGTGAGATCTACACCCTGCTGTATGTCACCACTGTGCTACGAGACCATACCCCTTGCCCAATTGTGCCTTCAAATGTCGGGGGAGTGAACCCCACAGCCAGATAGCTGGGACAACAGTGATGGGGGCTATACCCCATGACCAAATGTAATCTGAAATCAATGGGTACAAAAAGCCACACACACATCATGCTCACCACACGCACATTCCATCCAAAGATTTCTACCAAGTCACATAGCCATGTCATTGCTCACCTTCGCCTCAAACGGTAGTTAGCCATCTTCACAGTGAGACGGTGCAGTGTGTTTGGCTATCCGTCCCACAAAATGCAACATGCATGCTGTCCCACCACTATGGAGGATGGGACACTACACCCCCAATAAGAAGCATGTGGCAGGCAATGTATGCTACCCACCCAACTCACAGGTAGGTAACCGCATCTCACAGGTCGGGGTGTGTGGGGCTGGGAAGCTTGCACAACAACTCACACGGGCCCACCTGACCGCCAGCACACAAGACCCATCACTTCCTGGCACCAACATGCATGTGTCAGTCATTGCAATGTACACTGCAAAAGAACTGGCATGTGGACATATCATGCTGACTTGTCCCACACTGGACCAAGATGGAAGCCCTCATCCTACACACACGGAGAGGTCTCACAAATACAAGGAAAACACAGCAAACACAACATATCTACAGCCACAACATGCAGCCAGATATGCATTTAAAATAACATGTTGGCATAGGACACCAGGCCTCTCAATGCACAACTGCACACCCAGATAGCATTGGCAACTATAGTGTGCACACACCTAAGAAAATGAAACTGTGACAGCAACCAAAGTGTGAATGACTGAAACACATGTCGATGGAACTTCGAGCACAACCATGCACACCACTACATGCCATCTGACAGTAGCAGTGGACCAGACCACCTAGGATCTAATTAAAGCAAACTTAAGCATGTCTGGAATTGCAAATACAGATATCTACACCACATTGAAAAGGTATGCATGAAACTACAATGCTCACTCACTGTGCAGAGAGAACCGCTACAAGGGCTCTACAAGTGACACATACGCGTAAATGGATGACATATGATTGATCAATAACAGGATGCCAACATGAGACTGTCAATGTCAAAAAATTATATTGTGCATGTCATGTCTTGACAAATCCCAATATGGACAAGTAATGTATGTACCACAACAGCTTGTAATGCATCACTGGATGTCGGTCAAGGCTAATTTGTACAGTGAACAACTGCTGGATGTACAAACAGTTGATGTAACACTGTTAACACAAACTTTGATGGGTGCAACACAAGGACCATTTCTCATCTGACCCACAGGTGACCAAGAACTCACTGCAGAGGATGACACCACACTGCAGAGCCAGTCCCCCCCGGAACAGAGACAACTGGATGAGGACTCCCTGGATACATTGGATGAGGAGCTCCACGCTGGCCCATCTGGTGTGGCAGGCCTCAACCAGTCCCAGGCACCCATTGTCCCCCAACCACATCAGCTGCAGCCCCTGACCATCCTCTGACAGCTGCTGTCACGGCCTGTGTGTCAACCACCACTACCACCACCACCACCACAGCTGGCCGCAACACCCTCCCTGCCCCAGGGGTTGAGCAGCCCACAACATCGACTGCGGAGGCCAGGGAGAGGATGCAGCGGGCCAATGTGAGGACCGGACAGGACCGTGGCAGCGGTGCAGCTGGTCGGGACAGGCTCATGCAGAGGGGGACAGATCCTGGGACGGAAGCCCTGGGCCACATCGACAGAGTCCTTGGGGCATACCAACAGGCCCAGGGACGAATGGGCCGGTTAGAGGAAGAATCTCGGGAGCACCTCCTGCTGCTGAGGTCCATGGACACACGCATGGGACAGATTGTGGACCTCTTGGGGCAGCTAGTGGCGGTTCTGAGGGACAGGCAAGCGCAACATTCTACCCGTCTGCCTCCCCCTGTTGGGCAGCAGGATGACACTACATCATCCTCACCTGCGTCCACAGAGGGGGGTGAGTCCTCAGACACCACTGCCCCTGCAGCAGTGGCCCCTCCAGTGAAGCGCAAGAGGGGCCGTCCAAAGAAAGGCCAGGGGGACTCACGTGCCCAAGCACATGCCAAACGCTAGTCCCCGAACCAGCCATGATGGCAGACCACTGCACCACTGCATTGACCTTTTGGACTATCCTTCACCACACTGCCATGTGAATGGCATCCATCTGTTGGACTGGGTCTCCACATCATTGTGGGGACTACTCAAGTATCACATTTACCATGACTGTCAACTCACTTCTTCAATTCCCCCTTCACATTTTCTCCACCCTTGCATGTCACAGTTGTAAATAAATACACCTTACACACATGTTGTTGTGTCTGCTCCATCTTTAATACAGGATGTGCAACCTTCACCGTGTAGGACATGGTCCAGGGGAATGGACTGTAGGTAACAAGTGAGATGCTGAAGGGACCTAGGGAAAACCGCAGAACAAGAGTCACTTGTATGGGTGTGGCATTGCGCACATCACACAACACTTGTCAACAAGGTACTCAGATCTAAAAACTTTACACAGAGCAACAGTCACCATAGAGACAATCTGTATCACACTAACCAATCACACATACATTGGCAGGCAGCAATGAGTCAACACCAAGCTGCAGTCAGCAAGCTCACATACACCCACACAGCAACAGCAACACCATCAGACCATTTCGTCCCTCCTACATCGTCACTCACCTTCAAGTGAAGTAGCGGGTGATGAGCTGTCGACGCATGTTGACCCCTTCCTCCTCTCCACTGCCCTCGTCACTGGATCCGGCTTGATTTGCAGGCGGCGGCCTTGGCTGCTCATCATCGTCATCCAGGATCAGGGGTATTGCCTTGCGAATGGCCAGGTTGTGGAGCATGCAGCATGCCACCACTATCTGACACACCTTCCCTGGCGAGTACATAAGGGCCCCCCCAGTACGGTCCAGGCACCGAAATCTTGATTTTAGGAGACCAAATGTCCGTTCTATCACACGCCGTGTCCTCCCATGGGCATCATTTTATCGCACATCAGCTGGCATGACGGGGTTCCGTAATGGGCTCAGCAACCACGGGTGGTTTGGATATGCCGAGTCACCTGGGTGTGAGAGACACAGATTAACCTTGCAGTCCCAAAATGCAACACAACAGCATGTCACACACACACACCACTCTAATCCACCATGCATACTCACCCACAAGCCATGCACGCTCAGGAAGCAGATTGGCCATCAACTGAGGAACGATGCTGCTGCGCAGGATGTGGGCATCATGGGCTGAACCGGGAAACTTGGCACACACGTGTGAGATGATCATGTCCGCCAGGCACACCACTTGAACATTTACCGAGTGCGAATGCTTCCTATTGCGGTAAACCTGTTCACGTGCCTGTGGTGGCACAAGCCCAACATGTGTGCAATCAATTGCACCAATGACATGGGAGATATGTCCAAGGGCATAGTAATCGCCCTTCACAGCCACCAACTCAGGCCCCCTGGGAAAATGGATATATCTGTCTTTGTACAGCATCATGGCCGACAGGACATCCCTCAGCACCATGGTGAACATCGGCTGTGACATCCCGCCTGCACTTGCGACCGTGTGCTGGAATGAGCCTGTTGCAAAGAAATGCAGGCATGCCATCACCTTAGATGTTGCGGTGAAAGCTGTTGGATATGTCCGACGCGGCTGCAGGTGGGGCTCCAACATGGCACATAGGTTCTGCAGGCTTTGTCGGTCCAGCCTGAATTTGTGGATTATCTCCTCATTCTCCATGTCTGCCAGGACTGTGAACGGACGATGGATATTGGGCCTCCTCCTCCTAGGACAGATCACAGTGCACAGATGTCAATGCAGAAGACCATGAAATGTGCATCACATCAATTTCTTCTACAGACACATTCCCAAGTCTTACAACATGCACCATTAACCGACAGGGCACTTCACAAGTAGGTTCACATCAGGAACACTACTCGTACACCTGTCCCCTTACCAGCAGCAATTATCTGTGCAGCCCTCCGGCTCATTCGCATGCACAGTGTGATATACTAACAGATATGGGTGCATACCTGTGAGTATGACCCCCAGCATATGTTAATAATTGCAATACTACCCGAACACACCATGTTGCTGGCCCCGATACACCTCCCAACACAGGTTGCACATGGCACACATCAACTACACACTGACTACCGGCTGAGCGTGGGGGACACGTGTGTGCATGTGCATTGGACAATGTGCCAGTTGCTGATGCCCCTAGTCCAGTCAATGAGACGACATTGTGCATTACATTGCACACACAGACAGTGTCCATTATCTCCATATGCTATGCAACACATTTACTGGACAGTCTACATTTCATTACACAGCACATGTGACATGTGCGAGTGTATGTGCCCATGCAATGTATTGGCGACCCATATATGGTATGTGTTGGTGACGTGGAGTGACATGTCCCTTTTGTGCATTTGCCCTCATGAGGACCCTTCAATTGTTGAGACCCTGGGCACTGTACATGTTGGCCTATGCAGAGAGCTGGAGGACACGTTAGGTGCAGCACAGCTACTCCACAACTCCATTAACGCTCACTCCAGGCACTGTCTGGCAGACATATGGCGGTGCCTACCGCCTGGCCACTGAGGTGTGGCACCGCCCATAACCCATGCACGATCGCGGGAGACACCGCCAGATATGTATGTGACAATAGCGGTCACCATGCACCGCTACCCAAATCACGGTCACTCCAGGCTCTGTCTGGCAGACATATGGCGGTGCCTACCGCCTGGCCACTGAGGTGTGGCACCGCCTCATAACCCATACACGATCGCGGGAGACACCGCCAGATATGTATGTGACAATAGCGGTCACCATGCACCGCTACCCAAATCACGGTCACTCCAGGCACTGTCTGGCAGACATATGGCGGTGCCTACCGCCTGGCCACTGAGGTGTGGCATCGCCCATAACCCATGCACGATCGCGGGAGACACCGCCAGATATGTATGTGACAATAGCGGTCACATGCACCGCTACCCAAATCACGGTCACTCCAGGCACTGTCTGGCAGACATATGGCGGTGCCTACCGCCTGGCCACTGAGGTGTGGCACCGCCCATAACCCATGCACAATCGCGGGAGACACCGCCAGATATGTATGTGACAATAGCGGTCACCATGCACCGCTACCCAAATCACGGTCACTCCAGGCACTGTCTGGCAGACATATGGCGGTGCCTACCACCTGGCCCCTGTGGTGTGTCACCAGCATGGACCATGCCCCTGCAGCCAATGGGAAGCAGCCTCACGGTAGCCTAATGCGAGTTTGAAAATCGCGGTAGGCGTGCACCACCCGCGGAGGCGGTCACTGGAGGCATTCAAAAGATGCACCACCGCGGTAGCGCGCACATGCATCCTACGGTGTGTCACTGGCATGGACCATGCCCCTGCAGCCAATGGGAAGCAGACTCTCGGTAGCCTGATGCGAGTTTGAAAATCGCGGTAGGCGTGCACCGCCACCGCGGAGGCGGACATTGGATGTATTTGAATGAGGCAGACCTGGTACACCAATTGCAGCACCCTGGAACCACTGACACAGCCCCAGGGGCCTATATATGTATGGGAGGGCGCACCACATTCCCACAGCTACCAGGGACTGCTGACTGACAACCCTCCACCTGCTGCTGCTGCCTCAAGGGACTGCTGGCTGCCACCCTGCACCTGCTGCTGCTGCCTCAAGGGACTGCTGGCTGCCACCCTCCACCTGCTGCCTCAAGGGACTGCTGGCTGCCACCCTCCACCTGCTGCCTCAAGGGACTGCTGGCTACCACCCTGCACCTGCTGCCTCAAGGGACTGCTGGCTGCCCCCTGCACCTGCTGCTGCTGCCTCAAGGGACTGCTGACTGTCACCCTCAACGTGCTGCTGCTGCCACATGTCCATTGTGATGTCGAGGAGTCAGAAGATCCGTGCCAGTCCCTTCACCAGTGAGGAGCTTGGGGTCCTGGTAGACGGGGTGCTTGCACAGTACCCAAGGCTTTATGGCGGCCCTAATGTCGTGGTAAGTCTCCCAGACTGTGAGTGAGAGTGCAGGGTGTGCACACGTGGGGTGGAGGTGCTTCGGTATGTGTCAGTGGTTGTGGGGCTCTGACATGCACTGCCTATCATGTTTACTACAGCGGGAAGGGCTTGGTGGGCTCTTTCACACGTTACCCTGCATGCCTATCCTGAGTAGAGGGACATGTCCTGTAGTGTTAGCCATACAGTGCAGCTGCATTTTGGTGATGCAGGAGTCTGGCCAGTTAGCGTTTGTGTGAATGGCTGTGTTGCTCCCAATTAACCCACTCAGTGTCAGTCGACCTGCCCTGCACAGTCCCCACCGAATGCCACATGTCCACATCACTGCATGTACAGTGTGTACCATGTGTGTTTGGCTCACGCCTCTTCATCTAAGTCCCATCTCTGCCATGTAGATTGCACAGGAGCAGGCGGGGGGAAGGGTGTGTGTATGACAGTTGTTGTCACTCTATGTGAGTTCCAAGACACAGTGAGGCTTTCACAGGGCTAGGACACTTAGGTCTGCGCAGTGTTGGACACAGTGAGTCCAACAACATGACACATGTTTTGCTATCTTCTCTATGTGTAGTTGTAGGTAACTGCAGACAGTAGCTGCAGGCAGACTACACGTTGCTTGCTGTGTTGGTATCCTGCATGTGAATGGGATGTGGAGGTACTGTGTCCACCATCGAACATGCATGCCTGTACGTCTGATTGACCAATGACATTGCATCATGTTCAGAGCAATTGTTGGCTATGTGACAGTTGTAGCTGGAGTTTTGGATGAGTCACTGTCGTGCTACTGCATTTTCGTTGTGTTGTTATTGTGAACTGTGTCACTGGAACATCACCCCTCTTGTCTCCCATGCCTACAGCTGAAGGTCCACCAGCATAAAGCCGTGTGGAGGGCCATTGCCTCCAGAGTCCGGGATCTGGGTGTGTCAAACCGAAGGCGCACCCACTGTCATAAAAGGTGGGACGACATCTGCCGGCTGAGCAAGAACGTGGCCGAGATGACGCTGGGGCTGCTCCCTCAGACTGGCAGGTTGGCTAGGCGCAGCATGATACCACTAACGGCCCGCATCATGTCTGTCACACAACCTGAGCTGGACAGACGACTGAGGGAGCATCAGCAGCGAGCCAGGGGTGAGTATGTGTTGCAGGCTGCCTTTGGCTGGGAGTGGGTGCATGTGTCTACAGAGTGTGCAAATTGTCAGCTGTGTGACGTTGGTTGTGTGGTGCAATGTTTTGTGAGTGGCCTCTGTGCTGGTGTATGTGCCATGCTTTTGCACAAACGGCGCTTCATGAAGTGAGTTTTAGCACTGTGCATCTCTCTTACATTTGGAGTTGTGGCCTTCAGGTACCTTCTGCTGTGGGGTAGTGTGTGAATTCTGATGGATGGTAATGCCAGTGTGCCAACTGTGAATGTGTTTCAATGAATGCGTGCAATTCCAGACCTCAGATGTCTGCCAGTCAGACATCTGAGGCCAATGTGCAACAGTAGATGTGCCCATGAACTCGATATGGTGGATGGCATGTGTGCAGGGTCATTATGGGCTGGAATGTTGTAGTCTGTGTGGTCCCCTACTGCTCCACACATGTAGGTGATGTGCACCATGTCGTGGTGTTCATCCTTGCCAACATCGGGACAGTGTGTGTGCACAGGCCATTTTGGGGCTGTGTCTGTTGTGAGCCAACTGCAGGATGGTGTGCTGTGTGAATCACCTGGGTCACTTATGGCAGGATGTGTGGCGGACATGCACCGTTGTGTCGAAATTTTGGGTGTCAAGATATATGTGTGCACAGGGTGGCATGCAATGTGCTGCACACCTCTTTCTAGGATGCAGATGTATTGGCACGTGTTAGTTCTGTTGATGCCACTCATCTCACAGTACTTCTCTCTCCTATGCAGCAGCTCCCGTATGTGCAGAGGGAGAGAGGACGGACACAAGTGGTGAGGCTTCCACTGCAACAGCCGCACCGGAGCTGACTGACACAGATGTGACCAGCGCCGAGGAGGGGGACAGGAGTCTGCTAGAGGATTCACAGCTGGAGACACAAAGCTCTACCTCATCTGACGCCAACGGTGACTGTTGGACTTGGCCCTTTTTGCAGGGTCATCCCTGAACTTTTTGCCTTCCTCCTGTATTTTCTCTGACCTGTTGTTGTTGGTTTTATGACTCTGGGCACTTTACCACTGCTGATCAGTGCTAAAGTGCATATGCTCTCCCCACTGTAAATTGATGTATGGATTAGTGACTCCATGATTGGATGATTGGTTTACTTATCAGTCCCTAGTACAGTGCACTGAGGGTGCCCAGGGCTTGTAAATCCAATGCTGCTGGTGGGCTTGCAGCACTGGTTGTGCCACCCACAGAAGCAGCTTGTAAAATGTGTCTCAGGCCTGCCATTGCAGAGCCTGTGTGCGGTCTGTGACTGCCATGTCGACTTGGCAAGTGCACCCACTTGCCAGTCCCTAAACCTTCCATTATCTTCATATCAGACACCCCTAAGGTAGGCCCAAGGGCAGGGTGCATTGTACGTATAAGGTAGGACATGCCCTGGTGTGTGTGGCATGTCCTAATAGTGAATTACAGCCATTTTCGTTTTTCACTATTGCAAGGCTACCTGTTCTCCATAGGCCAGAATGGGCAGTTTGATTATTACACCTTATAATCCTAACTGACCCAGGGAACATGGTAGAAAAACGAATTTAGTATGCCTGAACTCAGAATGATAAAATACATCTTTTAGTGAAGTTGGTTTTAACATTCTGTGTTTGAAAATACCACTTTTAGAAAGTGGGTATTTTCTTGCCTAAACTATCCAAGCCTGCCTCTGCTCAGGTTGTGTATTCCTTGTCTGGAGATTGAGTGACAGGGGCTGGGGGTGGCTACAGGAGACCGGGTGAGTCAGCACAGGGCTGAATAGAAAGATCTGCATCCAGAGTGGAGGGAGGAGTTGCACCTGGGTCTGAATAGGGCTGTTCCTGCCTTCCACAATGCTGGCTCCACCTCCTGCCGGGCGTCTGATGGCTCTGCCCCTCACTCTCAAAGGAAAGAAGGAGTCAGAAAAACAAAGTGCTCCAGGACTGACCAGAACTGGTTTTGGGACTAGGCAAAGGCCTCTCTGCCTTCAGAGAACAAAGAGAAAAGGTGTATAAAAAGGGGACCCAGACCCCTAGGAAATTAGATCACTTCTGGGAAATCAAGAAACCTGTTGCCAAGGAGAAGAACCGGTGAAGCTGAAGGAGGAGTACTGCCCCTGTGCTGTTTTGCTGATTGGGGTTGGCCTGCAGTGGTTGCTTTCTGCCAAGGACAGGAGAAAAGACTTTGCTGTGCTTTGTCATCTTGAAGAAGAGAATCTCCAAGGGCTTGAACTAGAGCTTGCCTCCTGCCTGAAGTCTCAGGGATACAAGACTTCACCAACCAGCTCCCCTGCATTCCCTTGCTGGGAATTGAAGTGCCTGCTGTTGTGCTGAGCCTTCTGAGAGACTGCGTGTCGCTGGGAGCTGGAAGCGCGACGCAACAACAAGAAGCGTGTCGCCGCCGCAGCCGTCGCATCGCCAAGGAAGCGAGACGCCGCTGCCGCTGTCATCCTCGCATCGCCAAAGCGCGGCGCATCACCGGAGAAGCGGGACGCTGCCACAGAGGTCATCGTTGCATCACCGGAGAAGCGCGTCGCAGGGCCTTTCGCGGCTCCAAAGATCATCGAGTCGCCGCACGGCCGTCGGGCGTGCACGCATCACACCAACGTTGTCGCATCGCAACCAAGACACCATTTTGTCGCATCGTACCGGAGAAGAGTATCGCATCGAGGTGCCATCTTGTCGCATCGCACCGGAAAGCAGTAAGAAACCGACGCATCACCTCCCCACACAGTAAGGAAGCGAGCATCAACTCCCCTGCGCAGCAGTAAGGAACCGACGCATCCACTCCCCTGAGTGTAAGGAACCGACGCATCACCTTCCCTGCGACCCTTTTGTTTTCTTTGCGTTACGCATTCAAGGTACATTGAGAGTAAAGTGTCGCATCTACAACATGAGAGAACTGAACTATTTTATAACCTTTGAAAGTCTATTTTTGAGTACAGTATTGTGGATTTTTGCTATTGGGTCTTGTGATAAGTCTATATAAAGATTACTTATTTTTACATAACAACCTGTGTGGTGTCCATCTGTAGTGTTTTCACTGTATTACTGTATGTGTTCACAAATGCTTTACACACTGCCTCTGAGATAAGCCTGTCTGCTCGTGCCAAGCTACCAGGGGGTGAGCAGGGGTTATTTTAGGAGTGTATCCCCCTTATCCTGACTAGAAGCAAGGGTCCCTATTTGGACAAAGGTGCAAACCATTGCCAACTAGAGACCCCCAGTTCTAACATTGGTGGTCAGCGGTGAGGATTTGGACTTGCATTTGTGATTCATATACAGTGATTGGTGTACACTACTAGTGAGTGCAGACCAATACGCAACCACATACATTTTGAAAGGACTTTTTTTTCCTGAGAACCTTTATTTTTGTTGAGAACTGCCAATTTTCACAATGAGCAAAAGAGGATCCATTGCACCTGCAGATATTGAATTTGAAGAAGATAGGGTTGATATCTACACTGTGCCAGAACACAAAGCTGTTTGTAAAAAGTTTAAAATCTCTATGAGAGGCCTCACCAGGAAGGAGGAGTTTCACAAGGCGCTGAGGGCCTGGTTGGAAGCACGGAATGCCAGTGGGCAGTCCGAGGAGCCTGTGGAGGAGGCAGAGAATTTAGATGGGCAGCTTGAGGGGCCATTGGGCTTACCTGGGAGGGCAGCAGTGTTTCTCAAAGGGCCTGTCTCCAGAGGAGCTGGAGGACAGGGAGAAAAGCAGGATGCATGAAATGGAGATGGCCAAACTGAAACAGGGAAGCCATCATAGCCTTGAGCACAAGAAATTGGAGTTGGAAAGTAAGAGGTTGGCCATGGAAGAAAGGAAGATGCTTTTAGAGCATGAGAGAATGATGAGGGAGTTGGAGTTCAAAGCCAGGGGCTTAGGGATTCCTCCCTCTGGTGGCAGCAAAATTGTATTACCTAGTGCTGAGGGAGTAGTACACACACCCAGAGATGTGGTGCCTGACTTGGAGGGTTAATATACACCAGGAGGTTCAAGGGTATGAGGTAGCTCCAGTGGTGCGCAGTGTCCCTGAGGTGGATTGGGGAACTGGCACAGGGGTTCATAGTCCTAGTGGTGGGAGGGACACTCTACTGACTCTAGATGAGAGGTGCAGGGAGAGGGGTTCCCCCATGTTTGAAGTCCTGGGGTGTGAGTGTGAAGACCGCCCAGAAGAGTGTGGGTTGAGTGACAGAGACAGTCAGATACTGTCTTGCCAATCTCAGCAGAGTGGTGTGGGGTACATGTGTGAGGCACTGGATGGTGAGGTGAAGGATAGCTTGGTTAACACCTGTGAGGGGTTGTGTGATCCAATTGTGGGAGAGCATATTGTAAGTCCCTGTTTTCCAGAGCTATGCCAACACCTGTTGGAGAGTGAGTTCTCTGACCCCAGGGAGCTCACGAGGGAGGAAGACCTTGTGGTGGTTTCCAGAGGGTCTGAAAAGGCATTGGGGAGTGACCCTAAGGGGAGTGGCTCAGGTATCTTCCAGCCCAGAGTGGTGGAAATGTTTCAGAGTAGCCCAGCTAGGTCCCGGTGTAGTGGGAGGGGTGTAGGGGCTCACGTCCTGTCTCAGAGGAGACGGAGTGAGTGTGGTGCTGCGTGTCCCCAGGTGCCCGAAACCCAGTCTCAGGGCCTGGATGGTTCTTTAAGAGAACACCAGGTGGGGAGCCTAGTCTGTCCTGATGGGCCGCCCATTGAGGGGGATCTCCTAGTGTCTGGTGAACTGGGAGTGTCTGTAAGCAGGCCTCCATCAGTTCTGGTGTCTGGCAGTGCCACTCCTAAGTGGAGGGTGCAGAAGTCCAGATTGAGGGGTGAGAGGGGGAAAGAGTCCCCAGTGGAAGAACCAGTGGGTCAGGGGCCAGCCAGAAGGGCTGAGTCTCCAGTGAGTGACCATGGTGACGCCACTTCTGTCCTGGGGGATCTTCACGCACTGTCAGATGGACAGGGGTCGGGAGATCTGCGCCAGGTAGACTGTCACACGACACATGAGTTGTGTGTCACCCTCTGGGGGGCATGTGCGCTCCCAAGGAAGTCCTGGTGTGCCGGGCAAGTGTTCAACCACAGGGTTCCATCCCTGGGTTGGGAGGCCAGGTTCAGGCTGTTGCCTGACCTGGAGGGAGGGACAACTGTAAGCAGTGTCCTGACCGATGTAGCTTCTAGGGGTACCACTCCAGTTGGGAGGGTGCAGAACTCTGGAAGGGGGTGCAGAGGGAGGGAGTCCTCGCCTCTGACCCCGGAGCAACCTGAGGGTTTAGATCCCAGGTTGGTAGATCAGTTGCAAGGTCAAGGCCCTGAACTGGTGGGCGAATTGTGCAGGACACCTGCCACAGGTGCCCTGACAATTCTGGTAGGGAGTACCGCTCCTGATGGGAGGGGGCAGTACTCTGGAAGGGGGTGCAGAGGGAGGGAGTCCTCGCCTCTGACCCCGGTTCAGCTGGAGGGTTTAGACCCTAGAATGGAGGACCAGGTTCAGGGTGTCCCCCTGACCTGGACGCCCAGTTGCAGGATAGAACCCCTGAACTGGTGGGCGGGTGTGCAGGACACCTGCCACAGGTGCCCTGACAATTCTGGTAGGGGGTACCGCTCCTGATGGGAGGGGGCCGTACTCTGGAAGGGGGTGCAGAGGGAGGGAGTCCTCGCCTCTCACCCCGGTTCAACTGGAGGGTTTAGACCCTAGAATGGAGGACCAGGTTCAGGGTGTCCCCCCTGACCTGGACGCCCAGTTGCAGGATAGAACCCCTGAACTGGTGGGCGAATTGTGCAGGACACCTGCCACAGGTGCTCTGGCAATTCTGGAAGGGGCTACCGCTCCAGGTGGGAGGGTACAGAGCCCCAAGGAGGAGGACCGGGTGTGGGAAAGCCCACCCCAGTCTCCAGTCCCGCCGCCGGGTACAGGCCTGGGGCTGGTGGGTCAGTGTCAGGATGTCATACCTGACCTGACAGGAGGGAGAGTGGACAAAGGGTGCCAGGCACCTGGGGCTACTGCCCCCCGCTCTCTGACGCCACAGAGGTTTGAGAGCCCTGAGAGGCATAAGGCCTGGGTCTCATCCCTGACCATTGTCAGTGGCCACTGTGGCTTACTGTCTGTCTGTTGGGACACACCTGTGAGCAAGCTAAGGTTAGGTGCTGCACAGATGGTGTCACACAGGTGAGGATAAGGGTTTCCTATGGGTTAGCTTAGTGGGCCCTGAGAGTATGGACAGAGGGATCCAAATAGGTTCAGATTGGCGTAGAACTGGAATATGCCCCTGCTGTTGCGGGCCAGGGTCCAGGTTCTATCGCCCAAAGCAGGAAGCCCATCAGGGTAGTGATTGGTCTCCCCTGCGTTTTGACTGGAAGGGGGTTGTGTTGGACTTGGCCCTTTTTGCAGGGTCATCCCTGAACTTTTTGCCTTCCTCCTGTATTTTCTCTGACCTGTTGTTGTTGGTTTTATGACTCTGGGCACTTTACCACTGCTGATCAGTGCTAAAGTGCATATGCTCTCCCCACTGTAAATTGATGTATGGATTAGTGACTCCATGATTGGATGATTGGTTTACTTATCAGTCCCTAGTACAGTGCACTGAGGGTGCCCAGGGCTTGTAAATCCAATGCTGCTGGTGGGCTTGCAGCACTGGTTGTGCCACCCACAGAAGCAGCTTGTAAAATGTGTCTCAGGCCTGCCATTGCAGAGCCTGTGTGCGGGCTGTGACTGCCATGTCGACTTGGCAAGTGCACCCACTTGCCAGTCCCTAAACCTTCCATTATCTTCATATCAGACACCCCTAAGGTAGGCCCAAGGGCAGGGTGCATTGTACGTATAAGGTAGGACATGCCCTGGTGTGTGTGGCATGTCCTAATAGTGAATTACAGCCATTTTCGTTTTCACTATTGCAAGGCTACCTGTTCTCCATAGGCCAGAATGGGCAGTTTGATTATTACACCTTATAATCCTAACTGACCCAGGGAACATGGTAGAAAAACGAATTTAGTATGCCTGAACTCAGAATGATAAAATACATCTTTTAGTGAAGTTGGTTTTAACATTCTGTGTTTGAAAATACCACTTTTAGAAAGTGGGTATTTTCTTGCCTAAACTTCCAAGCCTGCCTCTGCTAGGTTGTGTATTCCTTGTCTGGAGATTGAGTGACAGGGGCTGGGGGTGGCTACAGGAGACCGGGTGAGTCAGCACAGGGCTGAATAGAAAGATCTGCATCCAGAGTGGAGGGAGGAGTTGCACCTGGGTCTGAATAGGGCTGTGCCTGCCTTCCACAATGCTGGCTCCACCTCCTGCCGGGCGTCTGATGGCTCTGCCCCTCACTCTCAAAGGAAAGAAGGAGTCAGAAAAACAAAGTGCTCCAGGACTGACCAGAACCGGTTTTGGGACTAGGCAAAGGCCTCTCTGCCTTCAGAGAACAAAGAGAAAAGGTGTATAAAAAGGGGACCCAGACCCCAAGGAAATTAGATCACTTCTGGGAAATCAAGAAACCTGTTGCCAAGGAGAAGAACCGGCGAAGCTGAAGGAGGAATACTGCCCCTGTGCTGTTTTGCTGATTGGGGTTGGCCTGCAGTGGTTGCTTTCTGCCAAGGACAGGAGAAAAGACTTTGCTGTGCTTTGTCATCTTAAAGAAGAGAATCTCCAAGGGCTTGAACTAGAGCTTGCCTCCTGCCTGAAGTCTCAGGGATACAAGACTTCACCAACCAGCTCCCCCTGCATTCCCTTGCTGGGAATTGAAGTGCCTGCTGTTGTGCTGAGCCTTCTGAGAGACTGCGTGTCGCTGGGAGCTGGAAGCGCGACGCAACAACGAGAAGCGTGTCGCCGCCGCAGCCGTCGCATCGCCAAGGAAGCGAGACGCCGCTGCCGCTGTCATCCTCGCATCGCCGAAGCGCGGCGCATCACCGGAGAAGCGGGACGCTGCCACAGAGGTCATCGTTGCATCACCGGAGAAGCGCGTCGCAGGGCCTGTCGCGGCTCCAAAGATCATCGAGTCGCCGCACGGCCGTCGGGCGTGCACGCATCACACCAACGTTGTCGCATTGCAACCAAGACGCCATTTTGTCGCATAGTACCGGAGAAGAGTATCGCATCGAGGTGCCATCTTGTCGCATCGCACCGGAAAGCAGTAAGAAACCGACGCATCACCTCCCCACACAGTAAGGAAGCGAGCATCAACTCCCCTGCGCAGCAGTAAGGAACCGACGCATCCACTCCCCTGAGTGTAAGGAACCGACGCATCACCTTCCCTGCGACCCTTTTGTTTTCTTTGCGTTACGCATTCAAGGTACATTGAGAGTAAAGTGTCGCATCTACAACTTGAGAGAACTGAACTATTTTATAACCTTTGAAAGTCTATTTTTGAGTACAGTATTGTGGATTTTTGCTATTGGGTCTTGTGATAAGTCTATATAAAGATTACTTATTTTTACATAACAACCTGTGTGGTGTCCATCTGTAGTGTTTTCACTGTATTACTGTATGTGTTCACAAATGCTTTACACACTGCCTCTGAGATAAGCCTGTCTGCTCGTGCCAAGCTACCAGGGGGTGAGCAGGGGTTATTTTAGGAGTGTATCCCCCTTATCCTGACTAGAAGCAAGGGTCCCTATTTGGACAAAGGTGCAAACCATTGCCAACTAGAGACCCCCAGTTCTAACAGTGACACATCCATGTTGGGGGGTACAGGGAACGGGGACTCTGCCTCCTCTTCCGCCACACAGCGTCCAGTGCCCAGCCTCCCTTCAACCTCCACTGGTGCTGCCCGTGTCCGCACGAGTAGGAAGGGAAGAGTCACCTTCACCCCAGGCACAGCTGCTCCAGCCCATGTCAGCCCTGCTGCCCTCAGTGCAGAAGCAGTCGAGCTATTGCACCAGCTGTGTGTGGGGCAGACAGCACTTCTCAATGCCTTCCAAGAGCACGACAAAGAGTTGGGGCAGGTTATAGCTTTCGTGGAGGGCTTACATTCCGACGTGGGTGGGCTACACCGCACTGTGCAGTCCTTGTCATCAACTGTGACAGCAGCCCTGCAACAGGCACATAGTCAGGGAGAGGCTCCCAGCACTCGGTCCGGCCCCGTGTCACTGTGCACCTCTGACGACAGTGATAATGCCCAACGGACCCCAATGTCCCGATAAAGAACCCGCAGCACACAGGAGCAGCAGCAACCCAAGCGTACTAGGGCACAGACACCATCCCCACATAAGAGTAAGGCCACCCCAGAGCACAGAGAGAAAAGCCCATCAGGCGACAGCAAGGGCCACAAAGCAAAGAAAAAAGCATCAGGGTCACAGGCCTCACCTTCCTCCCCTGCCAAAGACTCCCCTGTCCCAAAGACGTCTCGCAGAGGCAAAAAGACAGTTTCCACACCCACTGAGAAGGTGTTGCCTGCAAACATTACACAGGATGAGGGCCCCATGGATAATCCATCCTTGACCTCCACTCCCATCCCAAAGCCCAGTGAAGCCAGCACGGGAGGACACTTTAGGGGGCAAATCTGGTGGACAGAGGGAGGCAGGGCGGCGGCAAACACCAGGCAAGCGCACAGGGGGTTCCAGCGTGTCCCCAGAGGGGGGGTCACCTTCCACACCAGAATCAGCTTTGGTGTTGGGGTCACCTGTTGTGTCTGCCCCAGTTCCCCTCAATCCCCTGACAGGGAAGCCTTTCAGGATCCCCAAGAAGTGGAGAGGCACCCCTCTACAATCTCCGGCACACACTGTGTCTCACCAGGGCATGAGTCCACCTCCCCGGGCCACCACCCCACCTGGTCCAAGCAGCCCCCCAGCTACCACATGCACAGTTGGCTCTTCCACAGTTGTTACTCCCACTGCCCAGGGTAGTCCGCCAACAGACCCCAACACACAGTCAGCTCCAAGTCCGACAGACAGCCCCATCTGAGTGGTGGTCACCCTCACACACCTGTCTGTCCACAGGGGTGCGTGTGATGCCCATTGTCAGACCCATTACTCTGTTGCTGGGCATGGCATGGTAGAGTTGCATACATTCCCTGTGTAGCTTCTGATGTAACTACTCTGCACATTGTACTTGCCTTGTGTTTCACTGCTGTGTGCTCCCTGCCTGTGCAGCTTCTCATGGACTCACTCTGCACTTTGTCCTGCCCACTGGCCTTGCTGTTCACTGCTGTGTGCCCCCTGCCTGTGTAGCTTCTCATGGACTCACTCTGCACATTGTACTGGCCACTGCCCTTGCTGTTCACTGCTGTGTGCCCCCTGCCTGTGCAGCTTCTCATGTACCTCACCTGCACTGTGTCCTGGCCACTGGCCTTGTTGTTCACTGCTGTTTGCCACTTGCCTGTGCAGCTTCTCATGGACTCACTCTGCACTTTGTCCTGCCCACTGGCCTTGCTGTTCACTGCTGTGTGCCCCCTGCCTGTGCAGCTTCTCATGTACCTCACCTGCACTGTGTCCTGGCCACTGGCCTTGTTGTTCACTGCTGTGTGCCCCCTGCCTGTGCAGCTTCTCATGGACTCGCTCTGCACTTTGTCCTGCCCACTGGCCTTGCTGTTCACTGCTGTGTGCCCCCTGCCTGTGCAGCTTCTCATGTACCTCACCTGCACTGTGTCCTGGCCACTGGCCTTGTTGTTCACTGCTGTTTGCCACTTGCCTGTGCAGCTTCTCATGGACTCACTCTGCACTTTGTCCTGCTCACTGGCCTTGCTGTTCACTGCTGTGTGCCCCCTGCATGTGCAGCTTCTCATGTACCTCACCTGCACTGTGTCCTGGCCACTGGCCTTGTTGTTCACTGCTGTGTGCCCCCTGCCTGTGCAGCTTCTCATGGACTCACTCTGCACTTTGTCCTTCCCACTGGCCTTGTTGTTCACTGCTGTGTGCCCCCTGCCTGTGCAGCTTCTCATGGACTTAATCTGCACATTGGACTGGCCACTGGCATTGCTGTTCATTGCTGTTTGCCCCTTGCCTGTGCAGGATCTAAAGGACTTCATCTGCACATTGTACTGGCCACTGGCCTTGTTGTTCACTGCTGTGTGCCCCCTGCCTGTGCAGCTTCTCATGTACCTCACCTGCACTGTGTACTGGCCACTGGCCTTGTTGTTCACTGCTGTGTGCCCCCTGCCTGTGCAGCTTTTCATGTAAATACTGTGCATATTGAAATGCCCACTGGCTTTGCTGTTGCCCAAATTTGTTGTGTCAATATGCAAATTGTGAATAAACACAGTTGGTCCTGCAGTGAGTTGTGTCAGTGTCCTTCCTGAATAAAGTTGTTTCTGTGTGTGCATGGTTTACTGTGTCACAGGCTCTGTATGCCACTTCGACATTGCCAGTGGGTTGTGTCACATTTCATTTTTGCAGGGGTGGGAGGCACTTCATTTCTACATGACTGTGATACTTATGGGTGCAGTGCAGGTGGTTGGCAATGAGGTCTTGTAGTCATCTTCCTTCTTGGCTCATGTTATCTATGGTGGACACATGTCAGGTTTGTGAGCAATGGCAGCACAGGGTGGGAGTTTGGGCACAGGCTTGCAGGCAGGCCAGGGTCATGGGGTCTGTGTGAGCTTCCTTTCTGTGTGCCAATCAGTGTTGGTGTATGGACATCTTGTGGTGATGAGTTATCCAGGTCCCATGGCTTACTTCCAATGTGTGCACTTGGGTGGTGGAGAAGTGTATGGTGTGAAGGGGGTGACTTTGTTGTGACTGTGGATGTGTGTGCACATGCATTGTCAACTACTGCCATGTGTGACCCTGGTGTGGTGTGCCTGTATGTGTACTTGTTTAGCCCTGTGGTTGTGTTTTGTGCACATGGCAGTATTGTGTGTTGCTGTTGTGGGAGGAGGTTTGTGTGACATATCCTACTTGTGCTTGGCTGTCATGTAGTGTGTCACTGGGCCCTGTGTGTTGTGCAGCAGACGTTGTCTTGTCCAGTGTTTGGATGCCTATGTGTGGCTGGTCAGTGTTTGTGTTCAGGGCCTTCCTTACATCCCTGTGCCTACACATGGGTGTCCTTGCTGTCTACAGGAGTTGTAGCATTGGGGTGACCGTGGTTTGTGTTGACTGACTGTGTCAGCCATGTGTGCTGTGATGGGCTGTGTGTGTTCTCACATGTGTCTTGTCTTGCATGTGCTTCACACATGCTTGATGGTTGTGTCACTGCCCTTCCATTTGTGGGCACCTCACTTTGGCTTTCCTATATGTTGTCCTCCATTACTGCTGGCATGTGGTGTGTGTATGTAGCTGTCAGTCAGGGTGGTGTGTGTGTGTGTGACTTGTCAGGTAGTGTGTGCAGTGAAGTGTTTGGTCCTCATCTGTGTGTGTGTACATTTTGTGCCAGGCCTCAGTGTTCTTGGCTTGTGTGTGATGTTGTTGTGGTGTGTGTGTGTTGGCTGGGGCCTGGGCTTCTGTGCTATGTGTTCCTTTGCAAAGGGTCCTGCTGTGGCTGTATATGCAGTTGTTGGGACGTGGGGCATGGTGTGGCTGTAGTTGTGTTGTTGTGCAGGAGTGGTACTTGTGAGACACATGTTGTGTCCCTTCAGGGAGGTAGCTGTGGCTCTGTGCAATTTGTACGGTGCCCTTGGCATGCGCTGGCCCTGTGCTCTGCATTGTGTGCATGGTTTCATGCACACTGACCGCGGCGTTGACGTGACCGGGACATTTGTTCATGAATGCGGTACATGGGTGGGCAGTATGTGGCGCAATGTTTTTGTGACAGGTGGGACATGTGTGTGTGCAGTGATGGCTGTGTGCCTGTCCCCACAGGGGTGTGTGGTGTTCCCATGCAATGTTTTTCCCCCCTGGAGCTGTGTATTGTGTTACTTGCACTGTTGTGTCTGTACGTACCTGCAGAGGCGTCCGTGGTGGTGGATGACTTGCAGGTGGTGGATCATGTACAGCACCGGGAAAGCGTGTAGGGCAGGATCCATTGCGGTGTGTTCCGGGTGTTTCTTTTCTGTCTCCGCTGTGATGTCTCCGCCGTCTTTCGCTGTGCGGTTTCTCTGTCGCGGTGCGCTGCCCTGTTTCCGGCATCGTGATATCTTCGGCGTACGGGACGTCATTCCGCACGGCGGTGTGTGGTGATTGGCTCACTCCGCCGCGTGGCGGGCGCTGTTCGATTGCGGTCAGCGTCACACCGCGGCGAACGGTAAATGCCTATGTTTTCCCATCCTAATATGGCGGGCGTGAAGACCGCTGCTGGCGTGCGGAAAAAGGCATTTTTCCGCACCGCCGCCACCGCGGTCGTGCCTCCGCCCGCCATCGTAATGGGCCCCATAGTTTGTTTATTTGTAAAACATTTAGTTGAGCTTTTTAAAAAATGTATGAATGGTAGAAAATATTAAGTAAAATGTTATTAGTAAATTAGAATAACTCATTTATCTAGTTTAAAATAAATAATAGTCGTTTCAATTAGTGTGCTATAACATTTTAGAATTTTTATTTTTTTAAATATTACACATAATGTGTAATATTAATCATTTATTTTAAATTTTTTGTATTGTAGGGAAAAGGTTTATTTTGAAATGGAATTATTTAATTAGCATTTTTACGTTTTTATACTTTTCCCAAGTTTGTTTAGATTTGAGTGAGAACAGTAAATGCCACCCCTTTACTGTCCAATACCTTCCCCAAATTGGTTTATATTTGAGTGGAAATAGTAAATGTCACCCTTTGAGTGCCCAACACCTTCTTCAGATTGGAGTTTGAATAGTAAATGTCACCCCTTTAGTGTCCAACACCTTTCCTGAGTTGGTTTAAATTGGAGTGGGAATAGTAAATGTAATCCCTTTATTGCCCAACACCTTCCCTGATTTGGTTTAGATTGGAGTGGGAATAGTAAATGCCACCCCTTTAGTGTCCAACACCTTCCCCAAATTGGTTTATATTGGAGTGGAAATAGTAAACGTTAGCCCTTTAGTGTCCAACACCTTCCCTGACTTGGTTTAGATTGGAGTGGGAATTGAAAATGTCACCACATTAGTTTTTAACATTTTCCCCAAATTTAGGGGGTCATTACGATAACCGGCAGTAAAAATACCGCCAACCGCCATAGCCTGAAAATACCGCCCGCCTGCAACATTGAAATACCGAACGAGCAATTATGATGACGCTAAGCAACCACCGCCCGTAGCGTAAAAAAATAACAGAATACCGCCCGTCCATGTCAGAGTCCAAGACAATCCGTCCGCCACAGACGCAATACCGCCCGAAAAAGCCAAACACGACCGCCCGGACGGACTACACACCGCCCGTCAAATTATGATCCCCCCGACATGAGGGCGGGAAACCAACACATATCCCGCCCGCAACGGCGAACTACAGAAATGAATAACTGCAAGGCGGAAGGCCTGGCGGCCACGTCCGTGCACGGAAATCAGTGGCGGCACAAACAATTACACACAACACGGCCAACAAGTCCACACAGTAAACGACGCCAAAATACACAGACACAGAACCCAACCCAAAGACACATCCCCCTGCCAAAATATAGAATTAGCATAAATCCCAGGACACCACGCCCAACACACCTGAAAACGATAGACCATCACGACACACCCACATAGGTGAGTACAAAAGCAGCCCCCTCACAGACCACAAACCCTTGCACCACGACAAAGCCAACACCACAGCAGAGAACACGGAGAGACACAGAGGAAAGCAGCATACCACACGCACACACACATCACATCCATCACCACAACCACCACCACCACCACCTAAACACCGGCACCACAAACCCCCTGCACATCACACACCAAACACACCACACCAGCACCACAAAAACTACACTACGCACCATGGCAACACAACGAATGCCCAAGTTCACTGCCACAGAGTTGACGGTCATGGTCGACGAGGTCATCAAGGTGTACCCACAAATCTATGGGAACCAGGTCCAACAGACACCAGTATCCACCAGAAACAGGATGTGGAAAAGGATCGTAGACCAGGTGAATGCAGTTGGGAACGTGCCACGCAACCGGGGGAAATAACCAAGAGGTGGCAGGACATGAAAAGCCTGGTCAGGAAGAAGGAGGCCAAGAACCGTGAGCTGGCTGACAGGACTGGCAGCGGACCACCCGCGCCATTCAAGACCTTCAAGGCGTGGGAGGAGAAGGTGCGAGGCATACTACATCCGGAGAGTCTCATCGGAATACCAGGGGGAGTGGAGGCTGGTAAGTACAAACAAATGTGTACCAGCACACCGCCATGTACAGACATGCACTAACACAATGCCATAGCACCGAGGGCCAAACACCCCCATGTCCAGCACACAACACACCAGACATCTCTCACACATGCAACAGACACTCCCACACACTCAGCCCAAAGGTACCAACAAACAAAACCATGGGGGCATGTGCACAGTCAGCCAGCACCACAAGTCCCACCAGGACCCTCTGTACCCCAGATGTGCCGGAAGGAGCACTTCCCACACCCACACCCATGTGTCAGCCTTAGCTGCACTAACCAACAAGTAACAGGTAAGGAGCCGTACCACGAACTCCGAGTATCGGAGGGGGGACTGCAGAAGTCCCCCCCACCCAGGCCCCCACTCCTACAGTGCAGCAAGATGGAGCACTCCCCACACCCATGTGCCAGCCATTGCAGTGCACACCCACACCCGACAGGTAGATATGTTACCCTACATGGAGGGCTGTCTGTGGATGGTAAACCATCACCACGACCCACAACACGGCCCTCACACCCACAGACCAGCAAGATGGAGCACCCCTCCCTCCCACAACCATGTGGTAGCCATTGCATTCCACCCTCAAAACCAACAATTGGGTAGACAACTGTACAGGGCGGGGTGTCTGTAGGCATGAGGACTGTACTACGACTAACATGTGGGACATGTCACCTAGCAGAGCGACAGGTAGCACTGCTCCCTGTTACAAACATGTGACCAATGTGCACCCGGACATCAATTACAGAGTCATATCCCACATGAGCCATCTCAAATGCAGAAACACGTAACAAGTCACGTCAGCATGCACAAGTCTAACTGGAGTACTGACCCACATGGCGTGCACTGTGTCAGTCATCACACACATCAGCAACACCATCCAAGTCTTGTCCATGTAGTCGTGTCTGCTTCTACCCTTGACATAATACAACATCACCCATGTAAGTCTGTCTCGTCCAAATTAAACATAGTGGAACACCAGTAATGTCACATACACCACTGGACCCATGAACCACACAGCTACACAATGCACATTCAAAATCTCATCCATCCCATCATCCAGCCCCAGTGACATGAAAGGTATATCAGCTAAACAGTTGCCCCATAGACGGTAGTACAGCAAAGAGTCCTGCCAATGACCAATAATGTGTCTGCTGTGTCTGAAGCGTTCGTCACACTGTGAGTAACAACATACAAAATGCAGTCAACACCCCAAGAGCACTGCATTGCTGCACATGGGTGAGAGTAGCAAGCACAGCAAGGAATTGTACCATCTGCAATACGTCGTGTGGCATACAACCATCACTCACTCACTACAATGCCTGCTGTGGAATGCCCATAAATGACAACAGTGAGCAGATATGCTGGCAAAGTCAGACATACACACACCTTTGTCTCTGTAGTGTCGTGTGGCCAAAACACATGTCCCCTTCTGCACCCATATGTCACTGTATGTACCACAGTACCATATTCCAACACTAAACCGTCCATGGGGCTGTACCCCGTTCCCACCAAAGCCACAAAATGTAGGGGTACTGCAACACACACCAATTGGCATTACAAATCCGTCCCATGCCAGATGCACCCATCACACTATTTCATTGCCTTGATCACGCACACACATTGTAGAGACATACACACGCATCCGGCAAATCAGTGCACAACTGTGCACAAACTGTGCATGTCAGACATCTAACACAAACCATGCAAGGTGCAACACAATAACTTTTCGTCTCCGCCCCACAGGTGACGACCAGCATGATGCTGCGGATGGAGACACCAGCCATCACAGCCAGTCCACAAGCCCCCCCCACGGACTCATGGCTGTGGAAAGCCTGGACACCTCTACGGACGAGGACTCCCAACCTGGCACATCTGGCGTGGCAGGGCGCAACAGCACACCAGGACCCCTCCTACCCACCAACCCATCTCCCAGGGCTGGTGACCAGTCCCAGGCCCCTGCTGCCACGGTCATTGCGGCCAACACCACCGCCGCAACCACCACCACCACCACCATCACCACCACCAGGGCCTCCCTGACCACTCAGCCATCCCAAGAGGTGGCACAAACCTCCACATCTACCCTGGGAGCCAGGAGGAGGCCCCAGGTGACCAATGTGGCGAGTGGGCAGGTCAGTGGCAGCATTCCAGGTGGGAGGAGCAGGGTCAGGCCAACGCCAACAGAGCCTGGGAGCCAAGCCCTGCCGCAAATAGCCAGAGTCCTTGGGGCCTATGAAGAGGCCCAGGGACAATGGGCCAGGTCAGCTTCCGACACGAGGGAAGTCCTTGGGGTGTTGAGGTCCATGGACGCCCGTATGGGCCAATTCGTGACCCGTATGGGCCAACTTGTGGACCTCATGGGCCAGCTAGTGGTGGAGGTGAGGGCCCACACAAGGCCAACCACAACACCTACGCCACCACCTGCTGTGGCGCAGGGACATGCAACATCCAGTTCCCCTGCGTCCACAGCGAGTGGGCAATCCTCAGCCACCACCAGCAGCCCACAAATACAACCCCCTCCCCTCAAACGTGGAAGGGGCCGTCCGAAGAGGAAACAGATGTCCAGGGAGGACTTCGCACGCTCCAAACGCCATTGAGTCAGCCAGCCATGGTGGCCACCCCCTGCATTCACTTGGACTACCATCCCACCCCACACTGCCAGTCGAGTGGCAAATGTCTGTTGGACTGCGGACCCAGGACAACATGGGTACACCTTGACCATCACGCGGACAGGACCGTCAACTCATTGTACAGCATGCACCACCTTCTTGATCACCTTTTGCACAATCACGTCACCTTTAAAATAAATACACCTGAATCACATCCTATGTCATCTGCTATGTTTATTATCAATGGTGCACAAACGTCTGCATGTTCAGAAATCCATCTGTAGTGTGTTCTGTCGATAGGCCAGGAGAGGCTGTAGGGACCTATGGGTGACAAACAGAACAAGAGTCCATTGAGTGTGTGTGTCACACACTCATCACACAGTACTTGTCATCATGCCTAAGCAATGTAAACACATCTCACAGAGCAACAGGGCACAATGTCACAGCCACTCTCAGTGGCATAGTACCCTGGACATGGACCATTGACACACAGCACACAGTGAACAATAGGCTGCCCTGTCAATGCACACATACACATACACAACTACAGCGACATCAGCCGTCGTACATGGACACTCACCGTCAAGTGAAGTAGCGGGCGATGAGCTGCTGACGCTCATTCACTGCTTCCTCCTCTCCACTGTCCTCGTCACTGGACACGGCTTGGCCTGCAGGCGGGGGCCCTGGCTGATCACCGTCATCCACTATCAGGGGGATCCGCCTGTGAATAACGAGGTTGTGCAGCATGCAGCATGCCACAACAATCTGGCACACCTTCTGTGGGGAGTATGCCAGTGCACCCCCGGTGCGGTCCAGGCACCTGAATCTGGATTTCAGGAGTCCAAATGTCCGCTCCACCACACGTCTGGTCCTCCCATGTGCCTCATTGTACCTGACATCAGCTGGTGTACGAGGATTGCGGAGTGGACTCAACAGCCAAGGCCCATTAGGATATACAGAGTCACCAACAATCCACGCATGGTCCGGTTGCAGATTGGTCATCAGACGTGGGAGGATGCTGTGGCGCATGATGTGCGAGTCATGGGTGGAACCGGGAAACTTCGCACACACGTGTGTAATAATCATGTCCGCCAGGCACACCACTTGCACATTCAGGGAGAGGAAATGTTTCCGGTTCCTATAGATGTGCTCATTGGCCTGTGGTGCAACAAGGCCAACATGGGTGCAATCAATAGCACCAACAACCTGGGGGATGCGTCCGAGTGCATAGAAAGCACCCTTCACCGCAGGCAAATCACGGGCCCTGGGGAATCGGATGTACCGGTTCCTGTACCGCATCATAGCCGACAGGACATCCCGTAGCACCTTGCTGAACATGGGCTGGGACATCCCACCTCCACTGCCCACCGTGTGTTGGAATGAACCGGTAGCGAAGAAATGCAGTGCAGCCATCACCTTGGCCAAGGGGGTGAATGCAGTTGGATACACCCCGGGAGGACGAAGGTGGGGTTCCAACATGGCACAGAGGCGATGCAGGGTAGGCCAGTCCAGACGGAACTTCCTGATGAACTCCACATCCTCCATGTCTGACAGCAATTGGTAGGGGCGATGTATGTTTGGTCTCCTCCTAGGACAGATGGAAGTGGACACATGTCAATGCAACACACAACATGGCATTTACACATACACAAAACAAAGATCACTGTCAAAGCAATAGTATCAACGAACAGCTGACAAGTAGGGACAGCGCAGCAACATTACTCTTACACAAATCCCCTTACCAGTAGCAAGGACCACTGACACATACCATTGCCATGAGCATGCACATGGGGAGTGAGGCCATATTAGCTTGATAGGCATGATGACGGAGTCAGACTGCATATGTGGGTAGCGGCAACACCACGGCAATATACCTAGCTGCTGTGCCTGACACCGCTTCCGAGGCTGGGTGAGTATGGCACACACCAACAACACAACGTACACAGGCTGAGCGGTACACCAATCGCAGCAGCTTGGTCACGCAGAATCAGCCCCAAGGGGGCTATATCAGTGTGGGAGGGTGACAGGCTTTACCACAGCTACCAGGGACTGCTGACTGCCACCCCTCAACAACACCTGCTGCTGCTGCCACCTGTACACCTTAATGTCGACGACTCTGATGACATGTCCATGTCCACTCACCGGCGAGGAGCTGCAGTTCCTGGATTCCGAGCTCCACGCACACTGCCAAAGGCTAATACCGGCAAAAGTCGTGTGTGTAAGACAGCTACAGTGTGGGTGGGAGTGCATGTGGGGGACTCACATGTCATTCATCCGCAGCACTATGAGACTGAGCCTGTGGGGTTCCAACATGCACCGCTTACCATGCTAACTACAGGTGGAAGGTGCATGTAGGCTCTCAGGTGTTTCCCCATGCATGTCCCTCCCGAGTGGTGGTACATGGCAGACACCCAGTGACGCAGACACTTGGCAATGCATGATTCTGGGCAGCTATTGCTTGTGTGAATGGCTGGCTGGCTCCCTGCTGGCCTTCTCAGTCTCGGCAGACCTGGGCTGCACATTGACCGCCCAATCCTAGTAGGAAACTACACTGACTGTACAGTGGGTTACATGTGTCATTATTTCACGACTCTCCTGATATGCGCTAACTCAGCTCTGTCGATTGAACACTCCAGGCCTTGTGATAGGGATGTGTGTGAGAGATGGTGGCACTGATTGTGTCCTCCATTGCGGGGTGAGCCATTCACAGGGCGAGTACGCTGAGGGCTGCGCAGTGTTGGACACAGTGAGTCCACCCACAAAGATGTGTAGCCTTGTGAGCCATGTGTCGGTCTACCTGACAATGGACAGTAGATGTGGGCAGACTACACATTGCTCAAAGTGCTGGCATCCTGAATTGAATGGGATGGACAGGTACTGTGTACACACTCCCACCAGCATGCATTCACGTGTGGTGTACACATGCTGTTATGCCATGTCCCATATTGTCTTGGCTCTGTTACACGTCTCTGTTCATTGAGGATGGGTCAGCATCATGCCACTGTTATTGGTGGATGTGGGTGATGCTGTGAAGAGTATGTGTGATATTCAAACCCTCATGTGTACCATCCCTGCAGTTGGAAGTCCACCAGCCCAAGGCCTTGTGATGAGCCATTGCATCCACGTTGATGCTTATGTGTACGTGTAACCGACAGTGCAGCCAATCCCACGAAGAGGGTGACGTCATCTGCCGTATGTGTGGCCATGTTGCGGTGACTAATCGGGGGATGCTCCCTCGTATTGACAGGTTGGCACGGCGCTGCATGTCACCACTAATGGTCTGCTATTGACAGTCACACAGCCTGTGGCGGATGCACGTTTGTAGGGGCATCAGCAGCAGGCAGGTGTACAGTACTGTGGGATTATGTCCTTTGCAGCGAGAGGCTGCATGTGTCCACAGCCCACCCATGTTCTGGGTAATGTGATGTTAGTTGTGTGATGCAGTGGGTTGTGAGTGTACTCTGTGCTGGGTGCAACTCACATGCATAGGTGTGTCCTGAGGCTCAAGATGTAATTTGGGCACTCAGCATAGTCAATGCGTTCAGAGTCGTAGGCCTCAGGAACAGCCTGTAGTCAGCTGGAGTGGCAATTCACATGTATGTGTGTGGTACTGTGCATACTCTGATTTCGACCTTAACACATGTGGGCGATGCCTCACCACATATTCCTGATACTCACACATCCGGCACACTGTGCAACAGTAGTTGTGGCCGTGCGATGGACAGTTGTCTGGCATGGGCTCATGACCATTGTGGACTGTCATGTTGCAGTCAGTGTTTGTGGTGACACATTCTGCTCCATGCAGGTATGTCCTTGACCTAATTCTGTAGTGTCATCCTTAACACCATCAGGAGAGTGGGTGTGTACATGGCGATGAGTGGCTATGCCCGCAGGGTGACAGTCCGGGTGTTGTTCCATGTGCACAACACATGTGTCACTTATTGGCGGGTTCATTACCTGTACGACAGCCATTACGTGTTGATTGTGGTTGCTGTATACATTTGCACAGGTATCATCAACATGTGCACTTGGGAATGTTCTGTGCTGGCTCCCTTGCACATGTATGTGGATTTGATGCCAAATGAGTGAGGCCACCTCTCTCTCCCTCATGTGTCAACTACCATGTGTGCTGAGGGACAGGGGATGGTCAACAGTGGTGAGGCATTGGATGGTGCAGCTGCACAGGAGCTGGGTGAGACAAATGTGACCGGCGCATCGGAGGGGGCAGACGTGTGCTGGATGACTCACAGGCCCATACGACAATTGCTGCGTCAACTGAGTACAGAGGTCATGTGTCCATGTCTGCAAGCACAGGGGACGTGCACTCTAGCTCCTCTGCAGCCACGCGGAGGCCAATGCCCGCCCTCCCAACTACTTCCACTGGTGCAACACGTGTCGGCACTAGGATGACGGTTAGAGTGTCTTTCACACCAGGCACAGCTGCCCCTGCGACCCCTGATGCACTCAGTGCCGTGTCTGTTGGGCATGTGCGGCATCTGTGCGTGGGTCAGTTAGCCTCCCTCAATGACTTTATTGCCCATGGCAACACCTTTCCGCAGTTGACATAGTTCATGGAGGGCCTACATTAGCGCGTGGGTGGGCTACACCAGTATGTCCTATAGTTGTCCCCCCAGTCAAGGTGGTCCTTGAACTGGGCCACTGTCAGGCTGACATACCTGACCTTCCCCCGCCCCCGGACAGTGGCGCATCTGACAACAGCAGGGCACGAGTCCTGACAGAAGAGGTGGTGGCACGCAGACGTCATGACAGGTAGTGACGTCACGGAAGATGGCCTGCACCATCAGACTCACTGCCTCCCCTCGCCCACCCCACTGATACGATTGCATCATGGGAGCACGCGCGTGTGCAGCAGCTCCAATCTCTCCCCAGAGAGGCCAAATAGTGTATGTGTGGCTCCATTCGCTCCAGTCACCGAGCTCACAGTACAATAGGTGGGGGGACGCCGTACAGCTGCATGGTACCCCGACTCGTCCCCTGGACCACAGTGACGAAGCATGGCTGACTCCGGATTCCGGATACACCACACGCAACACACAGCAGCTGTAGCTGCCCTAGCGGCCCATGCCGCAAACGCCATCCCAGACGACATGTCGACACCCCCCGGCGCGCAACATCATAGCATCCGCTGCCATTGGCAAGGGACCCATGGTGTGTGATATGGGCCTCCTGGTGAGGAGCCTCCGAGCCATCCACCGCCAACAGGTGTCATGCAACTCACACACTTCGCTAGAACATTAGGTAGCTCTGCCTGCACACCAGGGCTCGAGTCCGGGTACCATGCGGGTGTACGGCGTCCCACCACCTATTTTGCCGTGAGCTCGGTGACTGGGGCGAATGGAGCCACACATACACTATTTGGCCTCTCTGGGGAGTGATTGGAGCTGCTGCACTCGCGCGTGCTCCCATGATGCAATCGCATCAGTGGGGTGGGCGAGGGGAGGCGATGAGTCTGATGGTGCAGGCCATCTTCCGTGACGTCACTACCTGTCATGACGTCTGCGTGCCACCACCACTTCTGTTACTATTAAAATTGATTCAACTTTTGCATACTGATACTTGGATCAGGGTGAGGATGGGAGATGGTCGGACACTAACAAAAGAAATACCTACGTCTGGAGGATTAAAACAAGGGTGCGTCTTGGCCCCAATGCTTTTTAATCTGTTTTTAGCGGATATTACAAATGCATTGAATGATGTAAATGCACATCCGCCTAGATTAGCTAATAAGCAAATATCCAACCTGCTGTATGCAGACGATGTTATACTTTTAAGCCAGACTAAGGTTGGGTTGCAACAGCTAATAGATCGATTATCGATATATGCAAATGAAAATGATATGGTAATAAATGAAACAAAGACTAAAGTAATGGTAATTACAAAAAACACAAGACTTAAACATAAATTTAAATGGTCACTGGAAGAAACACAATTAGAGCAAGTGGATTCTTATAAATACCTAGGTGTTATATTTAATGACAATGGAAATTTCCTCCCTCAAAAAAGGACATTTTCAGAAAAGCAAATGCTTTGACAGCAGCATTTAGGATCCTACAGAAATCAATAGGTGACTTGTCTATTCGTCCCCTCTTAAAGGTGATTTCAGCAAAATTGCTACCTACACTAACATACGGTAGTGAGGCATTAAATGGGAAAGATGCGGTGATCATTAATAATGCGGTCGCAAGAACTTATAAAACCCTTTTTCATCTGCCTAATAACGCATCTCAAGAGCAAGTGAGGTTGGAATTTGGTTTAAACAATCAGCTATGTTCGAGAAAAGGACAAGTTATAAAGGTGTGGAACAGAATAAAAAATGATCATGATAATCAACTGTCCCAGCTATTATGGCAGGAAATAAATGCCAATAGGAAATTGCAGGCATGGACTTACTTAAATGCAGCGATAGAAGAATTTGAAGTAATGCCCATCTGGGTAAATACAATAACTCAGGAAACTTTTAAAAAAGCAATTAACAAACTAACTAATCATCTATCGTTGATAAAAGATAAATTTATATTTGCAAAAAGAAAACATGCATGGCCAATAATAAACGGATTTTCGAAAAAAAGGTCCAACAATATTTAGAAACACCATGGTCATTAAAAAACAAATATATTTTTACTAAAGCACGATTTGGTTTACTACCGGGTTTATGCCATTTACCGCCATGGAAGAAGTCAGAAGAGGACACTTTTGTAGGCTATGTAAATCTGGGCAGGAGAACATTATACACCTATTATGTCTTTGCCATGAGTTAGAAAATGAAAGGAAACTTATACTTAAGAGACTATTTAATGACCGTGGTATAAGGACATGTAGACAAGCTTTGATATCATGTCTAGGTTCTGATGATATATTTATGAACTCTGCCTTTGTAAAAATTTTATTGAGAGTTGGACAAAAATTAGAGGAGTATAATTTGAAACCCTTAACTACTGAATTTTAAAATATATTATGTAATGAATTTTATTAAGTACAATCTGGTTTATATAAGACATGGTATTGTTTATATATGTTCTTTTAATCTTTTATATTTGGATTAGTATTTGCTTTTTTTTTTTTGTAAGATTTTAATTAATCAAACAAATAAAGAAGTTTATCAGTTTATCTTCTGTCAGGACGTGTGCCCTGCTGCACACTGAGAATGTATTGCCTGCGAGATGTGACCAGGAGCAGGGTGCCATGACCTCCCACCCACCAAGCTCCACTGCCATCCTATGCCCTGGGTTGCCTGTGCAGGTGGACGATGTAGGGGGTACACCTGAAGGCCAGGAGTGTACATGTCTCGGCACGGGCCTGGCTGACGCACAGCAGTATCCAGCATGTCCCCAGAGAGAGGGCCAACGTCCACACCTGATACAGCATGGGTCGTGTGCCCGCCTGTTGTGCACACACTAGTCCACATTCATCCCCAGACAGCAGGTCTTTCCACATACCCAGAACAGTGGTAATGTACCCCGCAGGGTTCGTCCCCACACAGTCTGTATCGACACTGCATGTGTGCACCCACCCGTGCCACAGACCCACCTGTGCCAAGAGGCCCTCCCGCTTCACATGCCACATGTGTGTATTCCACAGTTGTGCTTCTCTCTCAGGGGCGGACATCCAATGTCACTTGACTACATGGTAATCTCACGAGTCTTGTGTACTTCTCACACTCTCATCCTCTCTCATTCGTACTTGTCAACGATCAATAATACTCCAGAGTCAGATATTAGCTTTAAGGCATGTATTTAAGCTTACTTCCTCTGTGATGCAGGATGTGGACACTACTGGCAGCGTAATGCATGTGGAGGATATACTTAGCATGGTTACACATTCAAAAAGGGGTACAGGTAGATGTGATAAGTCGTTAATTGTGGAAATGAGGCTTCAGAGATAAGAATGCCCTGCCCTTGCTATGCTACAGTACATTAGCTCATTACTGAGGTGCCCTAGGCTGTGACACAGACAGTATTGGTTTACCCTACCAGACAGCTTGACATCATGAGCACAGTACATCTAAGTCCCATGGTACAGGTTTACGACAATAGTGACTCCGACACACCTGCGTCAGAGGTGGCATCAGAGCATGAGCCTACATGCATGCAGCATAGTCTCACATGTTGTTGCGATATGGTGGCTACTGTACATGACTCAATGCCCGGGGACATGTTGTGGGGTGTTGCATTTGTTGTCCATGCAAATGTCCTTGCACGGAAGTTCAGGAGAAGGTGTGATGACAGTTCTCAAGTTATTCAGCAGACAGATCAGCGTGCACTTACAGGTGCCTGTGTTCAGGTGCGCGGCATGCATATTGTGGCAATGTAGTTCGTGCAATGTTGGCCATGTGGTCACTGTACACAGGTCCCATTCCTCAGCCTCCCCGTGTTCATGCAGGGACACGGGATGTGGTGATGGACAGGGTGCATGTCCCGGTAATGTCAGGTGTCATGACGGTGGTGTTGATGGTCAGGTGTCTGTTTCCGTGTGCACGGTATAGTTGTTGCACAGCTGACTGGCCTCTGCGTGCGGACGGCAGGCATGGTTACGGTGTGGCACATGAATGTTCAATTGTGGGTATTGATTTGGGGACCCATGAATTGACAGGTTGTCAGGTATGCGATACCTTCCTGCAGTGCATCCCTCGCATTGGTGGTATTTGTGGTTGACATCCAGTGAAGCGGATGGTGAGTTGCAACGTGTTCCTCGTAGGTTGTCCCTTGTAGGATCCTGATGGGACATGTCGGGTGACATTCGATGAAACTGTGATCCAGCATACGTTGTGCGGAGGCACACTGGTTCCATTGCAGTGTGTGTCCTATTGCAGCCACAAACGCCATGCCCCCATACACTGAACAGTTCCTGCCGTGGGCGTCCAGGGGTGAGAACAGGTGTACCAGGTCCCCAATTGGACATGCCGGGTTGGAGAGACATAGATCCACAGGCCAGTGGTACGGGCACCTCCGACAGTAGAAAACGGGGATGACGCAGCTGAACATTTCAATGCGGTAAGTTACTCGATAACTTACATTCAGCATGGCCAGATTTGCACAGCCCACTGTCTGTATCAAGCTATTGCTGTACAGCTGCATCTGTCTGGCGTAGGTGTATAGTACTGGTGCCCCGTCCATTTTGCTGCTGGGTGCTGTGGTGGCGTGCTCCGGCTGCCTGGGCTGTCTGCTGAGTGCGACCTCGGACGGTGCTGTGTGTTCTTGAATGGATGTTAGGCGGCAGGACTTTGTGTATGGCTTGGGAGGCGGCCACAGGCCCTCATCCCACATGCTCCTATGAATGGTCAAGGCCAGTGGTGTCTGACTTCTTCCTGATTACTTGCATTTGAGCCACAAGGCGCAGTGGTATAATTGTATTTTGTGGTTTTATCTTTCTTTCATGTTCGGCGTTATCTGCCAGGGGATGGTTGACTCAGCATGGCTATGTTTGGGTTGTGGTTGTTCCAATGGCTCCGTTCTCCTGCAGGATATGTTGCAATGTGATTTGGCTGTGGGAATGGAAGGACATTCACTGCTATCTGCTCTCCCGTGTGTGGGTGGGTCACTTCTTTCCCGCTGTACATTGGGACTTGTGTGTGGGCGCCGAGATTGTGCACACCTGTTCTCAGCCAGCAGGGTTTCTCTATTTTGGACATGGCATGGCTTGTTGTTGCGTGCAGGGTAGTATAGATATTGTTTGTTGTGACTGGCGTGCCTTTTGCGGTCAATGTCCATTGTTTGTGCAGTTCTGTCGCAGCTGCCGTGTGCTTCTCCATGCTTTGCACACAGGTGTGTGTCCTCTTCCGACGTCACTTTGCTCCCCTGTTCGGCACACTTGTGTGACTACGTTTTGGCAACTGTGAGTTGTCGGTTGTGGTCATGGTTGACGCAGGGGGACCACGTGACTTGTGCCTTCAGGGTGGGGCTGGTGTGTGTGGTGTGTTGTTGTGACCCTGCGGTGTTTGCGTGCAGCCCATGCGTGCCGCTGTCGTTGGCCTCTGCGTTGTGCGCATGTGCGTCATCGCCGGGGCGCTGCGGTGCCGTGCCGGGTATGTCACCTCCTGGTCCGGGGTATTGGGTGCCCAGGATGTTGCGGGTTGATTATATTTTACAGGTGGGATATGTGTGGGTACAGTGTTGGATGTGTCCTGTCCCCACAGGGGTGTCTAGGGGGCCCATGTACAGTTTTCCCGCCCTTGCATTGTGTGCGGTATTTGCATGCCCTTGTTGTGTGTCTGCCTACCTGCGTTGTCGTTGCGCGTTCACTCCTAGCTGCTGCATCAGGTACAGCATTGGGATGGCCTGGAGTGCAGGATTCATGTCGGAGTAGGCCGGGTTGGTGTTTCTGTGGTCGTCAATGTGGTTTCCGCCTCCTGTTCTCGTGCAGTGTCTCTTTGCCGATGAGGCTGTTTGGTTGTGTCATCGTAATTTGTACGCCGGGCGGTGCGTCATTTCGTCGGACGGTGTGCCTCCGTTGGCTGGCGCCACAACGTAAACGGGCGCACTTTGATGGCGGGCGGCGTCGCAGGCTTGCGGGCGGTATTAGCCTGACTTTTCACATCCTAATTTGGCAGCAGTGCGGGCAGTTGCTGGAGAACGGTAACTGGCGGTTTTTACCTCCGTCGGCACGGCGGTGGTGTTGCCACCCGCCATCGTAATGACCCCCTTAGTATTTTAAATAGATGTCAAACACAGTTTAAAACTTTTTCAAAATTTACATTTTTTGTATAAGTTACATTTTGTGAAATATATTTGTACAATAAAATAAAAGCAATTTTAAAGTGAAATAAATAAAGTAACTTGGGGCCACATGCATCAAAGTTAGGAATTGCGATTCCTAAATTGCGATTTTTAAGAAATCGCAAATTAGGAATTCCTTATGCATGTAGGAATCGCACAAAAATTTGCGATTCCTACACATTGCATATTTGCGAATCGCAAATTGTGAATCGCAAATAAGGAATTGCTTCCCATTCATTCCTATGGGCCTAGAGGCCCATAGGAATCAATGGAATTGCATGCACAATTTGCAAGTACCAGATAGGTACTCGCAATTGCGCATGCAATTTCAAGGTGCAAGAGTGCCAAAAGGACACCCTGATGCACCCTGAAATTGCAATTTAAAACATGTTGCACACTCACATGCCCCAAGGGCATGTATGTGTGCAACATAGAACTTTGAAAAATGCACTTCTGTGCATTTTTCAAAGTTCTCGCAAATTACCATCAACTTTGAGTTGATGGTAATTTGCATTTCTTAAATGGGAAATTGCAATTATTTTTGTTGTTGCATTGCATTTAGGAAATCGCAATTTGTGATTCCCTAAATGCAATCGCAATTTAAATAATCGCAAATTTAGCGATTACTTAAATAGCGATTTTTGCATTTGGGATGATGCATCCCAAATGCAAAGTAGAGTCGCAAAGGGCAGATTCTGTGAATCTGCCCCTTTGCGACCGTAATTTCCAATGATGCATGTGCCCCTTGGTTTGTTAATTGTAAAAAAACAAAAAAATGATTTTATACATATTTTTAATGCAATGTTAAGCATTCCGTACATCATCTTTTTGTGTTGCTATAAATATATTTGGAGCCAATTTGCCAAACTCAAAGGAGAACTATTGCCTACTTTAGATTTTAGTGGACGCAGAAGTACAGTGTTCATCTACACAAAGGTTTACAAATTTGTTTTTCATGTGCCCAACTTACACCCAAATGAACCTGGTGTGTGTGTTGCAGAACCTAGAGTGAAGCACATCCCAGCATTTTTATTAGAGACATCACTAAAAACGTTTGATTGTACCTTCCCTTAAAGATGCTTCAATTCTAGTCTATTTGCCCATCACATAACCTCCCCAAAAGTGCTCTAGACCACCCACTTCCTCTGTATCCCTGTGACGAATCTCTCCTTGTTTTCTAAAGAACACTTGCAATTCAAAATATGTCTACAAACCTCCAGGGTAGGATTGACCATTTTGGTTGGCTGAAGGCTAGATTCCGCTTTCAGAGCAGGATATGTTGGCTTGGCCCAACCCTGCTGCCAATGCCTCATTCTAGTAGCTGCCTCCTACAGTCAGGGGCTGGTTTTAACATTTTTTGAGAAAGATGATTTTGGATTCCAGTTTGGCCCTGCATGTCTCTGATGGGTTAGTGGGCAATCTTCTAAAGCACATTTCCCCTCTCTGAGCGGACATAAGCAATTTTATGCCAACCTTTGTTGTCATAATCTGATTATTAGAAATCTAATGTTCTGCTAGGCAGAAAGCGAATGGAGAACACATCAACATCTGGATCACAAAGTTGACTATATTTTGTTTCCTCAAAGTATTGAAATGCGATCCCCCTGGCAAAACGCTAAATTGTAATGCTTTAATTGCCAAAGGCAAAAATCAGTCTTCTACCCTCTCATTTAATTAGAACCTTCCACCACCCACCCCACTTGTTGCCATCCACCAGCAACCCATGTCAGTATCTTTGCACTTAAATCAATGTGACTACAAAATAAGAGAATCTGTAAATGAAGTGAACTTTTCCGCTTTCTTCCACCTATCGGCCAGATGAGTTTTGCCTTTTCTTCATCCTGTAAAGACACAATACTTAGGGGTCTATTACGATGGCGGGCGGACTGTGTCCGCCCGCCACCGCAACGGCAAACGGGACCGTCCGCAAGAGGTGCGGCGGTCCCGCAATGGCAATTAGGATGCCACCGCCACAATGCAATATATGCATGTTGTGCATTGGCATGCACACCGTGACAGGCACAGCGCGGTGCCTGCCACCTTGTCCATGCCAATGTTGGGGGGTACCATAGGTACCCCCAAGTTCAGCCCCCACCTCTCCTGGGGCCCGCAACGGGCCCCGAAGCAAAACCGCATGCCTTTCCATGGCGAACTCTCCGCCATGGAAAGGCATTGAAAATGCCACATGCTAATATGGATGGCGGTGCCTGCAAGGCACCGCCACCATATTATGGGCCTTTTCCGCCTGGTAGGCAATCGGGACAATTGCCTACCGGCGTAAAAGTGGCGGACGGTCTTTCTGTCCACTGCGGTACCCCCGCCATGCTAATGTGGCGGGATGTAAAAGGCCGTCCGGCGGGGTGTTTTGGCGGGTGGATCCCCAACGCCGGTCGGGCGGTGGCGTTCCGCCCGCCATGCTAATAGGCCCCTTAGGGCCATATTATGAGTTTGGCGGCCTGATGGAGCACCAAACCCATGGTGGCAGTGCGGCTACCACTATTACAAGTAGGACGATCAGGCCGCCATGGGACCACTGCTGCTGCCAAGGATCCGTGTTGGTCTTGCAGTGGTCTGAGGCCACTAATATGCTGGCAGTGCTGCTGCAGCTCCGCCAAGCATATTAGGAGTTTCCTGACCGCCATAGATTTCATAGAGGTGAGGAAACAAAGGGGTTCTACAGGGACCCCTGTTGCCTCTGCGCCAGGGGATGCATGCAGGGGGGCACATGGTGTGACCCCCTGTATGCATGCACCCCCAGTTCCTGCAGGGCATGGACTAGACAGTCTATGTCCTTCAGGAACTGCCTTTGACGCTCCCATTGCAGTGCCATTTTCATAGGCAGCGCAGTGGGACCGCCAAAGAACCGCCCACCAGAGACAGAGCCAGTCGTAATCTGACGGGCGTTTTCTTATGGCTTTGGCAGTTTTGGAGTGGGGGCGACGGCATGGTGACCCCGTTCCAAGACCGCCAAAGTCATAATAAGGCCCTAAGCCTTTTAAAAAATACATTGAAAAGATACTGAGATGGACCAGGTGGTGTGTCTTCTTCAACACCATGATTCATTGTTTTCTGTTGTTATCCAGTGCCCACCTGACATAGCTTCCTTTAATGTTTTTGTTCCATTTCATTTCTGGAGGGTACAGTAATCCCACTGTTGAAACAGTGAACCTCGGCTGCCAGACACTTGATATATTTATGTCCCACTATCACTCTTCCTGTTCAGGCTAAATTCATGGAAAATTTGTGGCACACCAAAAACAAGCATTCCTGGACCTGCACAACTATATTTTCCTTTTGTAATTGTGTTTAAGCCCTTGCATGGCACAGCTACTTCCCTTCTAGTTTTTTTGTAGAAGGCTTTAAGAATGTTAGATTCTATGGAAAGACACAGAGGCTCCGATTGTCCTTATATTATACACAACAGCAGCAAAGAAAAGAATTACACATTTCATACAAAAACTACAGTTCCCATGAACATGTAATAAGAGAAAGTGTATTAAAATACCAACTGCCATTCAGTGTCTTTTGTCCACTTCAATTTGCCTTTCTGTACTGCTCATTGGCTAGGATTAATGCCCCATGTTTTTACACCTTGCTGTCAGCAAAGTGGCATCATTTATAAGTCATAGCTTCTCCGGTTAGTACTCTTATGGCTAGATCAGGTGGTTTTCGCTCCTGCGCGTGCTTAGGCAAGTGTAGGGTGTGCTTCAAACCGAGGCCCCATTCGGGCGTGACTGCTTAGGGCAGGTGGATTAGAGATGTGTAGCAGTCTTCACTGTAACAAGTGCTCTTCTTTTGTTAAAACTCTGCTGACAAGCGTCATCAGAGGTGCTTGAAAGATCTTTTTGAGGCGGCAAATGCGGACGCGTGCAGAATGCAGGGGAGAGGATGTAGCCTTACAGCTAGAGCGATCGACCTCGAAGCTGGGGAACTGGGTTCGAGTCTCGGCAGGGATGCTCAACATCCTGTGATTCTGGACAAATCACTTAATCTCCCTGTTCCTAACAAAAATGAATGTGTCCATCTGTAACGAAACTGGTGCTCATGTAAAGCGTTCTGATACCTGAAATCTTCAGGTCGAGTTTGTGCTATATAAAACTCTAAAAAAATAAAAAAAATAAAAATGCAACCGACGCCTCGGACTACACTCCCTCAGCCCAAACCAAGGACATGCTCGTGGGCCAGCGCCCGCCCCAGCAGAGTACACTAACAAGGTGCACATACGTGTACGGCCACTAGGGGGCAAAGGCACAGAAAATAAATATTGTTGAATCCACATAGTAGCAATGGAATAAAAGGGCATTAAAAAGATAAACTCTCTCTATATAAATACATAAGAATTCTAGTACATGCACAGCAAATTATTTCCTAATTTATCCCTATATTTGCGTATTTTGAGTGAGATAGAGCTAGACGCCCCATAGTAGTTAGGTGCAGATCTGGGCAAGTGAAGTGATGCCATCACAGTGTCTCAGAGGATGGAGCCGCATGATGTGGACAAAGAATGCCGAAACAACTCTTGTGGTGAGGAATCAGATATGGGGCCTTATAATGACGTTAGCGGGGTGGCAGCAGGCCGCCACCATGCCAGCGCCCTACTGCCACACTGCCAAAGCGATATTGAGACCACCCACCGGATTTCGACTGGAATCCGGTTTGGGCGGTCCTGCGGCGGTTTAGTGCTAAGGCTCATATCTGAGCCTTAGCAAGGCACCGCAATGGGAATGCCATTGCACGTTCCTGCAGGGCATGGACTGTCAAGTCCATGCCCTGCAGGATCTGGGTGTACATTCATACAGGGGCACATCATGTGCCCCCCTGCATGCATCCCCTGGCAAAGAGGCAGCAGGGGGCCTGTAGGCCCCCTTTGTTTCCTCCCCGCCACACTTTTCATGGCAGCCTCACCGCCATGAAAAGTGTGGAGGTGAGGAAACTCCTAATATGCTTGGCAGTGCCGCAGCAGCACCACCAGCATATTGGGAGCCTCAACCCGCTGCAAGGCCACCAGGGATCACCGATCCCTGGCGGCAGCAACGGTGCCATGGTGGTCCGACTGCCCTACTTGTAATAGTCCATCGGACCGCCTAACTCATAATTAGGCCCATAGATGACTCTCCCTTAATTCAAAGCTTTAAAAAGGTAGTGGGTGCCATAGCTGTAGCTTAAGCTTTAAACCCCCTAAATGAGACACTATAAAAATCACTATTGCCATGTCTAAAGAGTCTTCCTGGGAGAGAACCCAGGCATGACCTTTCAAACAAAGCTGCTTAAGACAGTGACTTACAGGGCAGAAAAGTACAAAAAGCAGCAGAAGGCAATTAGGAGTCTTGCAGAGGCTGGCTGCAGCCGCAGCTAAAGAGAAATAAAGAAGCAATTGTTATATAAATTTGCAACGCGCACAGCTACTCCAAGGAGTGTCCCGGCGCGAGCAAAGGGGGGGATCATCTGCAACAGCTAATTAAAAAAGATACGTTTTTAGCAAGCTTTTAAAGGTCAAGGGATCTTTAGTGTCACGAAGCGCAAACGGCAGGGCATTCCAGGCCTGGGCGGCCTTGACAGCAATAGAGCCACCGCCCAGCCGGTGCCGACAAAAGCGAGGCACCTTAGCCAAGAGGAGCGCAGAGGAGCGAAGCGCTCTTGTCGGGACATAAAAGGAGAAGCGCTTCCGAAGGTAGGCTGGACCCAGACCATGAAGGGCCCGGTGGGCAATCACTAGAGATATAAACTTAACCCGGGCCGCAATAGGAAGCCAATGAAGAGAGCGTAAATAGACACGCACACTGCTTCTTAGGGGGATCTCCAACGGGAGCCGGGCGGCCGCGTTTTGCACCACCTGCAATTTATTCAGAGAGTAGGCTGGGATGCCCACGTATAAGGCATTAGCATAGTCTAGGCGAGAGAGGATAAGAGCACGGACCACTGTTTCTTTTGCCGGTCTTGGGAGCAGAGGAAGAAACCTCCTCAAGATTTTCAAAAGACCGAAACAGTTTCCCGAAAGTCTCTTCACCTGAGTGAAAAAGGATAAGTTATCCTCAAACCAAAGACCTAGACCAAACACAATTAAGAGGAGAGAGGGAAAGGGGCCAGTGGTAGGTGTGAAATCGCAATTCAATAAACACTCTTAGCAGGGAGAATCTTTGAAAGCAAAGTGTTTATTCGAGCTGAAAGGACATAAGCCAGCCTCGGTAAAAACATGTCTAGCAGTTCATCACTAAGCATGGGCTGATATACCATCCTCAAGCAATGGAAATTTCCAGACAGGGCAGCTCCCTTAATGACTAGAACCATTTTCTGTTCTTTACCTTTCATCTTTTCTCATTTGGTCAGGCTGGAATGTTATTCTACGGTTACTCTGGGTGACTCGGCTGTCCTCTACAGCTTCCCTTATTTGTGACCTCTTCTTTGTCAGTGGGCAATAAGTCTCTGTTGCTGTCCTCTTGTGCCTCAACCACCTTTGTGTGTGATGCATGCAGCCAGGTAGGCAACCCTTCACATTTTACAGAAGAATTTGTGACCAGAGAAGTTGATATAGCCCTTTTCACCTGGGCTGCTGACAGTTTTTCATGTTTGGTTCTACACGAAGACCCCATCCCCAGGCTCCAAACTTGGGATTACAGCCGTTGAACTGCCTGGGGCACTTGCCCGACCTGGTGAGACATAGAACGCACCACATCAGACAGTTGTTGACAGTTCTTTGAAATAATCCAAGACCATGCCATCAGATATTGAAGTCAATGTTGCAGCAGGAATACCAAGAATTCTCATCAGTCTGCCCATGAGTATATCATGGGGGCTTAGTCCAGTCTTTCTGTTTTGAGTGCTACATATGCTCATGAGCACGAGACGAAGAGCATCAAGCCATTTCAAAGTAGTAGATGCATATACCAATATGTTCTTAATCACTCCGTTTGGTTACTCCATCTGGCCCAAAGATGATGATGATGATAGGCACAGTGCAGTCTTTGTTTGATGCCCATGGCTCATAAATCAATTTCATGAACACATTTTTTAACCGTCCAACTTAATCACATTTTTTATACATTGGGATGCCATATAGTGGAGTCAGTTCTTTGAGCAACAGCTTCACCACAGTCACTGATTCACAGCTGCACTTTGGATAGGCCTCTACCCATTTTTTAAAAATGCACAACGCCCACCTGAACATAGTAGTGTCCCTTGCAGGATTGTAGTTCATTAAAAGCAAGTTGCAGCTTTAAGAAAGGTCCATAGAGGAAAGTGACTCATTGTAATCATAGTTCATTTCCTATGGAACGACTTAGGGGCCGATTCCGATCTCGGCGGTAGGGCTCCGAATCGGATTCGGCTTTACCGGATCCGATTCGGAGCCCTGTTTCCCGACCGATTCGTACGTGCGTCCGGGCGAGCGAGTACGATGCGAAAACTCCGACTGACTCGTTCGCGAGACCCAACCGCACCGACCGACTCGTACGCGAAAGTCGACCGCTCCGACCGACTCGCTCGGACACGCCTCACACCGCGCAATGGAGACGTTCCCCGGCCGGGCAAGTACGATGCGCGCCGCGAGCAGTCCGACCGACTCGCGCCGTCCGGCTCGAAGGAGCAGTCGAGACCGTACTTTGGGGGTCCGTGTCGGACCCCCCTGTACGCGTAGCCGCGCGAGTCGCACACAGGGGGGACCCATGGGTCCCCCCTACCTGTGCGTGTATGGCGCGAGTCGCTTCGCCGCATACGCGCTGTAGAGGGCGCCCTTGTTCACCTCGCACCCATTGAGTCAATGGGAGCCCGCGTACGCGTTGTACGACAGGCTCCCATTGACTTCAATGGGAGTCCGACCGAATCGAGTCCAATGGCATACGTGCGCATCGTACTCGTTCGGTCGGGCTGCTAGGGTCCGATTCGGTCGGAAATCTCTCCGAGACCGGCTCGGTCGGAGAGATTTCCGTCCCGAATCGGAATCGGCCCCTTAGTCACCTGTGTCAAAAAGGCATTTGGTAAAACCACCCTTCCTCTCGTGTCCACAATACTCCCACTTCATTGAATCTGCAACCCTTCTTCACCCATTCACTCTTCTCCTCCTGAATGTTCTTAATCTCCTCAAAATTTTGTGAAGACACGTCGGGCACCATCACTGCCACAAATGAAGCGACTTGCCCCAAAGGGGTGTTCAATTCATGATAGCGAGCTACAGCATCTGCCCAATTTTTGCCTCTTGCACACTTCACAGCTGCTATTTGGACCGGCACTTGCAGAGCTCACAACAAATCAGACACTTTTTGGGCCATTACATATTGATGTACTAGAAGAAGTCATTAACTCTCTCTGCAACCATAACTAGCCGAAATCATGGACCACTCAAATAACTTAACGTGAATCTGTAAATATGATTACATTGACATTTTTTGACCCGATAGCAGGCCTTTGTGAGAGCAGTCTATGTGAATCATAAATTTGCTAAAAAAGATGCTTCATTTATCTTTTCGTTTTTACAACAGCATATACAGCGGATCAGTGACATAATATCGAGGACCAAAATATCGATTTCACAGAATATCGACGCAAAAATATCGAAGTACAAAATATAGTCTCCCTATCTACAAACAGGTAAGTACTAAAATATCGAATACAAAATATCGTTTGTCAAAATATAGAATGTAAAAATATCGAATTTAAAAAATATGTTACAAGTAACATTAACGTAATTAAATAATCAATATAATTAATTAAAACATACTTAAAATTGTTTAACAAATGTTAAATTTAATAAATGTTATATATATAATAACTTTAAAAAAATGTAAATCACTGTTGGATAGCGGGAGTGTAAAATTTACTATTCCCACTCCAGCGAGTGTAATAGTAGGGAGAGCGTTGGATAGCGGGAGGGTAAAAATTACTATTCCCACTCCAGAGAGTGAAACAGTAGGGAAAGTGTTGGATAGCGTAGGGGTAAAAATTACTATTCCCACTCCAGTGAGTGCAATAGTAGGGAAAGCGTTGTATAGCGTAGGGGTAAAAATTACTATTCCCACTCCAAAGAGTGCAACAGTAGGGAAAGCGTTGGATAGCGTAGGGTAAAAATTACTATTCCCACTCCAGTGAGTGCAATAGTAGGGAAAGCGTTGGATAACGTAGGGGTAAACATTACTATTCCCACTCCAGTGAGTGCAACAGTAGGGAAAGCGTTGGATAGCGGGAGGGTAAAAATTACTATTCCCACTCCAGAGAGTTCAACAGTAGGAAAAGCGTTGGATAGCGTAGGGGTAAAAATTACTATTCCTACTCCAATGAGTGCAATAGTAGGGAAACTAATTATTTAATATTTAAATAAACATAAATTAATTATCAAAAATAATAAATAATTATGTACAATTAATTATCAATTAAAATTGATTTAATAATTAAATATTTATAAATTTCAAAAAAGTATATTTATTATAAATTAATTACCTATTAATAATTAATTAACAACCAATTAATTTTCAAAACCAAATATGTATTAAGTAATACAAAAATCCAATAAATAATTATTTAACAAAAAATTAATTATCAATACACAAAAATAATTTCAATAATTAATTGTTTACAATTAAATGACTTCCCACCCTATTCTCCTATAAACCCACAACCCACTCCACATAATAAATTAATACAATTAACATAATTATCAATTAATCAATTAATTACTATTAATTACCAATTATTAAAAATTATTTACCAATTAATAAAAATTATTTACCAATTAATATTTAATTAACAATAAATTAATTATCGATACCAATAAATAAAAATAATTATTTACTTAATTACAATTAAATTACTTCCCACCCTATTCCCCTATAAACCCACAACCCGCTCCGAATAATAAATTAATACAATTAACATAATTATCAATTAATCAATTAATTACTATTAATTACCAATTATTAAAAATTAATTACCAAATAATATTTATATAGCAATAAATTAATAATCAATACCAATAAATAAAAATAAATATTCACCTAATTACAATTACATTACTTCCCACCCTATTCCCTATCAACCCACAACCCGCTACAGAACTAAAACGCAAAAAATAATTTAAAAACAATTATTAATTCCTAAAAATTAACATTTAATTTACTATAATTAAATGACTTCCCACCCTAATCCCCTATAAACCCACAACCCGCTGCAGAAGTAAAATACGCAAAAATTATTTTACATAAATTTCTTAACTTAAAATAATAATTAACCATACATTACAACAATATTATAAAATTTTAACACATATACTAACATACAAAACACTTTAAAAATTCGATATTATTAAAAATTCGATATTTTTTAATGCCTATATTATGTACTTCGATATTTTGACTGTCGATATTACTTACCTGCAATTCGATATTATTACCCACTATAATATGTCCATTCGATATTATGTCCATTCTATATTTTGTACTCGATATTCTGTCAATTCTATATTTTGGATTCGATATTATGTCTCATTACCATATACAGCTTCTAAAATTCCAGCATTGTCCCCCAAACAGGAGCCGTGTACATAAAATACATAATCACAGTTTTTCAGAGGTTCATCATTAATGTTTGTTCCGGGCTGCGTACACAGCTCTGTAAATTGCATACAATGGTGGTCTTCTAGTTCTTCTTCCACCACCTGAGGAGAAGCAAGAGTATAGCAACATTGAAAATAGCACATCTTTTCCCAATAAGGTCTTGAAATATATTGGGCGGCATAGGGTTGCCCCATAGCGCCGTATATTGATGCAGCGCAGGAAACGAGTATTGCTTACAGATATCTTGCCATATCCGGATAATGTCTTTAACTACCCTGAACTTCACTCGCTTTAGTAGTTAGGATCAAAATTCTTATGAAGCATAAACCCAACCGATGGGCCGCAGGCTAACTGATAACACAGCAAGGTTGCGCCAGCATCCAACCAGCAAAGCAGGCCACAAATCCGACCAACAAAAACAGCCCAGTAGTAGAGCCTAAAATCTGGGAGCTTACAACCCCCTCGTACATATGGTAATTTCACAAACCTGAGAGCCCTCCTGGCATGCCTGTAAGCCCAAATAAAACTGACTATGACACTGTCTCCTCTCTTAAAAAAAGACCAAGGAACCCGCATCACTCAGCTTGGTTAACTATATAATGGACGGGGGTTCCGCTCTTTTGCCTCACTTAAAGACGAGTTTGGTCTTCTGCAAAGCACGTTCTTTAAGTATTTACAAGTTAGGGCCTTTTTCATACGAGGCAAAAAGGTATTATTAATGCCGAACCCGTCAGGAATACTGTCCGGAATATATATGTGCTCAGGCCGAGGTGCTATTGGTGTAGTTTATCAGAAATTTCTTGCAATTGCCAGTGATGATAGCCTACAGTTCGCGGCAAAATTCAGTCGGGTACTTAGGGCTGAAATAGTGGGGGAGGAAATACAGGAGTCCATGGGCGGATTAGACCGAGTGGTAACATCAATTAATTTAAAGTTGCAACAGCATCGGTTAGTATATATGCTGTATTATACACCAGAGATTATATCTAAGTGAGCCTCTCGATCTTCCGATAAGTCATTTTGTCCAAAATGTCAACTTTACGCCACAGACCTCAGGCACATGTTTGTCGACTGCCCAAGGCTGAATAGGTTTTGGAGTGGGGTCTTCAGTATTCTCAGTCCGCTCCTCGGCCCAAACTTCCAGCTTACTGAGAAATAAATATTCATGGGGATTAAAAGCGAAGCAGCTGGCTATGTGAACCTGCTGGATACCATTATTATAGCATGTGCCCATTTATGTGCAGCTAGAGTTTGGATTGACAAAGTCAGTCCTAGTGTTAACGAGGTCTGGGTTCTACTCAGACAGGTGTACGAGATGGAACTTGCTTTGACTAAAGCTGGAGGGCCACGCTCGTGGCTTAAATTTAATAGGATTTGGACCAGTCTCCAATGGGAGTAACGATGCACTGCCACTTTATAATATGCTCTGTTATGGCTTTATGTTAGATGTCCCATTTTTTTTTTCTCTCTTTATTTTAAAACTCTTAAAATGGGAAAATGCTGTTGTCTCTTAAATTTTGGTTTGGATTGTTTTTTTCTCACACCTGGTCTAACTGTTGCCTCTTTTTCCTGACTACAGCGTAAGTTTCAGAATTATGTGTTGTTAACACTTCTAACGTATATATGTAATGTGTGTCTTACTTATGGCTAAAAAAAATTAAAAATTAAAAAAAGAATATAGCACATCTTTTAATAGATAGGGGTGTGCAACAGTATTACTTCATAGCAAGAAGGACGGGCATCAGCCATATGATGGGTTTCACATCAGGTGAACAAAATTTCAACTGAATGAGTCAGATACAGTATCAGGGGGCGTCCCACCACAATATTATCAGACTGTTCAATTACTACCCTTGAAGCCACAATGGCTCGTAGACAGCCAGAAAGGCCTGTTACAACTGCATCAAGCATGGCTGAAAAATGTGCAACTGGGCATTGTTGATCACCATGACATTGTGCCAGTAAAGACAATGAATTCTCTTCACTATTCCTAAGGCTGGAGAAGAACATAAGTCATATTTTAATTCCAAAGATGCTTTCGGGCACTAGTCTAGCTAGGGCAGGGGTCAGATACGTCTTTACCGGTCAACTGCTGTAAAGGCTGGGGCATAAGAGATTTGGGATCCTTTGCCTACAATAACATAGCATTCCAAGAAAACCAATTACTTCCCTTTGGGTATGGATGGGGTGGTGTCATTTGAAGAACATGTGTTATCCTTTCCTGGAGCACCCTCTGCATTCCTTTCTCTAAATCATGTCCCAAATAAACACTTTCTTCTGAAAATAATGTGACTTTCCGAGGAAGACCCACCCCGGGCCAAATGGTTCATCAATGCAATGGCATTACCTTTTGTAAACTTCATTGGTAGGAGAGGTGACCAACAAATCATCTGTGTATTGGTCCAGGACAGACCCATGTGTAAGCTGCAATGTTTTCAAATCTGTATGAAGAGCCTGGGAGAAGATGGAGGGGGATTCCATGTAGCGGTGAGGAAGCCTTGCCTAACAGAACACCATCATTTTGACTCTGAACGCAAATACGTATTGACTATCCTCATGCAAGGATATGGAAAAGAATGCTGAACATAAATCGACAACCTTAAACTACTCTGCTCTAACAGGGATCTGAAACAGGATTACAGTAGGATTAGGGGGCTACGAGAAAAGTGGGAAAAACAATATCATTAATAGCTGTTAAACCCAGGGCCATTCTGCAAGAAACAGTATCCTCCTTTCGAATGGGGGAGGAGAGGGATGTTTCAGGGGCTTGCCACTGTACTTTTAATAATACTCTGCCTCAGTAGGTCATGTATCACTGGCTCAGTCCTTTCTTCTGCTTCCTGAGACAGTTTGTTCTGGGGAATTCCAGGCAACCTCGCTCCTTCTTTCAATTTCACCCAAATTGGCTGGGCTCTTTGCATCCTTCCTATTTCTCTTTCCTTCACTGTCCAACGCTTGACTAGTATAGTACTGTGCAATTTTTCCAGAATCTCAAGTGACTCAAAAGAAAGGAGGTTTTTCACTTTCAATATAGACATCACTTTGAAATGCACTTCAGGGTATTCATACGAACCAACCTTCAGGGGTACAATACACAATGCAGTTCAAGTTACATAGATCTCTCTCCAATAGATTTACAAGGCTGGTTGACTGATCAAAAATTCATGTTGTTCCATAATAGGACCTATAGTTACAGGTACAGGGGCAACTACTGGGTGGTGAATGTCAGAATTTAAAATGGCAACTGCTTGCACCATTTTTTCCAGAGGGGTAATTGGGGAACTTCTATGGTCTCACTTTAGATTGAGCGGCTCCAGTGTCAACTAGGATAGTTACAAGGTGTCCATTTACTGTATGACCACAAAAGAAACCCCTGGGTCTACAAATCTGCTCATGAAGCTGTAGACCTAGCTGTAGTGGAGTATCCCTTTTAAAGGACGATATCCCTCACCCACCATAGGTGGCATGTTTCATCATTGTGAACCTCCTAGCATCGTGATGCCTAGTCATGGTATGGGCTACAACCCCCTCTCTGACAGGGAGGAGCTCTGGAATGTTTTTTTTAAAAAGAGGTATAATAAATACCAAGAAGAGGGCAGCAGAGCAAACCAACATTAAACAAGTGATAGTTAAAACTAGCGACAGGGTCCCCAAATTCCTTTCTTAGTGCCTCCCTTGGCCAGAATTAAAAACAGGGACCTGCAGGGAAAGATTAAACCCGCTTTTCAATGTCAAAAAGGTTGACATGTTTTAGTGTATAACCCTCAGCAGAGGTGTTGAAGCTTTCTTCAGGACCTATATATAGTGCTGCTGCTCCATATTGTGCTCAAAACAAACCAAACTATGGTGCATATTCTCAAGGAACTATCGCCGAGTTAACGGCACTTTATCTCAGCCAAAGTCGCGATAAATTTATCGCCCCATTCACAAGCTGGTGCAAACAGCCGATAACACCAGTTTACCTGCGATAGCAGCCGCAAAAAACATTGCCACAGATGAGCCCGGCACCTATCGCTAATGAGATGCAGAGTAGGCGTTCCCGAGCAAAAATCTGCGACAACACCACAAAGCAACATTCCCAACGACCAGCCAGATCGGCGATGAGAACACAAAACAGGCGATACGGCACGTTAGCCGCAGGAAATTAACACCTGCTCTGACCTGGTGCAAAGTCGGACGACAACCTGCACCAGAAAAGGGAGCCCAGCCCACAGCCACACCTGAAGAACAACAGATGCCATGGAGCTACTCATCATGCAGCTAGGAGCCCCAACAGGGCCACAACACCCACCGCCACCACACCCAGGTCCGCTACCCCCCCCTGGACCCCACCCCGGCCCCCCGGACCACCACGGAGGCAGCGCAGAAAAAATCAGCGGACCTCCAGGAAACGCACCAGCCTCACAGACTTGACACCAGAGAATGTCATTTCCCACTACAGACTCAAAAGGTCAACCATCCTCCGCCTCCTGACCATCATTGCCCACAGGATGACGGTACCAACACAGCGGACAACCAACATACCACCTCAGACAAAGCTGCTGGCCGTGCTGCACCTGTTGGCCTCTGGGACATTCCAACCAACAACCGCCAGAGTCGGAGGAGTCTCACAGCCAGCCCTATCAAAGTTCCTCAAACCTGTCCTGGATGCCGTCATCAGCTTGGTACCCCAGTACCTATACTTCCCCCACACTGCGCAGGAACAACTGGAGACCAAGCAAGGCTTCTACGCCATAGCAGGCTTTCCGCACGTGTTGGGGTGATTGACTGCACACATGTCCTACTTGTGCCCCCTGCCGACACTGCACACAATTACCGCAACAGAAAGCACACGCATTCCATCAATGTGCAGGCAATAGTGGATCACCGGGGACTCTTCACCAATGTCGTCACCAACTACCCAGGCTGTGTGCATGATTCATACATCTTCCGACAGTCCATCATCAACCGGCGCTTCCAGGATGGCATCTACGGAAATGCAGTGCTCGTTGTCAAGTACCAAATGAACACACCACACACCTCAACTCCACAATCATGCAAGTCACAACTCTGGCACTGCACACGTCACAAAATCACATACAAAATGCCAAACAACATGCCCACCCACCAGACACGACAGCACAACTTACTGTGGCAACCTTGGTTAGCCATGTACATGAGCCATCAACGGCATGGCACCTCAGCCACACAATAGTGGAATGTGGGGAGAGGTGGGAACCAGGCATGTATGAAGGAGGCAAGTGACCCATGAATGAGAATGTACACAATGCCAAGTGTGGCGTGGAAGTGCTGGACAGACTGCAGTATGCAGACCACAAACACATCCATGTCTACATGCGCTGCTGGTGTTTGGTGTGTAGTGGACAGTGGACGCAACCATGTCACCCCAGCCAGTGGGGAAGATCGCGGAAATGTAGCATGTGACGTCCCCCCTCTAAGCGTGTGCAGAGTGGGCTGGCCCGGAGGACGCCAGGCCAGCGTAGGGGTGTGAATAAAAAGCACGTAGCACTGGGCGTGGTTCTCTTCCGGAATGCCCAACGTGTCTGCCAGGGTGGCGCCTCCCACCCCGCCATGAGGCTGACGCCATCGCCGTGAGCGGTGTGGCCTGCGATCCTGTGCGCCTGCTGCACCCCGGGCCGCTGGTCCCCGAACCCATCATGCCCGCCCCTGCACAGCCAGGCCTCACTGCTCACCTGCCGACACCAGCGTGTGTCAAAGAGGGCCCACCACGTGCCGGCGCAAACTCCAAGCCCGAAGCCCGCGACCTTGGCAGCCACCTCAGACCATCACGGCGTCCGCGACACAGGCCCGCTTTACTCCTTTTTCGTTGACGTACTCCACCGCTGCCTCCGGCCTACACTACGGTCAAGTAGGTCACACATTTGGAACTGAGTCTTGATTACACAATGGCAGAGTACATATTTATGGCATCGTTTATATCCCTAAACTCCCTTCGATGTGGTGCCACCAACTCAGGGCATAGCATTCCGACCACACGTGTCTGTGGGCCCTTGCGGACTTCTGCGGTCCAGCAGGCCTCACACTAATCCAATACAGTCCTTAACAGGCAGGACACGGCATCGTCGCTGGCTAAACACCCGCTCAGCTCTTGTGCCTCCACCTCTGTCAACCAGGAATCTTCTCCACATGCCATTTCAACACCGTGTGTTAGAGATCCTGGAGGAGCTGGCTGCACAGCGGGTGCCCCGCGCTGACCGCTGCCTCCGGCACCCACTGCGGTCGAGTAGGGCACACAATTGGACCTGAGTCTTATTTGTTCATTGCAGAGTTTATATCATTGTACAGGCCTCATCGCAGACTGCATCCCCTTCTGGCTCTGGTGCCACTGACTCTGTGCCACGGGAGTCATGGGCACTCTCTGGTTGAATGTTGGTGGCATCTGAGTCTATGGCCTGGGGGTTGTCTTCATCATCATGTAGCTAGTACTGACATTGTGGGAAAGAGGAGACTGTAGCATTCAACTCCTCCATATTGCCTGTTTCTGCCCTCTGCATCATGCCCTGGATGGACACCTTCCACTGTCCCCCGTAACACTCCGCGACATTCTCCTTGGACATCAACGAGGACCCGCGTAGCTCCCGTGGCCCTACCTCAGTGCATCGCAAGTCACCGTCCCGTGGCGGTGTGCCTGTGCCGGCCGCTGAGCATCCGGGGCCACCGACTCTGTGCAGCTCAAGACATGGACCCTTGCTGTTTGTACTTTGAACTCCTGATTGTCTGATCACTGTTGTAGTTGTTGCCAGCACCAACCAACCCCTGAGGGGTGGCTTACACTACCCAACACCCATCCAGCACAGGCGTCACTGGACGTGTGACCTGGCAATAAAAGGGGCCGGGTGCACGTGCCCGTAGCCAGTTCCACAAATTATCTCAGTGTGTCCGTGTGGTCATTCTGTATGCATGTGGGCCCCAGGCCAAACCACATTACATTGTGCTGTGTACAGCGTGCGCAACCTTGTCACCTCAGGCAGTGGGATGGACCTGGGACATGTATCTGTGTCGGACCCCCCTGTGGGCGTGAGGGAGTGGACCGGTGTACGGCAGTACGGCGTAGGGGTGTGGACATTCAACACGTGGCTCTGGGCATGGTTAAGTGTAGAAGGTATACGAAGGAGCCACATTGAGGCCCCATCAAGCGGCACAGCCACGACCTTCACGAATGAATTCAATAAATCAAATTCATGTTTGACTCCTCAATTATTCCATATGTTTCTCCATTATCTTTCACCTTTTCTCCTGATTTTTTTCAATTCATTCTACTCATTCTCATCTTTATTCGTGGTTTTTCACAAAAAACACAGGAGAATTACATGCTTCCTCATGTCACGATTTTATTTAAAATCACCCAATGCATTTCGGGATGTTCCTTCGTCAGGGGTATCTAGGGTGCAAAGAATTAAAAACATCAATACATTTCTGGATTTTGTGATATAATACGATACATAAACTGCAAACAGACATTTAATTCTAAAATACTTAAACTTTAAAGAACTGCTACAACATACCCCACCTGTTGTTCTGTTCCTACAATCGTGAACTTAAAAAACAACCGTTATACAACCTCTCAACTAAATAAACGCTTCACATATCTGAAATCCAAGCATCCCCTAGTTCAGAGAAGCTCATGAGCCCGTGTTCACACATGGAACTTAGATTTTATCTTTATTGCTGACAAAGCCTAAAGCACACTTACCGTGACATCTGTTGATTTGCCTGTGCTCAAACCGGTCCTCCATTACAACTCCTTTTCACGTCGTTATAATCCATCACACAGTTTTAAAATGTTGCACTCACGCACATCCTTCCGTGATCGTTATGAGCAGATTAATGATAATCTCGTGCATGCCAAGGATGCATGACTCCTGCTTTTTCCATTGTCTGTTAATGTCCCAATGCTCATTGGGACATTAACAGACAATGGAAAAAGCAGGAGTCATGCACGAGATTATCATTATCAAGATACATAACTCTTTATGTTTTGGATTTCTTTGATGTAATTTTTGAGGCAAATACGGTGCACATGAGGAATCACTGTTGTAACATTTAAACCCTTCTGTCTATGTTTCTAATAACGCGAATATTGATTTGTTAAAGCATTAGGAAAGTGCAGTTGTTCAGGCGGGGAGGTAAAGATTTCGTGACTTAATTATTGAGGCATTCTGGGAGAGCGAGTATTTTAAGATTAACAGCATGAGCGAGGGTAAGCACGTAGTATTTCAAAGTCCGGCGCAGAGTTTAGTTCATGCACTAGGACACGTGACAGATCACCTGGGGGGAGTTGTGGGTGATAAAATTAAGACAGGGCCTGAAACAGGTTGATGCTGCTCATAACGATCACGGAAGGATGTGCGTGAGCGCAACATTTTAAAACTGTGTGATGGATTATAACGACGTGAAAAGGAGTTGTAATGGAGGACCGGTTTGAGCACAGGCAAATCAACAGATGTCACGGTAAGCGTGCTTTAGGCTTTGGCAGCAATAAAGATAAAATCTAAGTTCCATGTGTGAACACGGGCTCATGAGCTTCTCTGAACTAGGGGATGCTTGGATTTCAGATATGTGAAGCGTTTATTTAGTTGAGAGGTTGTATAACGGTTGTTTTTTAAGTTCACGATTGTAGGAACAGAACAACAGGTGGGGTATGTTGTAGCAGTTCTTTAAAGTTTAAGTATTTTAGAATTAAATGTCTGTTTGCAGTTTATGTATCGTATTATATCACAAAATCCAGAAATGTATTGATGTTTTTAATTCTTTGCACCCTAGATACCCTGACGAAGGGAACATCCCGAAATGCATTGGGTGATTTTAAATAAAATCATGACATGAGGAAGCATGTAATTCTCCTGTGTTTTTTGTGAAAACCACGAATAAAGATGAGAATGAGTAGAATGAATTGAAAAAATCAGGAGAAAAGGTGAAAAATAATGGAGAAACATATGGAATAATTGAGGAGTCAAACATGAATTTGATTTATTGAATTCATTTGTGAAGGTCGTGGCTGTGCCGCTTGATGGGGCCTCAATGTGGCTCCTTCGTGTACCTTCTACATTGCAGCGCAATTGGGCGGAGCGCGGAGCAAGTGTGCACGCCAACAGAGTGTTGAAATTACGGAGTACATTAAGCTTGGAGTACAGACAATAACGGAGTACAATGGTGTGCATCTCACCACTTCTGATTTGCATTTGAATGGTTAAGTGTAGGCCTTGCCAAGGCAGTAACTAATGCGTGTGTCTCAGGTGTAGTGTCGGCGCCACCTGTCACGCAATATACAATGTTGCTATGTAGCATGCCCCCGGAGTACGGGCTCGGCCGAGGGGTAAATGAGGGTGCGCAAGCCCGCTCGGGGTCTGGGATCAGACAGGCCAACTGTTGTGTGTGTCGCTATTTCCGCAGCATAAGCCAATGGTCTACCCTCAGCCGCATGGCGAGTTCAGCCAGGCATGAACTCTACATCTGTGTCCGCCCTGTCATTACCATAGGCCTACACACACGTGTCCGTCCACCTACAGTGCACGACATCACTGTGTCGTTGTCAGGCTTGTGGACATGTGCAGACAGGCATGACAATAGTGTGCCATAGGGGTGCAAGTGATGCGACCGCGCTGCGTACACTAGTGGATGGACTCGGGGGAGGGAGGAGCAGCAGTGAGGCTACGTAATACACATTGATGCCGCTCACTTGCAACATGCAGTACATGTCATGCAGGAATCACAAAGTCACACACATCACACACCAATGAACCACTGAGCCTGCCAACACATCATGCAGAACCAACTATTGACTCATGTCTCTCTGCACAGTCACAGGTGACCAATGACATGCACTCTCCGCTTGGATGATGACACCCCTCCGAGCACCGAACACACAGGCCCAGAGGCAGTACAATGCGGCCCACAAACACACCAGGGGCATCGTGGAACGCACATTTGGCGTGTTGAAGTCACGTTTCAGGTGCCTGGACGTCACAGGTGGGAGGCTCCTGTACAGCCCAGACATCGTGTGCAAGATGATCATTGCATGTTGTGTGTTGCACAACATATGTGTACGCAGCAAGGCCCCATGGATACAAGTGCCAGATGCACCGGACGATGAGGATGAGGATGAGGATGAGGCAGGTGGACCACACCCCACTGCAGCCGCAGCAGGAATTGCCCGTAGGAACACCATCATTGACAATTTCTTCACATGAGCACGTCACATTGTGACAGTCCTTGGCAATCATGGGACAGTACAATATGACCACAGGCACAGCATGTGCTACTAAATGCTTTCAAAAAACACATTCCCTGAGTGCATGTCACTCATCTGTACAGGCACATCACTCAGACAAGTGTGAGTGCGACATGTATTGCTGACAATTTTATGATTTGTTCATGGATGGTGGGTGTGTCACCTCTGTGCAAAGAGGCTGTTTAGGGTGTCACGTATTCGAACTGCCAGTTCTGTGTCGCAGTTAGTAGGGAATCCCACTCTTCGGCGTTTCACATGTGTCCAAATTCATTCCATTTTGGCTGCCATTTGTGTCCTACAGGTGACAACAGGGCTCCTTTTGGGGTCAGATATGTACCACCATGATGCAGGGATGCCCCCTGTGGCTCAAGTCCCACAACATGGGCTACATGTACGTAAGCGAGAGTCACTGCCCCTACATTCGTCCACGCTTTCATGGTGGATTGATCATGGTCATGACACGTCTGTGTGCTGGAGGGGTTGCTTGTCCCTCTGCAATGTGAAGGGGAGATGCGGTTTTAATGTGTGTTCCATGCATGTTTCTGCATTGGCGCAGTTTACATGCAGACTGCATGTCAATGTACATTGTGGCTGTGAGGAGATGCCTATTTGATGCGGGACAATGGTCATCTGTTCTACGTCACGGATGTGTGGTTGTGCTCGTACATTGTCATCTCACCGTATTTTTAATCTGCTTTTATGGTGCATTTTCACGCATGACGCGTGGGGATTGCAGGCCTATAGCTGGTTATTGCTGACTCTTGTATCGCGATTGGCATCATCGCAACTATTTTCGCGTTCGTGTTTCGCGTTTTTTCTCGGTCGCGTTAGTTTTAACACGTTCTTTTGACGCGTTATCGTGGGACTATCGCATGGGGTGGCCGTGTTGTGAATACCACATTGACACGGAGTTGTTTTCCCACAAAAGACTGCGATGTGAAGAGTTGCGTTAAGCTAATTTTGCGGTAGTTATCACACGTTCTTGAGAATATGCCCCTATGATATATACAAAGCGATCCAGTGATCTTGTGAGAGGCCACATAATGAGGGATCTGCTGGTGGTAAACCCGCTAACGTCGGGAGTCGTGCCTCAACTCACCCTGGCATGGGGCTCAGGGTGCTCTCTGTCCTTATTGCAGAGGTGACACCTCTACTGTCCAACACCTTCCCAACCTGTCTCTTTACCGCCTTTTCTATTGCTTGCTCCTCCCATTCACAAAGTGCCTCCACCTCCACATGCTGGGCGGCATCTTTCACTCATTCATGCTGTCCATAGATAATTAGAACATTTAATTGCAAACAACCATTTTCAGGAAATTGCATATTTGGATAATTTTTCATGAGCTCATGCCATTCTTTAACCACAAACATGTAAGCATTACAACATTTCCAACATTTTGTGTGCCAGCGTTCCATTGGGGGTGGCGGCTGTGCCTCGTCTAACTGACGCTGACAGTTAGAGTTACCCATGGCTTTAATTGATGGAGCTACCACACATTCACCGCCTTGTTTCACCTGGGGAATATTCCAGGACTTCAACTCTCTATTTCGCACTCACAGTCACACCTTCTAAAAAAAAGACCTGGCACGGTTCACCAATTTCCTTTTTTGTGTGAGTTTACCTTGTTAAAGAGAAGGTTTCTATCACACCCGCCTATTTCCTCTGTCCGACACTCACACCTAAAAGTCCTTTGTTCCTTTGGCAGACTCATTCATACACCTGAAGAGGAACCAACTCTTTGTCTTATACTCACAAATATGCCCAGAGGAGAACCAACCCCTGCTTTTAGTTTGCCATCTTCACTCATTTCATGGCGATGGGGAGGGGAAACCTTACCATGGTTTTTTTTCCTCACAGACAACAGAACTGCACTCTATTAATCCATTAACCTCCACCCTTTCTCCCCCATTCTTAGCCTGCATCGCTCTCAACGAATCACTAAGGTTATGCACATGCCCTTACCAATGCAGGCACATCAGAGGCACAATCAGAGGTCGGCAATATAGGGAAATATCCTTCTGTTTGGCTGCTGCAGATTCTCCAATTTGACAAAAAGTAGTTACGGTGTACCCACATTCTCCTCTAGACTGTGAAAGCACAATCCAATAAACAGTCTTAGGTGGGAGATTCTTTGAGATCGAAATAAAATCATAATCCTGCCTCAGACACGACATATCTAAAGGTTCATCATTAAGCATGGACAGATACACCCTCCTCAAGCATTAGACATTTCTGTACACCACATACAGAGAAACAATAAGCTTTCATTAGTAATATGTGATAGCTCATCCTGGAACAGTTGATAAGAATATATATAAAGAAACATTCTTCCCACCATGAATTCAGCCTTGAAATGCAGCTACAAGTCTGAGGAAGTAGCAACATAGCCATCCTTCCTAATAATTCTCACAGCACTCTGAAAAATACTATTTTACGATTGTTAATGTTAACCCTGCTGTGTGCTTGCTCATGTACTGCAGTGGTGCGGGCACATTATTTAAATAAGATGGCGTTGGCTAGCTTTTGTAAATGTGGCCAAGGTGTTCACAGTGGGCGCCTCAGAGCACATTGATACCTTTGATGGTTTGAACATAAACGTTTTGGAATCTGCTGTAAGAAACTCCCACAAGAGGTGGGAGAGTCAGGCAGGCAGCTGATTTTTCATCCCCGGGCGATTCTGATAGCACAAAAGATGGTTATGACTGGGACTGAGACAGTGCTGACATGGGTACGGAGTGCAGGTAGGGCAACTCCCTAAAGCCTAAACAGAGAAGGCTGTGCTCCCCATAGACAGATGGATCAGAAGATCCTAAGCCTGGGATGGAAAGAGAGAAGGACTTTGTTTTCAAAATGATAATACATCCGAGGTCCTCAGATTGAGCTCCATCACAGAATGTGGGAACTATTCACCCAGGATGATGATGATGATGAAGAATTTATAAAGCGGAACATATACCCTAGGGTGTCTAGGCGCTGTCCTAATCACATACAGATCAAACTGGATGAGTAAGAAAAGTTGTACCTTAAGATTCTGCCCTAAAAAGGCAAGTTTTTAGGCCCTTCCTGAATTTTAGCAGGCTGGATTCTTTTTTAAGCGAGGTTGGCAGAGAGTTCCACAGTTTGGTTGTTATCCGGGTGAAGTACCTGCCGCCCCATCTAGCCCTCTTGACTCTAGAAGCCATCAAATTTCCGAGATCGGTTGACCTAAGAGATCTTGCTGGAGTATAGGGCTTCAGGAAATTCGGCAGCTGCATTGGCCCCAAGTTATTAAGTGATTTAAAGGCAATGCATAGTGACTTAAACTGGATCCGTTTAACTACCGGCAGCCAGTGCAGATCGGGTAAGGCTAAGGATACAGAATCGAATTTGTAAATTCCTAATAGTACTCTTGCTGCTGCATTTTGCGCAGTGTGCAGCTTTTGGATACAGCGCTTGGAAGCACTGGTCAAAAGAGCATTGCAATAGTCCAATCTTGATGACATCAACACAGAGACCACTGTTTTCCTTAAATTCATAGGTACTGAGGGGAGAATCTTCCTTAAAATTTTGAGGATGAAGAAGCAAGCAGAGGTGATTGAATTGATTTGTGCTTTGAAAGACAGCTTAGTAACAAAGATGACTCCTAAGTTTTTGGATTTAGGCACTGGTTTAGGTAGAGGACCAAGCTGAACTGGCCACCAGCTATCCTTCAAAAATGGGGGATTATTCCCAAACACCAAAACCTCGGTCTTGGATGAGTTCAAATTCAGACAATTGTCTGTCATCCCATTGGCTATATGGCTCATGCAATCGTGAAAGCTAATGGCTGTGGGTCCAGATTGATTGCTCACTGAGACAATAATCTGTGTATCGTCTGCATACGATATATGTACAAAACCATAGCTTTTTGTTAATCTGAATAGGGGTATAACATACAGATTAAAAAGCGTTGGGCTCAGGGAGGTGTCAGGACTGGTCAATCTCGGTTAAGAAAATCTAAGATGGCGGCCGCCAACACAGTCACCGTTTGTGAGCTGTCTAGTGTTTTGCCCAAAGAAGAAGTGTAGGGGTTATCGCACTTGCGCACTAGGCGCGCAGTGCACTTTAACCCTCTTTTCCTCAGAGAAGCAGCGTATTTTTACCGCGCATGTCTTTTTGTGAAATTCTTCAGGGGAGTAGCGTTTTTACTTCTATGTTGCTCCGCCTGTCATTTTCAAAGGATATTTCGTCCTGTGCTCAGTAGAAAAGTACTTGTTTCCAGTTTTCCAGGTATTTGTGGAGTTCTGTTTTTGTGAAGCTGGGAGAGTGTCTCAGTATGCTATATTCGCCTTGGGCAGATCAGAAGAAGGAATTGAAGAGCTGAAGTAAGTCAACCAGTTTTTCTATTTGCGAAACCCATCTTCTCTCGTTCAGTCAGAACTTTTAAGAGAAGCATTACCAAGGACTAAATCTTTATAATTCACAGAGAAGTATCCTGAACTATTGACTTCATGTCACATTTGTTTTTTCCTGGAAATCGACATTGAGTTTTTTTGTGTGTATATATATATATATATATATATATCTATATATCTATATATATATATATATATATATATATATATATATATATATATATACAAGAAAGAAGTGACTCAAACAGATAGATTCACCAAAGAATAAAAATATATTTCCACTACAACGTTTCAGCTTCCGCCTTCCTCAGGTAGTACAAGATGGTTTGCTCAGTGGCTGCACAGATGACACAGCTGAATTTTCAAAAAGCATCATGAGTGAAGATTCTATTTGGAATGTGGAATCAATGCAGTCCTGAGAGCTCTTGAGATATGCAGTAATCAGGTTGTATTATCAGTAATGTTCAGTCCATCTGGATGCAGTGATTTTAAACGGTACATCCAGAAGTTTTCTCTGGAGTCCAGTAGTTCTTCCTTTGAGACATGTTCCACTGGGAAAATCTTCAAATCTGATAGTAAATGATCCACAAGGTTAAAATGATTGGCTATAGGCTGGTCAATTTTCTTATTAATTATTGCCGATTTGTGGTTCCTGAATCGTGTACGGAGGTCATTCACTGTTTGGCCTACATATTGTTTTTTACAGCTTTGCAGTTGGCACTGAATCACATAAAGGACCATAATATGGCCAACATGATGAGAGACCTAAAAACCTTCGAGAGAAGATGCAGACTTGCAGAATACTTTTACAATAATTCTAATGTTGGTCTGCCAAGCTATCTTCCAGATCCATTTAAGAAGTTCCGCCATCCCAAATCATGGACTCCTCAATGTGGTAGAAATCCTGTTCTTGATACATACATTTTATCCATCAACAAACTCATCAAGGAATCAACACCTAAGAGGATTTTTGATAACATTACCCGAGAAGAAAGAAAAGCTCTCCACTTCCTTCAACAGAGAATGGATGTCATTATAAAACCGGCAGACAAAGGTGGTGCAGTGGTTGCCTTGAAAGTAAGTGATTATATTGAGGAAGGAATGAGACAACTAATGGATACCAACACTTACAAACCTTTAGAAACTGATCCCACAGAAGACTTAAACAAAGAAATTAAGAACATGGTTGTAAGGTACAGGAGCTTAAACCTCATTGATGAAACAACAGCAGATATACTTGTTCATCCTAAACCAAGACCTGGGAGATTTTATATGCTTCCCAAAATTCACAAAATGAACAATCCTGGCCGTCCCATCATCTCTGGCAATGACACAGCCACTGTGAGACTATCTTTATTTGTCGACCTGCACCTCCAGCCCATTGTACAGGAACTTCCATCATTTGTTAAAGATACCAGTCACTTCCTTCAGATTATTGAAAAATTAAACCAAACCTACACATTTGATGATGATACTCTTCTGGCTACATTTGATGTTACATCATTATACACCAATATACCACATGAGGATGGGCTTATGGCATTATCTGAAGCTCTTAATAAAAGAACTGTGAAAAAGCCATCAACAAATGTGCTTACCAACTTTGCAAGAGTTATCCTTAAATCCAACAATTTTACATTCCATGGTAAACACTATCTGCAGATACAAGGGACTTCCATGGGCACTCGGTTGGCTCCATCCTATGCAAATATCTTCATGGGCAAACTAGAGAACTGTATACTTGCTACTTATAGCATCAAACCACTGGTATGGCTAAGATACATTGATAACATATTTATAATATGGAATGCAGGAAGTAGAGCATTGGAACAATTTACAGCTTATATCAACAATATCCATCCTACCATCAAATTTACCAGCAGCAATACTAAACAGAAGCATCATCTCCCTTTTCTGGATGTGCTACTCACCATTCATGAACAAAAAATTACAACTGATCTGTACCACAAGCCTACAGATGCTCATTTGTATCTAAACTGGACTTCATGTCACCAACACCACACTAAACTGAGCATCATCTACAGCCAGCCACTCAGAATAAGGCGCATCTGCAGCAATGAGGAAACCTGTAAAGACCATCTACAGGAGCTTGCTACATTATTTAAAAGGCGAGGCTATCCTCTGCATATCATACAGCAACAAATTGACAAGTCTTTGCAGTTACCCAGAGAAGCACTTATTTGGAATACCAACGGCAGAAACAAAAGTGACAGAACTCCATTTGTGGTTGACTATCATCCATCAGCTCCCAACTTCAGAAATATAATGCAAAAAACATTTCTCTTACTGTCTACTTGTGAAAAATTGCAAAAGGTTTTTCCAAAACCGCCAGTCATTGCTTACCGCAGAGCTCCAAATTTACGATCTCTTATTGTGAGAGCTGAACTCAAGCAAGTTGTAACAAATGCAGGGGTTCATTGCTGTGACTCTAAAAGGTGCATCACGTGTGAATACCTTTTACAAACATCATCAGTAACTAGTTCTGTTACGAGAAGGACCTATGGAATAAGACAGCATCTTACATGTCGCTCAACATGCATTATTTATGTGCTTCAGTGCCAACGGCAAAGCTGTAAAAACAATATGTAGGCCAAACAGTGAATGACCTCCGTACACGATTCAGGAACCACAAATCGGCAATAATTAATAAGAAAATTGACCAGCCTGTAGCCAATCATTTTAACCTTGTGGATCATTTACTATCAGTTTTGAAGATTTTCCCCGTGGAACATGTCTCAAAGGAAGAACTACTGGACTCCAGAGAAAACCTCTGGATGTACCGTTTAAAATCACTGCATCCAGATGGACTGAACATTACTGATAATACAACCTGATTACTGCATATCTCAAGAGCTCTCAGGACTGCATTGATTCCACATTCCAAATGGAATCTTCACTCATGATGCTTTTTGAAAATTCAGCTGTGTCATCTGTGCACCCACTGAGCAAACCATTCTTGTACTACCTGAGGAAGGCGGAAGCTGAAACGTTGTAGTGGAAAAATATTTTTGTTCTTTGGTGAATCTATCTGTTTGAGTCACTTCTTTCTTGGATATTTTATTTCTTTGTGACTCATTGTATCCTTTGGGATCCAGATTTTTGCCCTGGCTGGCTGTTGTTTTCTTGTGATCCTTCATCTTCAAGTATACTCTTTTGGGATTACAAACCTGTATCCTCCCGGATCTGACACTCAAGCCAGAAGCAACCACCATGTCAAGAACAAATCTACATCCTAGATATGCGCTGTTCATCCAGGAGAAAATCAGTAAGTGCCAAATTACAATAGCACATTTACAAATCTATAAAAACTTAACATCTATCCTATGGGGTTGGAGGTTAAGTCTAAGCCACCTTTTAAACTAACTAGTTGTGAATGGTCCGCTACATGGAATATTTTACTGCATAACTCATCAATGGCCCTACTATTGGCATCTATTAAAGTAACCATTCAAAAAATGCAAATGCTTAAAGCCAAGCTACAAAAAGAACTGGAACTTTTAAAGAACACAAAAAGTGACTCTGAAGTGGCACACATACTACAGAGGGTTGCAGTAGTAAAAAAGATCACTGCCAGGAATGCTATTGAAATTAAATCTGCAAAACTAAAAAGAGATATGTTAAGATTTCATATACCTCCTCTTCCAACTCACCACTTCCTAAATCATTCTGTTTTTGGAGATTTTCTTGTCAGTGTAAGCCCTGTGAGTAAACAGCATAAAAAAAATAGAAGATTTATAAGACAAAAAAGCTGCATAGCATCAGCCAATTACAACCCTTCCAGACATCCGACCCAGTTATTGACTTGACTGGAGGGCTCCTATCACCAGGTGAATTGAACCTCTTGAGCAAAGGCCTCTATTTCTGTCCTGTACCGAAGGACCATAATATGGCCAACATGATGAGAGACCTAAAAACCTTCGAGAGAAGATGCAGACTTGCAGAATACTTTTACAATAATTCTAATGTTGGTCTGCCAAGCTACCTTCCAGATCCATTTAAGAAGTTCCGCCATCCCAAATCATGGACTCCTCAATGTGGTAGAAATCCTGTTCTTGATACATACATTTTATCCATCAACAAACTCATCAAGGAATCAACACCTAAGAGGATTTTTGATAACATTACCCGAGAAGAAAGAAAAGCTCTCCACTTCCTTCAACAGAGAATGGATGTCATTATAAAACCGGCAGACAAAGGTGGTGCAGTGGTTGCCTTGAAAGTAAGTGATAATATTGAGGAAGGAATGAGACAACTAATGGATACCAACACTTACAAACCTTTAGAAACTGATCCCACAGAAGACTTAAACAAAGAAATTAAGAACATGGTTGTAAGGTACAGGAGCTTAAACCTCATTGATGAAACAACAGCAGATATACTTGTTCATCCCAAACCAAGACCTGGGAGATTTTATATGCTTCCCAAAATTCACAAAATGAACAATCCTGGCCGTCCCATCATCTCTGGCAATGACACAGCCACTGAGAGACTATCTTTATTTGTCGACCTGCACCTCCAGCCCATTGTACAGGAACTTCCATCATTTGTTAAAGATACCAGTCACTTCCTTCAGATTATTGAAAAATTAAACCAAACCTACACATTTGATGATGATACTCTTCTGGCTACATTTGATGTTACATCATTATACACCAATATACCACATGAGGATGGGCTTATGGCATTATCTGAAACTCTTAATAAAAGAACTGTGAAAAAGCCATCAACAAATGTGCTTACCAACTTTGCAAGAGTTATCCTTAAATCCAACAATTTTACATTCAATGGTAAACACTATCTGCAGATACAAGGGAATTCCATGGGCACTCGGATGGCTCCATCCTATGCAAATATCTTCATGGGCAAACTAGAGAACTGTATACTTGCTACTTATAGCATCAAACCACTGGTATGGCTAAGATACATTGATAACATATTTATAATATGGAATGCAGGAAGTAGAGCATTGGAACAATTTACAGCTTATATCAACAATATCCATCCTACCATCAAATTTACCAGAAGCAATACTAAACAGAAGCATCATCTCCCTTTTCTGGATGTGCTACTCACCATTCAAGAACAAAAAATTACAACTGATCTGTACCACAAGCCTACAGATGCTCATTTGTATCTAAACTGGACTTCATGTCACCCACACCACACTAAACTGAGCATCATCTACAGCCAAGCACTCAGAATAAGACGCATCTGCAGCAATGAGGAAACCTGTAAAGACCATCTACAGTAGCTTGCTACATTATTTAAAAGGCGAGGCTATCCTCTGCATATCATACAGCAACAAATTGACAAGTCTTTGCAGTTACCCAGAGAAGCACTTATTTGGAATACCAACGGCAGAAACAAAAGTGACAGAACTCCATTTGTGGTTGACTATCATCCATCAGCTCCCAACTACAGAAATATAATGCAAAAAACATTTCCCTTACTGTCTACTTGTGAAAAATTGCAAAAGGTTTTTCCAAAACCGCCAGTCATTGCTTACCGCAGAGCTCCAAATTTACGATCTCTTATTGTGAGAGCTGAACTCAAGCAAGTTGTAACAAATGCAGGGGTTCATTGCTGTGACTCTAAAAGGTGCATCACGTGTGAATACCTTTACAAACATCATCAGTAACTAGTTCTGTTACGAGAAGGACCTATGGAATAAGACAGCATCTTACATGTCGCTCAACATGCATTATTTATGTGATTCAGTGCCAACGGCAAAGCTGTAAAAAACAATATGTAGGCCAAACAGTGAATGACCTCCGTACACGATTCAGGAACCACAAATCGGCAATAATTAATAAGAAAATTGACCAGCCTGTAGCCAATCATTTTAACCTTGTGGATCATTTACTATCAGATTTGAAGATTTTCCCCGTGGAACATGTCTCAAAGGAAGAACTACTGGACTCAGAGAAAACTTCTGGATGTACCGTTTAAAATCACTGCATCCAGATGGACTGAACATTACTGATAATACAACCTGATTACTGCATATCTCAAGAGCTCTCAGGACTGCATTGATTCCACATTCCAAATGGAATCTTCACTCATGATGCTTTTTGAAAATTCAGCTGTGTCATCTGTGCAGCCACTGAGCAAACCATCTTGTACTACCTGAGGAAGGCGGAAGCTGAAACGTTGTAGTGGAAAAATATTTTTGTTCTTTGGTAAATCTATCTGTTTGAGTCACTTCTTTCTTGGATATTTTATTTCTTTGTGACTCATTGTATCCTTTGGGATCCAGATTTTTGCCCTGGCTGGCTGTTGTTTTCTTGTGATCCTTCATCTTCAAGTATACTCTTTTGGGATTACAAACCTGTATCCTCCCGGATCCGACACTCAAGACAGAAGCAACCACCATGTCAAGAACAAATCTACATCCTAGATATGCGCTGTTCATCCAGGAGAAAATCAGTAAGTGCCAATTTACAATAGCACATTTACAAATCTATAAAAACTTAACATCTATCCTATGGGGTTGGAGGTTAAGTCTAAGCCACCTTTTGAACTAACTAGTTGTGAATGGTCCGCTACATGGAATATTTTACTGCATAACTCATCAATGGCCCTACTATTGGCATCTATTAAAGTAACCATTCAAAAAATGCAAATGCTTAAAGCCAAGCTACAAAAAGAACTGGAACTTTTAAAGAACACAAAAAGTGACTCTGAAGTGGCACACATACTACAGAGGGTTGCAGTAGTAAAAAAATCACTGCCAGGAATGCTATTGAAATTAAATCTGCAAAACTAAAAAGAGATATGTTAAGATTTCATATACCTCCTCTTCCAACTCACCACTTCCTAAATCATTCTGTTTTTGGAGATTTTCTTGTCAGTGTAAGCCCTGTGAGTAAACAGCATAAAAAATAGAAGATTTATAAGACAAAAAAAGCTGCAAAGCATCAGCCAGTTACAACCCTTCCAGACATCCGACCCAGTTATTGACTTGACTGGAGTGCTCCTATCACCAGGTGAATTGAACCTCTTGAGCAAAGGCCTCTATTTCTGTCCTGTACCGAAGGACCATAATATGGCCAACATGATAAGAGACCTAAAAACCTTCGAGAGAAGGTGCAGACTTGCAGAATACTTTTACAATAATTCTAATGTTGGTCTGCCAAGCTACCTTCCAGATCCATTTAAGAAGTTCCGCCATCCCAAATCATGGACTCCTCAATGTGGTAGAAATCCTGTTCTTGATACATACATTTTATCCATCAACAAACTCATCAAGGAATCAACACCTAAGAGGATTTTTGATAACATTACCCGAGAAGAAAGAAAAGCTCTCCACTTCCTTCAACAGAGAATTGATGTCATTATAAAACCGGCAGACAAAGGTGGTGCAGTGGTTGCCTTGAAAGTAAGTGATTATATTGAGGAAGGAATGAGACAACTAATGGATACCAACACTTACAAACCTTTAGAAACTGATCCCACAGAAGACTTAAACAAAGAAATTAAGAACATGGTTGTAAGGTACAGGAGCTTAAACCTCATTGATGAAACAACAGCAGATATACTTGTTCATCCCAAACCAAGACCTGGGAGATTTTATATGCTTCCCAAAATTCACAAAATGAACAATCCTGGCCGTCCCATCATCTCTGGCAATGACACAGCCACTGAGAGACTATCTTTATTTGTCGACCTGCACCTCCAGCCCATTGTACAGGAACTTCCATCATTTGTTAAAGATACCAGTCACTTCCTTCAGATTATTGAAAAATTAAACCAAACCTACACATTTGATGATGATACTCTTCTGGCTACATTTGATGTTACATCATTATACACCAATATACCACATGAGGATGGGCTTATGGCATTATCTGAAGCTCTTAATAAAAGAACTGTGAAAAAGCCATCAACAAATGTGCTTACCAACTTTGCAAGAGTTATCCTTAAATCCAACAATTTTACATTCCATGGTAAACACTATCTGCAGATACAAGGGACTTCCATGGGCACTCGGTTGGCTCCATCCTATGCAAATATCTTCATGGGCAAACTAGAGAACTGTATACTTGCTACTTATAGCATCAAACCACTGGTATGGCTAAGATACATTGATAACATATTTATAATATGGAATGCAGGAAGTAGAGCATTGGAACAATTTACAGCTTATATCAACAATATCCATCCTACCATCAAATTTACCAGAAGCAATACTAAACAGAAGCATCATCTCCCTTTTCTGGATGTGCTACTCACCATTCATGAACAAAAATTACAACTGATCTGTACCACAAGCCTACAGATGCTCATTTGTATCTAAACTGGACTTCATGTCACCCACACCACACTAAACTGAGCATCATCTACAGCCAAGCACTCAGAATAAGACGCATCTGCAGCAATGAGGAAACCTGTAAAGACCATCTACAGGAGCTTGCTACATTATTTAAAAGGCGAGGCTATCCTCTGCATATCATACAGCAACAAATTGACAAGTCTTTGCAGTTATTCAGAGAAGCACTTATTTGGAATACCAACGGCAGAAACAAAAGTGACAGAACTCCATTTGTGGTTGACTATCATCCATCAGCTCCCAACTACAGAAATATAATGCAAAAAACATTTCCCTTACTGTCTACTTGTGAAAAATTGCAAAAGGTTTTTCCAAAGCCGCCAGTCATTGCTTACCGCAGAGCTCCAAATATACGATCTCTTATTGTGAGAGCTGAACTCAAGCAAGTTGTAACAAATGCAGGGGTTCATTGCTGTGACTCTAAAAGGTGCATCACGTGTGAATACCTTTTACAAACATCATCAGTAACTAGTTCTGTTACGAGAAGGACCTATGGAATAAGACAGCATCTTACATGTCGCTCAACATGCATTATTTATGTGATTCAGTGCCAACGGCAAAGCTGTAAAAACAATATGTAGGCCAAACAGTGAATGACCTCCGTACACGATTCAGGAACCACAAATCGGCAATAATTAATAAGAAAATTGACCAGCCTGTAGCCAATCATTTTAACCTTGTGGATCATTTACTATCAGATTTGAAGATTTTCCCCGTGGAACATGTCTCAAAGGAAGAACTACTGGACTCCAGAGAAAACTTCTGGATGTACCGTTTAAAATCACTGCATCCAGATGGACTGAACATTACTGATAATACAACCTGATTACTGCATATCTCAAGAGCTCTCAGGACTGCATTGATTCCACATTCCAAATGGAATCTTCACTCATGATGCTTTTTGAAAATTCAGCTGTGTCATCTGTGCAGCCACTGAGCAAACCATCTTGTACTACCTGAGGAAGGCGGAAGCTGAAACGTTGTAGTGGAAATATATTTTTGTTCTTTGGTGAATCTATCTGTTTGAGTCACTTCTTTCTTGGATATTTTATTTCTTTGTGACTCATTGTATCCTTTGGGATCCAGATTTTTTCCCTGGCTGGCTGTTGTTTTCTTGTGATCCTTCATCTTCAAGTATATATATATATATATATACTTACCACCAGTGGACCTTCAGTAGACAGCAGTCAGCATCTGTAAGAGAATTGCAAGGACAATTAAAACTGTATAACCATTCACTAATAATAGACTTTACTAATGTAAGGAGAACAGCCAGCAGCAAATAAGAGTTGCAAAGAACTATATTTCCTTACGTAAGCAAGTATAAGAGAGCAGCAAGCCCACTGCGTATTCAGGTAATAGGAAAAGCATTAGGAAGGAATTAGTGTATGACATTGGGAGGGTTCTGTGTGAGAAGTAGTAATTTTGTGTTTGTGCTTACAGGTGCTTGTGGAGACCCTCGCTTGACATCCAGTGAGGAGAAGCATAGCGGTGGCAGTCTCTCTTGTTGTCCCATTCCCCTTTCCCCCTCTTTACTGTGAGCGAGTGATTAAATTTACTTGCAGTGGAGTCTGGGATTTTGGACTAGCTCTTCTGCTCCTGTGGAAGCCAAGTTTCAGGTGCGTGGTACTTTCGGATTTGACAGGAGGAGCCCTGAGGAACTCCACACGGTAGCGAGAAGGATCGTGAAACATAGTTTCCCAGCGCAACCTCCGGAGACCGGTTAGCCAGGAAGGATCCCAACAGGGAGAGAGCCTTTTCCCTGATCCCACTGGAGACTAGACGGTCCAACAGCAGCTCATGATTTACCGTACCAAAAGCAGCCGATAAATCCAGCAGTACCAGGGCGGCGCTCCCCCCACCATCTAAAGTCCGCCTCAGCTCCTCAGTAGCTGTAATAAGGGCCAGCTCTGTGCTGTGATAAGCACGGAACACAAATTGCGAAGGATCCAGGATAGCATTGTCATTGATAAAAGAGGACAATTCAACATTTATGGCAATCTCGATCACTTTATGCTGGAAAGGGAAGTCTTGATATCGGTCTGTAATTTAAAGTCTCCTTGGCATCCAGGTCGGGTTTCTTTAATAGTGGAAGTATGGAGGCTTTCTTCCATTCCATTGGGAAGCGCCCTGATGTAAACATAGTGTTAAAATTGCTGTGAGGGGAATAGCTATAATTTCTGGAGACATGCAAAATTCTTGGAGGGCAAGGGTCTAAGGGAGAACCTGATTGATTTCACCCATGATTTTGATTGTCTTTTTCGTGGTCAGGGCAGTAAAGGATGAAAGGGTTGGGGTAGCTGATTCTGGCCGCTCTTGTGTCTTATCAGGTGTAGGGAATTGTATCTTATTAAATTGAGCAGAGGTCTGAGCTAGGCCCTTGTCCTGAAGCACAAAGGAATCAAAAACTGACTTGACCTTGTGCTGAAAGGATTCAGCTAATGAGTTGCAGAATTCCTGACTGATGTTAATATCTGATGCTACTGGCAGCTTGGACAGATTCTTTACTTGGTGAATAGAGCTTTTGGGCATCTGTTAGCCTCTATTAATTTTTTTGTAAAATAGGACGCCTTTTCCCTGAGGATGAGTTTCTTATATGTCTGAAGGGATGATTTATATTCCCTGGTGAATAGAGCTTTTGGGCATCTGTTAGCCTCTATTAATTTTTTAGTAAAATAGGACGCCTTTTCCCTGAGGACGAGTTTCTTATATGTTTGAAGGGAGCACCTTGAGCGTCGACTTTATTTAGGGTGGGATAATTGTGTCATGGCTGAATCAAACCAACAATGGTATTTCGCTGTTGCTTGATCAGAATCGGTGGGCAGAAGTGGTAAAGTATCTAAAAGAAGGGGGTTCGATACTTTAGCCTCGAGTTTATTCCAGGCGCGACTCAGAGAAGGTTCCCCATGGACCTCAGAGCGCCTTTTACGTGGCAATGATATTTCAGAAAGGACTGCCTTGTGATCAGACCAAATTATGGGCAATAATCTGGTCCATTTTATGTAGGGATTATCTGAAAAAATCCCATCTAGACAATGTCCAGCAATATGAGTCGAACCCTTGACAAGTTGACATAGCCCTGCACTGGTCATTTGATCAATAAGTACTTCAGTATCCAGGTCAGTGACCTTTTCCAGATGAAAGTTAAAATCACCTAGCACAGAGAAGTTAGAGTGTACGGCTTTGCGAGCTAGGAGAAGACCTAGATTGTCTATAAAAGAGGACCTTGAATAGGGTGGACGGTAGAGCAAAATGCCGTTAAAGGAATATTGACTATATAGTTCGACTTTAAAGTCAAAAGCTTCACACTCCGGATTATCCAAGTTTACTTTAATGCAGGATTTAAAACTTGATTTAAGAATAAGGGCTATACCACTGCCCTTTCTTCCTGCTCGATCTACTTTATGAATTTTAAAACCTGCCGATAAGGCAAAGAGTAAATCCGGGTCATAGGAGGTATCTGCCCAAGTTTCAGTAATAAAAGCAATGCCAAATTCATTAAGTTCTAAAAACTCTCGGAATGCGATGGCATTCTTAACTAAGGACCTTGTATTGATAAGTACACCTGTAATTAACCGTTTTGATTCTCCCTTAGATGAAGATGTCGTGGTAATAGGTAATTTGGTAGGTAGTGGAAGGCACTGAAAGGTAATGCCACAGTTATAACATTGCAAAGTGCCCTGAGCTCTACATGGATCAAAACATGGACCAGTGCATGTCTTGCCTAACCAATTAAATTCCATTAAAGAGTCCCTTGAGTACTGAACTTTGGGCTTTGAAAGAGAGACAGCTGTTTCAAAACCAGCAGCGTGGCTAGCGCTAAGCATGGTCCGAGTGCGGATGGGCACAGATGGGCTTGCCTTCGGCATGCCTTTGGCGCGCCAGCGGTGCGCCCGGTGCGCGCGTCCGGGTTTCCATCCTAATTTATAGTAAATGGCCTAAAAAGATCTGGAAGGCTAGACCGTCAACCTCCCCCAAAATGGAAGTCAGACGGAAACAGGAACTAAACCAGCCAACTCTCTCCGCAACAAACGGGACACCCCGCAGTGGACCAGAAAGCTAATAGCCACCTTCGGACATCTGCAATAAACCTTGTGCAGAATGGCCTTGCCCCAACATCAAAGCAAAGGTGGCTGTGACCCCAGATGAGGACACTAACCTTCTCACCTTCATTCCTAAGATTTCAAAGAAGCCGAAGAAGGGTGTAGGCATGGCCCAGTGTGGCTGTCAGGACTGTGTTTAGACATTTGCAGAGCCTTGCCTAAGATCTTAGATTTGGCTGAGGAAGCGAAAGCCATAAGGAAACCTGTAGACAGTGACAGCTGGTGAACTTTGAAAATGGTGGGTTGTAAATCCCTTTCTTGAATTGGAGCAAGTGTGCACCCGAGTTGTGCGAGCCCAAACTCCTTGTGAAATGTTCAAAGGGATTGTTTCTCACACCCCTGAGTAGCCTTTTAAAAGAAACCAGGCTTAACGGTGCATTTTGTAGCACAATTTTCACGAATGGCAAAAACGCCCTGTCCTGCAGAGGCACTTTTATGCTGGGCCAAGCAAGCATTACCTTCAGTAAGAGTCACAAAACTCACCCTGCCCAAGAGAATTTTCACCAAATGGTTGTAAAGCAGTGAACTTTTCAATATAATGTCCCTTAAAAGTTGGTTATAGCTTTATGAATTACAGACAGAACAGAAATTCTGGTCATGCAAGGTCAAATGTCTTATCTATTTTAAAAATACATATAGAATATTTCTTAATTGTATTTTCCCATTTTTCCCCTTTCAAGTAGGTCCTCACTTATACATTGCTGAGACTCTAGACGGAAATGGCACGCTACACAAATCACAAGTTATACAAATTTCAATCACATGATGTAAACAGCACATATTACAGTTTCATACAGCTGTGCTATTGCTCAGTTACAAGGAAATCAAATGATCAAAGAGCAATTATGTTCGGCTGCCAAACATCAACTTGTCATTTTCTCTATGCGCTCATATACACTTAGTTCAGATTCTGCCTTTTATGTACATACATCATCAAAAAGGCAGGTCTATCATATGGTAAATATTTTCATCACTCTTATGCAAGGGATAGCCAGAATTAGGTCAAGAATAAATCCAGTAATTCGAGGATAAGTAACATCTAAGCCAGAAACAGTCTGAATTTTGTTTAGAATGATTGAAATTTTGGAGGGATGTGCCGCTATTAGGAAAGAGATAGCCAATATGTTTCCAGAAATGCCCCCAAATGTCACTGCTGGGCCATTATGTCAGGGTTATCCAACCTGTCCAAAAGAATGCTCAAAGGTGCCCCTAAATGGGATGGGTGTGTCGTAATTTGGAGCGGGCCCACCAGTGGTGGTGGCCGTTATACGTCAATGGCTGCCACTGGCAGAGAGAGCAGGCATTATTTTGTTTGTAGGCATACGAAAATTAGTTTCTGGTGGTAGTGACCAGAGAGTGGGGTTGTGCTAGCCTGTGGGCAGGCCCATTTCACCTTTATAAGGTGGGGCCAAGGGACAAGCAGCCTATTTCACTGCTGGTCCACTGCCGCCTCATGTCTGCAGCTCGCCTGCTCCCTTGGTTGTCCCCCCGCCGAAGTTGCCTGACCACACTAATGGGTGATTATTATGTTAGGGTTAGCCAGCATGTCCCAAAGATTGCCCACAATGTATCACACTAATGGCCCCTAAATATGTCAGGGGAAAATGCTCACAGTTTGTCACTAATCAGCCATTACTATCTCAAGCTTCCCAGCATGTTCCAAATCATTCTCAGAATATGCCATAAATGATGCATTACTGTGTTAGGACCAGTGGTTAATTTGTAAAAGACGTAAGTGACGGGGCTCTCGTCAGGAGGCAGCTTGCACCAGCCCATTACTCCTGTTGGCACCGCCTAAAACAGAACCAACTACTAACCACAAAGGTGTGGAGAGGATGTGGCATAATGGCCAGAGCTGCTGATTTCAGAGCTAGGGAACCAGATTCTATTCTCGGCATCGACTCAACATCCTGTGATTGTGGGCAAATCACTTAATCTTCCCGTAAATGAATGTATCCTCAACAGGTGCTCATGAAAAGCGCCAGTGTTGATGATTAAGTGCCAGTGCTGAGCACTGGCAATAACCAGCTCAAATTAAGCACTGGTTAGGACTAGCTAGCATGCACCAAACAGCTGTAATATATCATGTACTTCAGGGTGATCCAAGTCCAGCATAATGTAAATCATTTAGGTAAATTACAAATTTAGGGGCATATCATCAAGCCCCGGAGATAAAATTATCGCCGCTTTAGCGTCCGTTTTCTGATGGAAAGCGGCGATAATTTTATCTCCTAATCAGCAAGGTCACGCTATTGCGTGAATCCTTGCATTATCGCCCTTTCCCCCAACGCCCATCTTTGCATCTCTAATGAGATGCAAAGTGGGCGTTCAGTGCTAAAATAACTGGAGAAATGTCGCTAACCGACATTTCTCCAATTATCAAGCTGCACGCAAACAAGCAGAGCGATAAGAAAAGTAGCGATAACCACAGTTATCGCTACTTTCCTTACGCCTGCTTCAAGACTGACTTAGCCATGATATCCTATGTAAGGTGGATATCATGGCTAAGTATGTCTTGCCCTATCAGCAAGCTATCGCCAAACCTTGTGCCATTATCGCTGTATTTCCAGCGATAATCGCACAATTGGCAGCTTGCGCTCTGAATCTTATCGCTTTGGCGATAAGCGTTGCTGATAGCACGCTATCTCCGCGATAAAATTCAGAGTTGGCCGGCGATAATTATCCTCGCGCTAAGAGCGCTGAGCGATAATTATCGCATGGCCTTGATGATATGCCCCAAAATAACTCTGAACCTTGTACAGATTCTGTTATTGCTCTTGTCTATGGTTGGCTGTTGACGCAGAGAGATTAAACTGTTGCCTTTTGAACCTTTGCCCTGCCCATAGTTTTCTTGGACAAAAGCACTAATCTATTGAACTGTCTTATTGTAACCCAGCCCAAAGATTTACATGATTGCTTCCTTATTTCATTTCTTTTGGCTGCACACTTTCAAACTGTCATATGTTAAATTATCACTCTCTTATAATATTATTTATTAAACAACTCTGCATGAGTTAACCTCTAACTCAGAAAGAGGCCATAATCCCCACAGAAGAGAAGCAAATCTAAGGCCTGGAATGAATATGTTGAAACAGGTACATTTAAATTTAAGAAAATCTCGAACCAAATGATATGTACACTCGTTTAAACTTTTGTCCTGTGAAGCACACACATTGTGACGTGCTACAAAGGCATGGTGATAGAAACAGTGAAAGATTCTGAAAGGCCTACGTTAACTTAAACAGCGTTTCATTTCTCAACATCGTGCGCGTGGTCAGATTAAAAGCAGTGCAAACAGTGCAGGCCATCAAGCGCTTAGAAACAGACACACGTGGTTAAAACCGCTTCACAGTCACTGTCAGTGAATATAATGTTTTTACTGTGCCCCTAGTTCACAGATGCCATTAGTTTGGAATGCATGAAAAGGAGGCAGGGAGGGAGTGTGGAGCCCTTCAGGTGGCTCACATAGCATAAACATATGCCCTTTAGAGAATTCTCAGACAAGGTTTTCAGAGTGTGCAAGTGACTGTTAGGACAAGAAAACAACAGAAGTGAATAAACCTGAGCAATTTACCACTTTGAGGTCCCAAAAACCATTAACATTCTGTAACCAGCTCCAGTTCTTGTTGCACCACATACCCAGCTAGTTACCTATCCTGCAACCTACTAGAACACTGCTAGAACCATAGAACCATCCTCATGTTCCATGCCTTCCCACGGTCGTAGGCATGGAGTGGCTTTTGAGAGTCGGGGCAGCCCATAATTATCTTTGGTTCCCCCCCCCTCAAACGACCAAGGCATCTGGCACACTATAGAAGTGCGGTGGTTCAAAAGGTGAATGAGCAATAAAAATCCCTTTCAGTGTTGTTTTTATCTTGATACATTTGCTGTGTGTTCCAAGACATTTTAAATGTCAGGCTATTTCTTCTGACAAATTGCTTCTTATTCTTTTAACAAGAAAAAGTTGTTTACTTTTCTTCCTTTGTAAAGTGAGAGGATTTTGTAAAGTGAACTATGTGACAATCTCTCTGTGGTACAGACAGGGCCACTGGAATTAGGCATCAGTGGAGGCCCAAATTATGTGGCAGTGTCGATTAATTTATGTGGCAGGAAAACACAAATTATGTGCCTTAATGTGCCACATTTTTTAATAGTATCACTTCAGTACATTGTCATTTTTACATTTTAGCACTGTCTGGGCAAAGGTTTCACTTCATTAGTACCAATTCTACATCCAAATACAGCTGTAAGTAACTGAAAGGGGGCCATTCAACCTTTGTGAAGGACCTTCCACTGCACGGCAGCATGTGTTGCACCATTTTGAGTAAATTTTGATATGTTTCAGCTGGAAAAAAAATGTGTTTTTTGTTAAAATTTGCAAAATATTCAGCAGAGGGTGGATTATGTGGCAAATGCGGAAAATTCATAATTACGCTGAAAACGCAGCAGCTTCAGAATCGCATTGTTCCCTCGTCACATAATCTCATAATTCCAGTGGCCTTGTGTGCAGGGAGAATGAAAAGAAATATTGTAGGATGTCAATTTATTTCTAATTCACAATAAATTCAAATACTTGTAAATGAACTGTACATATATCTCAACATACACCAACTGTTATGAAAGCACAAATGAAGTACATTTTGTTTTATAATTTTGAAGTGTGATGGAAACAAAGATTTTAGTAGGATCAAAACAAATCTTGGTAATGCAAGTGATAAATATTGTATTGTATTGTATTGCCCATTTGTATAGTGCTCACTACCCCTATGAGTGACGCTGAAGTGCTTACCTACATGGGCAGCAAGCTACACCCTATAAGGTGGTGTGTGGTTAGGAGGGTGTTGGTTTTTGTTTTGTGAACTAATGTGGGAAGTATTTCCATGTTGTTCGTGATGACCACCGATTGCAGTTATCGTGTTATGGGATGTAGCGTGTAGCAGTGTGGAGGATGATGAGGTGTGAGAGACACAGACACACAGTTTATGATCTTTCAGTATACTGGTATTTCTTATGATTATAGTCTGCTTAGCTGGTTACTGCACTGGGTTGTCCAATCAGAAATTTTGGGGCAGATTGACTTACATTTCACGCAACTCAGCAAGGTAACTTTCTGCACTGCATTGCATGAAAGGCAGAGAGCAGAAATGCATATTATTTACAAAGGTATGGCACATTTCTGCTGTCTCCTAGAGCTGGTGCACTGTGTGCTACCTAGCACCAACACAGGCACCCTTGAACCATGGTGCAAGGGTTCCTGCGTTACAGGCTGGACTGTTTATGCGCAGGAAGGGACAACTTCCTGCACGAAAACAAACCTAAGAGGCATATTCCTCTTTCTATATGTGCTGCAGAATGCACCACACATCAAATGGGGGAAATTAGAAGGAGAAATACAGATATTTCTCCTCATTATGCCTCACTGGGGATGGCATAGCATTTTGGCACATTCCTAGGTTTACTAGCTTTATTAAATCTAAGAATGCACCAAAATCCCCTTGAGAAGCATATGTCAACTCTCCTTAACTTACCTTTTTATCAAAAGTAGTTTGCTGGTTAGGTTGTTTCCAATCTGTGGATTGTAAGCTAAAGATTGAGTTTGAGGGTGCAACTGTCTTTCCAGGTGCTGTTGCTGGAATGTGTGGTAGTATGGTTGTTTTAGAAATAGCAATGCTTTTAACTGTCTTCTGGAGTTTATAGGCTCCTGGATGCTTCTAATGCTGGCTGGTAGTGTGTTCAGAGCTTGGTGGCTTGTACTGAGAATGCAGTACCTCCTACTGATCAGTGGTGTAAAGAAACTTGAGGGGGCTCCTGCAAGCTACATGAAGGGTCCCCCTCCTGACTTAATCAGGAGCTCTCAGGTCAGGGTAATGTGCTGAGGGGGCCTCTGGAGCTTGGGGGCCCCTGTGCGCCATGAGGGCTGCGGGGGCCTATGTTACTCCACTGCTACGGGTTTCTTATGGTAAGAGGGAATGATAAGTGGTGCAAGAATGGAGCGCAGTGTCCTAATTTGTTTGTATTGCTTGAATTCAGCTTGTAGTTAAAGCTGTCCTTTTCATTGGAGGCTCTGTGAACAATGCAAAGGGTCTTGAACATTGCCCTTTTTGCTACAGGTAGTTAGTGGAGTGATTGCAAGACAGGAGTCATGTCTATATGTTCTTTTGGATGAAGATAGAGAAGAAATCTTGCAGCAGCATTTTGGATGAGTTGAATTTTGCTAATTATGAATGAGTGTGTTCCAAGGCATAGGTTGTTGGCATAGTCAAGATTGGAGATCGCAAGTGAGATAATTGCATGCAGCTTCTGTTGGTATCTAAGGTATGAGAGGAAGCAATATAGGGGCCGATTCACAGAATTAATCTGAGATAAAATCCTAAACTTACTACTTTCGGTATTCACAGAAGGCATTTAGTAGTAGTAAAGTTAGGACTCCTAACTTTACTACTACTAAACTGAGATAAAATCCTAAACTTACTACTTTTGGTATTCACAGAAGGCATTTAGTAGTAGTAAAGTTAGGACTCCTAACTTTACTACTTCTAAATGCCTTTTGTGAATACCGAAAGTCGTAAAGTTAGGATTTTGTCTCAGTTTAGTAGTAGTAAAGTTAGGAGTCCTAACTTTACTACTACTAAATGCCTTCTGTGAATACCAAAAGTAGTAAGTTTAGGATTTTATCTCAGATTAGTTCTGTGAATCGGCCCCAATGTGTTTTCATTGTGTTGAAGGCCCTCTGTTTTACGTTGTTAATGTGGTATCAAATATAGGTCTGAATCCATTGTTACTCCTAGGTTTCTGATTTCTCTCGATATTGGTGGAGGGGCATCATGTTCCTTAGGCCATATGGCAGTAGGCTGGTATTTTTGCCAATGTCCGCAGGTAATAAGCTCTGTCTTATCGGTATTTAGCTTTAGATGGTTATTCATCATTCCTGTGTTTATGGCCTGAAGTCAGTCATCAAGTTTTAAATAGTAGTCGTCTTCCAGACCATCCATTTCAAAAAATAATGTGGGTGTCATCTACATAGTTGTAACAGGTGAGCTTGAATGATCTAAATAGGTTTGGTAAGGAAGTTAGGTAGATGTTGAACAGTAGAGGGGATATGATGGACCCCTGTGGTATGCCACAGTGTTATGCTCGAGGAGCTGATATGAAAGGTGGTATCAACACTAGTTTGCTGTCACAGCTGAGAGGTCAAATATTTAATGGGCATTAGCTGAACTCCCTTTTAAACTTTCACATTTGGTATGTCAAACAAGAATTTGCTGTGTGAAGGGATTACACAAATGTACAGGACATTGAGTCATGTAGTACCTAAGACAGTAACTTTCATGACATTTCCTATTCCTGAGACATAAATGGTTGCGCCTACCCAGTCATTCAGAAGCAATCTTCAATCGGGAAATTCCAAATTCCAATATGGGAAGGGGATTTGATTAGCCTGTTGTGCTGGGGCAGAGTTATCACAAGTCAAGTGCAATTTATATTTTACTGACATTGCTCTAGCCTATTGTGAAATATAGCCTGGTGAGATAATGTATCTGCTCTCACAGACTATTTTGTTTACAGGAGGAAGATAGTTTGTTATGTTAATGTGCTTGCCGCAGAGGAGTGCAAATACCCTAACTAGCAGTAGTGTGAAGCTGAAATAACCAAATATAGCCTGTCATGTCACAAAGGGCTCCTATAACAGACTACTTTCAAAAATGGTTTAATATCTAGATAACCTTGTCAGGGTCAACACACTGAGGATTCATCTCCTTGAACCAAACTTTGCGGAAATGATAATCAGGGTATCTGAGGCTGAAAGCACCTATTTTATAATTGACCTCTCTAGACATCTCCGAGGACCATCAACTAACATGTTCTGATTTTTCTATATTATAATTTAAGACCTGTGTACTATGAATCTGCTTTTTGAAATGTATTGACTTCTTTGAAATTCTGCTTTATTTTTATCTTATTTATGATCATAACAAATAAATTGCTGTTATGAGGTCCTATGTAATTAATGTACTAAATACATATTATTTGGTGAACATTTGGAGTAGTGGCTTTATTGGGAGAAGTGTGGGAACACTGGATGGTAGGGATTTTATGGCTCCTCACAGATTCTGGAATTTTCCTTCACAGAAATATGAGGATAATCTGCGATTTAGTCAAAGTTTGGTGTTTGAAAGTCATTCTGGTTAAGAAAAAGTACTGCTATACATGCAAATTACATCACGCCAGACTTCACTAGGTATCTTGTTTTCAAAAATGTTTGGGTCTGGCAGGTTTCCCTCAGTGCCGGCTGAGCCCTGGCCTAAATACCACAGTTACCCACTTCACCAGAATTGGGCACTTTGCAAGGCAAAATCTTGATCTTTCCTTTTGTCTTAGGGAGATTTTCCTTTCACGGGCGATAGGTCAGTCACATAAGTGGGGTACTATTGTTATTGGGAGAAGTGTAGGAACGCTGTGTGGTGGTACATTTGTGGATCACAGCAGATTCCATTAGCATGATCTGCTGTCACATGTGTTTCACTGTGTAATGTCAGTTTGCACAGCATGCTGCATAATACAGCAAAATCAAACTTGGGACTCCTAGGAAACATTTACCTTGCATGCCGACTCTGATTTTGGAACATAAAATGTTTCTGGTGTTTTTACCAGAAACATTTTATTTTCCAGTACTGTGGATGACCCATTGAAGTCCACCGCACTGTGAAAGTAGTGTGGTGGATGTCAACGGGTCATCGTCTGCCCTAAAGCAGTTAAAACCCACCATATCCATGCAGCCTTATGTCCTGTCACACAAGAATTGACACAAGCTGTAGGGATATGAAGGTCACATTGCACTACCTTCTTTGTTCCATGATTGTAGAGAACTTCTCCAGTTCCAGGAGGACCCTAAGATCGAAGGCTCCAGAGGTTGGGGAACAGTGAAAAGCATTGTGGTCAAAGAAATGTGGCAGGTGCTGCTAATGGCTATGCACAGCCAAGAGAAAGCTTCAGTTGTCATACGTAGTCTATGTAAAAGAGTGCTAGAGAGAGAGAATAAAAAAAATTGAGAGGTACAAAGAAGATAGAAGAGACGCTAGAGAGGTGAGGTTCTAGAAAAGGAGAGAAGATTAAGAGAAGGTAGAGTAAATAGAAAAATCAAGAGAAAGCAGGAGAGACAGAGTCAGCAAACAGAAATGGATAGTGGGAAAAGGTTGAGAGAGAAAGTGGGAGCAGAGATTGGGAGTGAATAGAGAAAGTAAGAGAGAGCCTAAAGGAGTAAAATTAGAGCTAGGTACATGCAGAGTAATGGTGAGTGTAGATTTTAAGTGGAAGTTTTGGCTTATCATGTTTTGGTCAATACAATTTGCCCAATGTAATTTCAAAGCACAATTTTGCACTTTATTTCTAAAACGGATCTCAGTGTAAGATCCCCAAATCACCTTGCATAGTGATCTTTAAAATCCTAATAAGGTCTAATCATTGTTACTTGATCCACATTGCTTTTTGCAAATTGCTTAACAATGTAACCACCTTGTCATATGTTACTATATGCTCTTGGTGAGAAGTGCTTTCTCCTTTAATGCATATCAGACATGTGTCAATTTGCTGGTATAGTCACTGGAAAGTACAACCTACTTGTTGAGAAGTTAAAGTTCTATTAAGGAAGTGATTTGAGTTTCTAATGTATACTTAAATATGACAGTCTCTTAACGGCTTCATAACATGAAGCTTGACTCTTATCTGCACCTGTAGTAATGCCGAACAATCCCTCTGCAAGAAAATATTTTCCATTTCTAGTACACATGGTATGCTTAAATGCTTTCTACAGTCACCACTCAGAAATGCCCATGCTCATCCAAGCAATGTCAGCCACATAGAGGGTGCCACCTTGCAGATTCTATGCAAGAAGTCTACTGCACATGAAAGAGTAGAAAATGTCCATAATTCCGGAAGTGGAGGGCTCTGCACCATCCAAATGGGAGATACCATGCAAGCAGTATCAGAGATATTATCACAGAGTAGGATCCTAGTTGAAAACTGTGAAACCACCACTCAGAGCATTAGAGGCAGTGCTGCTACTAGTGTCCTTAGTCAGGCCACAGACCTCAAATGGACCCATCCCAGGCTCACACAATCATCTATACTTTACCATGCCTACCTGTCTTGCTGGTCGATTTCTAACTAAGGTCTCCTTTTGTTCAACATTTTTTGCTCAACCTGCCTGTAAATATGAGGGGTGTATGCCAATGTTGGAGCCTGCTTCAAGTACAGGTAGTTTTGATTGGTGCTTTTGATGAAATGTAATTGAACTATCCATCTTTTGTATCAACCTTACAGTGAAATTCATTGAGGAACATTCCCAACTTCCCCTGGAAAATGACATTTAAATTCCAATTTAGTTTTCACCTTAGTTGCATCCCTAAAATGTTTAAAACACACTGTTTGCGAGGAGTCGGCAGCGCGCGCGATCCAAGATGTCCGCCGCGCCTTGAGCTCCGTCCTCACCTGCTTCGCCGACGAGATTATTCCGACGATAGGGGCATAATTAAGCTTCGTTTTTTGCCCCCAGCTGTTCTGTTGTGGTTGCTGCAGCGCCTGGTCCTTTTTCGGAGGTCTGGTGCCTCCGTGGGAAGTGCGTTAGGCGTTTTTCGTTTCTCCTCACAGAGGGCTCCTGTTCTCCTCAGCATTCTCCAACAGCCTTCCACACAGAGGAGGCGGACTTAACCCACTGGGCACCTCCTCTTTTTAGAAGCCTCAGCCCTTCTTAAAGGGGTTTTCGTCCAGCCTCTTGCTGGCCACAACTTTGCAGTGTGGAAAAGATTAAAGGGATTTTTGTCCTTTTTCTCTATACTGCAGCCTATTGTTACTGTGTTTTAAGTCATTTTGGAGCTGAATTTTCTGAATACTGTTCTGTTTCTTAATATCCTGCCAAGGCTCCTTATTACACTGCAGACTTTTGTTATTTGTAGTGTAACAAACTTTTTCTCTTCCTATTGTTTGCTCCCTGTTTACCAGTATGGAGTCCAAAATGGGTCCAAATAAACACAAACAAGCTGTCTCACCTCCTCCTGCCAAAGCCAAAGCTATTGACTCCCAAGAGGATTCATTGGCAAACATTTTGGAGGAAATTCAAGCTATTCATACCAACACGGACATAATTTCCTCAGATATTAAAAATATACACAGAGATATGGCTTCCTTATCGATGAGAGTTGCTGACAATGAGATTAGAATTCGTGATAATACTGCAGCCATTACATCTATGGCTCCAATTCCTACTCAGGTTGCTTCTCTCCAACGTTCCCTACTTGATTTGGAAAACAGAAATAGACAATACAATTTACGCATATTTAATGTTCCTGAAGGAGTCGAAGGTCAGAGTTGTCCTCTTTTCTTGGAAAAACTTCTCCCTAAACTGTTAAATATTAACTTTCCAGACCGCTTTGAGATTGATAAAGCCCACAGAATACCTTCAATTCGTAAACCCCATCAAGTCAAACCACGACAAATCATTTTTAAAGTTCTGAGGCATCATCATCTTCTTCTTATACGTAAGGCTGTCCGAGAGATCCCTTCTCTCCTAATTGTAGGAAACAAAGTCTTCATTCACCAGGACTTTGCAAAAGAGACTGTTCAAATACGACGCCAATTTTCAGATTTACGACCTCGTTTGCGAGAAGCTGGCTACAAATATGGTCTTTTTGACCCTGCGGTCATGCGCATCTGGAAAAATGACATTTCTAAGTCTTCTCAGCTCCTGCAGATTTAATAAGATTCTTGGATCAACATCATCTTGTTCTCATGGACTCTCAACCTTCCGGTTCTGCGGGCTGATAATAATAATATTTTTTCTACCCCCTTACTGTAGGTTGTTATTCACTTTCTTTGCAGGTGCATATTAATGGTGGTTTTCTTGCTTTGTACCTCCGTCTCTAATGTTCTATTGGTATGAGGTCTTGGTGACTGACCTCGCTTCATGTTGTTTGTCTTGTTTTGTCTTTTTTATATGGGCTACTGTCTTTCTCTCTTTTTCTGTCCTGTTATTTTTCTTACTTATAGAAAAATATGTCTAGGCCACAAAAGTTAATTGTTGCTTCATTAAATGTGAAGGGTCTCAGACACCCAGTTAAGCGACGGAAAATGTTAGAATATTTACACAAGTCTAAGGTTGATATCTGTTTTGTTCAAGAAACTCATGTTAATGACACAATATTGCATACTATGTCTAAAGGTTGGGTAGGGCTTATAGTTTCCTCTCCTGCTGCAAAACGTAAAAAAGGAGTAGCTATATTTTTCTCACACAAAGCTCGTGCACAAATTTTGTCATATCACCATGACGCAGATGGTAGATTTGTTGCTGCTCAAGTTCGCATTGACAAACTTATTTTAAATTTGGTTAATATTTATGCTCCTACCTCTGATGACCCTGCCTTTTGGTCCTATGTCTCTGCTGAAATACTTAAAATTGGCAATGCGTCCCTTATAATGGGTGGTGATTTTAATCTTATCAGGGATCCTTTGTTGGACCGGTCTTCTGTTTTTAAGTTCCGGCCTAGCAAGGCATTCTTTGCTTTGAAATCTTTTCTTTCTGTTACCAAATTGGTCGATTTTTGGAGATTGGAACACCCTACAGACAAAGATTTTACTTTTTATTCTAATGCTCATTCCTCTTTTTCTAGAATTGATTACTTATTGTCCTCACGTAATTTATGTCACATGATTAGTGAATCAGTTATACACCCGATTACGGTTTCAGACCATGCTTTAATCTCTTTTTCTTTATCTATTTCCAATCCCCAAATTCCTAATAAAAGATGGAGAATGAACTCATAAATAGTTCTTAACCCCACCAATTCTAAAAATGGCCTCAGCTATTGCTGATTATTTTTGAATAATAAGTCTTGTGACACCTCCAAAATTATACATTGGGATGCTTTTAAACCTTATATCCGTGGAGGTTCAATTTCTATTATGGCACACGAAAATAAATCTTTTTATTCCCATCTCAATGAATTGGAGACACAGATTGCAGCAGTGGAACGACTTTTTATTACATCTAGAGATCCACAATATAAATCCCAACTTCAGAAATACCGCTACGAATATAATTGTATGCTTAGTAAACGAGCAGGTTTACTTATTTCAAAAGAAAAATCTAATTTTTATTTTAATTCCAATAAATCAGGTCGCCCGCTAGCTAATTATCTGCGTCTCAAACGTGACAGAGTTCAAATTCCAGCCATCAAAATGGATAACGGTACATTGGTGACGGAGGTTGAGGATATACTGAAAGAGTTTCTTTTTTTCTACTCTTCTTTATATCACGAACCTCTTACACCTAATAACAGTGTTATCAATGATTTTCTTAATTCCTGTCGATTGCCTCAGATTTCTGATAATGATAGAGCTACCTTAGATAACCCTATTGACATTAAAGAAATTTTTGCAGCAATTAATGCATTAAATTCCCCAAAAACTCCTGGCCTGGATGGAATTCCGGCTGAATTCTATAAATGCTATCAGGACCAATTATCCCCTTTTTACTTTCCCTTTTACGGACTTCAGCGTACTTCCATGATGGGGGATCTTTTAATGAAGCCACTATAATTGTTCTTCCCAAGCCTAATAAAGATCATACTTTAGTCTCAAACTTTCGGCCCATATCTTTAATCAATCAGGACTGTAAAATATATGCAAAAAGTTTAGCAAATAGACTATCACCCCTACTATCCAATATTATACAACCTGATCAAACTGGCTTTATGAAAGGTAGATTATCCGCTCATAATACCAGGTTGCTCTGTCATACATTATCGCTTGCCAAAGAAGCAAGTGGACCTATTGGTGCACTGGCCTTAGATGCAGAAAAGGCATTTGATAAGGTTAATTGGCAATTTTTATTTAAAATTTTAGAAGCATTCCGTTTTGGTCCTATTTTCATCAATATGACTAAGGCATTGTATTCAGCCCCTTCAGCCTCTATTCTAGTCAATGGTTTGTGCTCCACTTCATTTCGGTTGTATAGAGGCACTCGGCAGGGATGTCCTCTCTCCCCTTTACTTTTTCTAATTGCAATAGAGCCCCTCTTATGCTCCCTTTGTAATAGTGATACTTATACAGGTGTTGTTTTGAAAGATACTACCATTAAACTTTCTGCCTACGCTGGTGATGTGTTATTATATGCTGCTGACCCTCCTACCTCTATACCTCTTATCCTTGATATTATTCATAAATATGCTGAGGTTTCTGGTTACTCCCTGAATACTAATAAGACAGAATTGTTTCCATTAAATGCCTTTTGTAATTCTACAATGTTAGAGAATACTGATATAATTTGGTCTCCAAAAAAACTCAAATATTTAGGGATAATTTTTACTGGTTCGGTTAAAGATCAGTTGAAACCAATTGCTCTGCTATTTTAAAAAATACCAAAGAGAAACTTGATTGATGGTCTAATCTACATCTAAACTGGTGGGGACACATTGCAGCAATTAAAATGTCTATAACTCCACAAACTCTATATTTATTGTCTATGTTACCGTTCTCCTTCCCGTCCACTTTTTATGCTAAAGTATATAAGTTATTTACTAAATTTCTTTGGAATAATAAGCCCGCACGCATTAGTCTTAAGACTCTACAATTGCCCAAATGTGAAGGTGGGGTTGGTCTTCCAGATTTAAAAAAATATCATTTTGCATTCCTTGTAGCACAATGTTCTTTATGGTTTTACACTGTCCCCCCCTCTAATGCACCTAAATGGCTTATCCTGGAAAAAAATATTTTGGCTCCATACCCTTTAATTGCTTTTCTCACCATGGCCAATGGCTCTTTTGGTAAGTGTTCCCCTATTCTTGCCAACTCTAAATCTGCCCTTCTATCATTTGATAGTAACCCTGGGCAAAGCACTACGCTACGCTCGCGTAGTTTGTGAAGTTTGCGCTACTTCGCACAACGCGAATTGCACGTAGCACAGTGCAAACACGCGTAGCGTAGCGTAGCGTAGTGCAGCGGTCATTTTTGCTTGCTCGCGGTCCTCAACGTCAAGTTGGCAACCGCGAGCAAGCAAAATGACATCCGGCGAGACTTTTTCCTGCGTTCGCGATCAGCAACATCAAGTTGCCGATCGCGAGCGTGGAAAATAAACCTGCCGGCGAGATTCTCAACGCGGGGAGGTCAGGTTTCTCATTGCAAGTGGTCGCGTATGCTCGCTACCGCTCGCGATGAGAAACTACCAGTCCGCGTTGAAAGCTGCCGCTCGAGTAAAAATCTACTCGAGCGGCAGTAAAAGACAGCTCGCACTGTGCAAGATGCCCTTTTCAATGATTGCACAGTGCGGACAAGCATCCGGCACTGTGCAATCATCGCGAACAGCGCACTACGCAGTTCACGTAGTGCTACGCGTAGCTCGCGTAGTGCGAACTGCACTTCACGTAGCTTCGCGTAGCGCTACTTCACGAACTACGCCCAGCCTTATTTGATAGTAGTTTTTCTATTACTCTGTCTTCCACTAAAAAAGTTTCTCTTTGGTTCAATCCTAAACTCCAATATCATAAACATATTTCTTTCTGGAAATTATGGATTACTGCTGGTATTTTCTTTGTTGCAGACATTTGTCAATATGATATGTTTTACACATTTGATGTTATTCAAGCTACTTACAATCTGCCCTTCTCTGAGCTGCCTTAATATACATTGCTATGTAATATGATTCTTAATGCTTACCCCCAACTACTTTCTATGTCTCAGTCCTCTGGCATTGGATTTTGTATTTCTGTGTTCAGCCGTTCAGGACATACAGCCACTAAAGTATATAAAAAACTTACCACTTCAAATTCCTCTTTTTCACATTTGAATCAAAAATGGTCACCACACTTAACTCTTCATTCACTTAGCATATCCTGGAAGGACATTTGGAATTCCAACACGGCTAATTACCTTCCGGCCACCCTTATACAAACTAATATTTACCTACTTTATCAATGCTTTTGGACTCCTGACAAATTATTTAAAGCTAAACTTCTAGATACTCCAAATTGTTGGCACTGTCAATCTGTAACTGGTGACCTACAGCACTTATTTTTCAACTGTTCTATCATTCATCAGTTTTTATCAGATATATGGCATCTTATTACCCAGATCCTTAAGATCCAAACAACTCTATCATTTCATGTTCTAATTCTCAAATCCTCACTTTTTAAATCCATATTATCCCTTATGGATTGTAAATTGTTGGATTTCCTTATTTCTACTGCAATCAAATCTATTACCTGTAATTGGAAAGACGCTACTTCACTTTCTGTTAATGCATGGTGGGAATGGATTATTTTTCTTAGACGTGGGCAATGTTTTTATCCACACTCTCATAAGGACTCCTCTTCTTCTAGGTCTAGTATGTGGTCTAGTTTAAATTCCTATATCAGTACATGTTCTACAATTTAGAAAACTTATTTCAATTTGTATTAATTAATCTTTGCTTACTGTAACCCTTTTATGTTTATATTATTATTTATATCTTGTATGTGCTATTTTGTAATGATGCTATAGGTGTTCTATTTTTTCTTATATTGTAATATGTTCCTATTCTATATGGTTCGGTATTATTTTTTGTATTGTGTTTCATATCTATGAAAAATTTCTTCAATAAAACATTTTGAACAGAAAAAAAACACACTGTTTGCCACTAATTTCTTAGCTCTCTGTAATGTTACTTTAAATTAGTAGCGAGTCCAACTAAAACTTTACTTACAAAGGTGTTCGGAATTAGGAAACTCCATGCTTTATAAGCAGATATGGTATTCTAAATTTATGTGAGGAAAGGTTTATCCTTTGGGTCTTCCAGGTGTGATGATTTCCAGATGCAGAATGTCCCAGGTAGGACATGCTTCAGCAAAATAATTTTGAGTGTGGAGTTTGGACATTTACCACCTGAGGTAAGAGGTGTGGGAGGGAGTGTTCTGAGCTGAGGCCAGCTTATTTTTATAAAAAGAGAACAAAAAAGAAATTGATAAGCATTGTATTTCATAAAAATTGCACAGTTTAGAAAATCCACAGAGTTGTGAGTCAGCCTACTTTACAACTTTACATTCTTATACTTTAAATCTCATCAAATTGATAGGATTTAAAGTTGGATTGTGAAAAGTTGATGTGATTTAATATGAACGTCAGAAAATCCATATATCCCTTCACATAGAATCACACAGTGTGCACCTTAATATTGAAACCAGAATATAGATGTCACAGAATATCAAGGAGAGAATATTGAATCCAAAATATTGACATGTATAGCATTTCTTTACCTTACTCCACATATCTGTACCTACGTAATAGATATACCTTCAAGGTATGTAGATGTGGAGTTAGGAGTAGTAAATCTATACTTCCCTATAGGCACCTACCTTTAAATATTCTGTCCTTGATGTTCTTGTATCCCGATACTCTGGGGGTTGGTATTTTGTAGGGCAACTAGTATTTGGGAAAGAATGCACCTAAAGAGACCAGCTTTAATGTTTGGTCATAGCTGGGGGCCATACCCCCCTAAAAATATACTTCTGGCTACAGGCCTGTGCCTTTCCAACATTTGTACAGAGTCACATCTGTAAATCACTCTTCTACTCTGACTGTAAAGCTGCTGTTGGTGAAAGGCACTCACCATCATCAATCAGGAGCAGCATGCAACATGCCAAAGACAGTCATTGTGGCAGCATGACATTCTGTTAAAAACAGACTGACTAACATCGTGAAGGGATGATCTTTTGTTGTGGCAAGCATGAAAAGGGAGAAGTGCCTGGCCATTCATGATGAGAGGTAGAACACACAGGGCTTCAATGTCCAGTGCCCACAAGACTTTGGGGCCGATTCCGATCTCGGCCGGTAGTGCTCCGAATCGGATTCGGATTTACCAGATCCGATTCGGAGCCCTGTTTCCTGACCGAATCGTACGCGGGTCCGGCCGAGCGAGTACGATGCAGGCACCCGCGAAATCTCCGACCGACTCGAACGCGGCTTCAACACGCTCCGACCGACTCGCATGGACACGACTCGCACCGCGCTATGGAGACGTATCCCGGCCGGGTAAGTACGATGCGCGCCGCGAGCAGTCCGACCGACTCGCGCCGTCCGGCTCGAAAAAGCTGTCGGAGCCGGACTTTGGGGGTCCGCGTCGGACCCCCCTGTACGCGTAGGTGCGCGAGTCGCACACAGGGGGGACCCATGGGTCCCCCCTACCTGTGCATGTACGCCGCGATGCGCATGGATGCGTACACGCTGTAGGGGGCGCCCTTGTCCGCCTCGCACCCATTGAGTCAATGGGAGCCCGCGTACGCGTTGTACGACAGGCTCCCATTGACTTCAATGGGAGTCCGACCGACTCGAGTCCGATGGCATGCGTGCGCATCGTACTCGTTCGGTCGGACTGCCAGAGTCCGATTCGGTCGGAAATCTCTCCGGGTCCGGCTCGGTCGGAGAGATTTCCGGCCGGAATCGGAATCGGCCCCTCTATGTTTTTGGTTCCATTCACCACTACAGTGCTACCTTGGCTTGTGGGAAGAAAGAGCTGAAAAGTGGTAAGCCCTTCCTAATGATGTCACAGCATCAAAGATATTTAGAGACTCATTTACAACAATTTGATGCAGGGCAGCGCTGCACGTCACTTTGCTGCTCTGCCCTCCGTCAAAGAAAAGGGCGGGAATGCACAGTATCTATGAGATATGGCACATTCATGTCCTCTTATATTGCGCTGGTGCGCAAATGGCTGCCTTGCGATGCAAGTGTGCCTGCATTGAAATCTGGTTGTCTTGTGGAGGAAGGGACACCTTCCTTCACAAAATCAACCATTACGCCACCCCTGCGGAGGCACAGGGTTTTGACGTATTCCCAGATTTATGCTATTTTGTAAATCTGGGAATGTGTCTAAAACAATGGGTGCTGAGTGGGAACACCCACTGCAACACCCATGACATGCCACCCTTAGGCAGTGTGAGGCAACGTAGTGACTTGCGCTGCATTGCCGTACACCATATCTACAAGGCCATGAAAAGCCATGCACGGTGGATTTTCGTGGCCTCGTAGATATGGGTCTGCACTGTGCGCCGTCAGAACTTCAAAAACAGTGATGCTCCGGTGGTGTAGTGGGCTTGTAAATGAGCCCCCTTAGTATCTAAATGCACCAACAGGATTGGCCTATTATTATCGGGCTGTCTGCTCCTTCAATCGCATAGTGGGCCAGGCAGTCAGAGATTAATGTATTACAGAAGTAAGGTGTTTGAAAAAGATGAAAATAAAATCTTCTAAAGGGCCTGTAGATGGGAGGGGCGGAGCATCCAAGCCCTAACACAGGAGCTGCTACTCCCTGTAGACTCTGATATTTTAAAAGGTTGGGCCCAGATAAAAGTTTGTTTCCTAAGCAATGCGAATTATGCATAGGTGGCTGAAAGACTGAAAGGTTTCCTCCTAAAATCTACTCCAAACTAGGGGATTTGGCAACAATGAAGGATGAATCTGTTGCCAAGGGACAACTTTTTGGGGATCTATTTATAATGGAGATTATGACTTTTGTTTGCACTCACAGAGGCCATGAGAATCACAACCATCACTGATGAAAGTTTTTGGTAGAAAAATGTGTAGGACAGCCACCTAAGGCACTGGCTGCTTAGCCAGCCAAGATTTACAGACCTACACATCCCAGGGCAATATAATCAATGTTTCTCCCCTTTCTTCTCCTTCAGGGAAACAGGAGGCCATGGCATGCAATGGAAGGTGAACTAGAGATTGAGTCAGGGTGCCTGCCCACATAAGGCCACTCAGAGACATACCCCGATTGGGGGCGCATGTTAGAGTTCTTCATGGACAACTGTGATAATATATCCCAGGCTGCATGAACACGACAAACCTTAAGGAGATTTGGGCTAGAGACTACCACAATTCTGCCCCAGTGAAGATCTCCAAGGCCCATAAAATTCAATTGATAGGATTCTTGATTAATGGATAGAGAGGTCTAAACATTGTAGGGGAAAGGTGTCATATCTGAAGTATGTTCAACACAACTTGTTTTCTTGAGCAAATCATTTTTGGTGGTGAAATGAAACTCTTAGGAAATGAGATCATTTATAAACTTCAGGAGATTGAGCATGTGGTTAGTATACCACCACTTCAAACTGGAAAAGATGCGCCCTTCTTCAAAACATTCTACAATGGGGGTCTGGATGGTGCAGCTAGGCTCGAAAGACGCATATCTGATAGTGCTGATCTGGAAGTCACATCAACATTTTCTGTAGTTTTATTGGAGGACGGGGGTTTGGAAATTTTCCAGTCTGCCATTTAATGTATCTTCTGTCCCATAGTGTTTCGCAAAACTATTCAAAGCAGTGGCTTCCTTTTTGAGGGCCAGAGGGGTAACAATGATCCTTTATCTAGGCGATTTGTTGTTTGTGGCACAAGTCAAAGGCATGCTGCAACAAGATGGTGATCTTATTACTTAAGGACTTAGGATTTGTGCTCATTTGGGAGAATTGGATCCTTAGTAAGGGTAATTGCATAATACATGAAATTTTGGGAAAATTATGGTAAATTATGCAGAATTATGTAGAATACTAAACCAGCATTTTAGCGTGAAATTAGTCCTTGCGTCCATTTTAGGTGTGAGGACACATTTGGCACTAATAAAAAACACAAGGACTGCAGTTAGCAGCTGTTCACTTTCTCATCATTCACATTGTTCCAGTGCTGTCACTCAACTTTTTATTACGAACAGAGCATAATTACACAACATGGCCTAAATGTGTAATTTTGGGAATTCCGCATAACAAGCGCAATGTGAAATTACAAAAAATTATGCCAGATTACACCGGCGTAATGGAAATTTTGCCCATGCCTAATCCTGACCCAATCGTAAGAGACGGAGTTTGAGGGATTCAAGTAGATTCAATACAGACAGTTTTGAGACCCCCCATGCAAAAAATCTGGTCTATCTGGAAAGTGATCTAGAGAGTGCTGATCAACTCATAAATTCTGTTGGCATGAATACAAGTACTACTTCCAGTACCCTTTAACTATCAGGCCCTACAGGGAATAAATATTCTCCATTTGCAGAGAGGCCTTTCTTATGCAGATAAGGTGCTGTAGTCTCAAGAGGCCAAGACAAAGCTTTAATGATTGTTTAGTCACATGGAGGCTTGGAATGGATAAGCCATGTTCAGAGCCAAACCAGATACGGTGATAGATTCAGACTGCAGCAGTTTAGCCTGGGGGGGGGGGGGGCACTGCAGCAGCCTATCAACCGTAGGCCCATGGTCAGAACTGGAGACAAGGCTGTATATAAATTGTCTGTATATACCTGCTATACAGTGAAACCTTTCATCAGACATAGTTCAGTGCTGTGTCCTTCAGAGGATGGACAAATTACCAGGGAGGACAAGATAAAAGATGGTAGCCGATTTGGCACAGGAATTCTGCCATTATTTGTTTCATATCTACCGGATCTGGACAACCAGGTGACAGACGGGGAGTCAATGTATCTGGTGGAATCAAGGACCTAGAGATTGATGCTGTTTCTGGTACAACGGTTGCAGAATCATTGGTGTTCGTTCCAAGTTGACCTTTTTGCTCCCTGACTGAATTTTCAGCAAGAGAAATACTTCAGTTAGAGACCTGACCAAAGGGCCCTTGTGACGGGTGCCTTTCTGTAGCACTGAGGAAGGTAACCTGAATTACACGTTTCTGCCATTCAGAATGATGGTGAGTACAATAACTCAGGTCAAGACTCAAACAGCGGAATGGATTCCAATCATGCCTTGGTGGCATAAACAAGTATGGTACCCGGATCGTCTGGAATTGCCAGTGGATCCACCAGTACTCTTATCTTCTGCCCGACAATCCTGATGAATCCATGAGGGGAAACACATCTGCTGGTGCAGGAAGATCTCCTACAGCCAATGGCTTGGAGGAATTCAGGGAGAGTTGAGTCATCGGAGAACTTTCGGAATATGCTGCTGTACTCCTCCTGGAGTCTTGAGCCCTGGGCACACAGAAGAGTTATGAGACAGCCTGGAATAGGTGGTCTGGCTCTTTCTTGGACCAACAGCTGCATCCTGCTGCATACCATATAATGAATTTCCCCTCTGAATAAGCAGAGAAAAGGTAGACTTACCTAACAATAAGTATATACAGACTCACAATTTCTACAGGTCATATTCACATGGATGGAAGTTCGATAGGTGAGCATCATTTGGCATGTAGGTTGTTAAAAGGAGTAAAAGTGCCTCCACAACCGTTTGCAATAGCATGTGGGATGTGAATGAGGTGTTACGAATGTGTATGAGTTGGCCAGGTAATGAGGGCTTATCACTCACACAGTTGTCAGGTAAGCTGGTAATATTGCTGTGCAGGGAATCATGTATAAGAGTTTTGGATGTGAGAGCTTTAAATGTGTTATACAATTCCGTTTCTCCAAAAGAAGGGACATTTGTAATATCAAAAAGGACAAAAATGCATTCCAGGTTGGTACCTTATCCAGCTTTTCCTACACAACTCAAGGAGTGTCTAGAAGTATATGAAATATGCTCAAACGATATGAGGCTTATAGGAGAGAGACAGTTGCTTATTGCAATGAAGCCACCTTATCAGGCTGGGACCTTGCCTACCTTGGCACTATGGGTTTAGTGGATAATGAGGAATGCTGGTATTTGGGAATCCCGAAAAGGGACAAGGACAAAGCATCTGATAGGCTGTCAGGTTTCAATGTACTTTGTGCTTCTTACAGATTGATTGAAAAGTGTTGTGTTTTTTCTTTGCTGCTGGCGAGTAGTAAAGATTTCGGAAGCATAATACTTGCCTCTCTGTCTTTAATAGAATACAAACTTTCTTTAAACGTAGTCCAGAAAATCTCAATTATGACTGTGGGTGCCTCCTGTGTAAACTGGACCCCATCACCACTTCCGGTGTTGTAGAATGCCTCACCCTATTGTATTATAAGGGTTGGGCTCGATGGCCACATAGCTTTAATGCTTTTGTCTTGTTTCTTCTAACTCTTCTAGCTCTGAAATATCTTACTCAAAAAAGAAACACAGTTACCTTCCTGTAGGTAGAAGCTACAGTCATGTATGGCATCCTTCAACGAACGTCCATTATTTTTAATTCGCACTTTCTCAGCAAAATTCCCTGTGAGGTGTCAGATACGTACCAATAGCACTGAGATATACATTACACTGACCTTGGAGCATAATGCCATTGATTTACATTTCTAGTGCTTGCAATATATTCAGGAATGGATGCACATCATGTGTCTGCAGCTTAACAAAACCAAAGAAGAGGCTATTTTGTTTGGACTAAACGGAGGGCCTGCCCTTAATACCCCCCCTGCCCCCCAAACCACAGGCTTTTGGGTAAAATATCTCCATTGCCCCAAAAGGAAACAGAATCGGTTTTGCTGACTTATCCCTTCCGGTCAGTAGCTATTCAGGAGTCACAACCGGATTTCAGGCTGGCCCAGCAAATCACCCTGATACAGTGTGCGAACAGCAGTGGTGTAATTACACGTTGATTGTGAGAGTCAGAGCAGCAGCCTGCAGGGCATCCGGCATACAGAACTTCCATTCCGACCCGGTGCCTACAAGGAAGCCTTTCTTTCTTTCAAATAAGCCTCTTTTATTAACATTAGAATAATGAAAAACATAGTTTGAACCTACTAGGATTCGAACTTATTTGTACAGGTAACAAGCAGATGTTTGCCACTAGTGCTGCATAATGAGCTTTGATTGCGATATCTATGCTTCCGCACAGTTACCAGCTCCACCATCGATAACTTTCACCTGGAAGTTGGGAATGTCTCCTCATCTTCTGCAATGATCATCACTACAAGGTGGCAGAAGTTCTGGTAAGAGATGCTGCCATTTGGGAACTCTTGTGCTACCTTCAGTCAACTCTATGGTTAAACAATCATTTTCATGTTAACCTGGGTTTTAATACACAGACGCATTCTGTACGCACTCTACGTACACACGCCATTCTGCACAAGTAAGGTCGCTGAACAAGCTTGCAAGCATGCACCATAAAAACGCCAAATACCGAGAGATAGGTCTGCTCACAGAGACTTTTCGTCTCTCTTTCTCGCTCTCTCTCTCTCTCCCTCTGTTTTTCTCTCTCTCTCCCTCTAACTTCCCCCCTCCAATTCTTCCCTAGCCATCCATAGTGTTTAGCTGAACCTCCGCGACATTCATAAGGGAAAAAATCGTTGGTTGTGTTCATGTCAGTTTCAGAGCCATTTGGTTCCTAACACAATGCACACAAGCCCAGCCATTTCGACATCACCTGCAGCATGCCACTCATCCAACAATCTGTTATCTTACCACCGCCTATGATCATTCCTCCTTGAAGAGACACATTCTGCTTAGCTCGAAGCTTCACAGCACATGACCTGCCTTGAGATCTGCTCATAGTGCACCTGTTCAAGTCACATAGCGCATGCGCTCTCATGCACACTCAAACTTTCTTGGAGGGAGTAGGCCTGCACTCTCCCCACTTTAAATACGAAGCAAGCTCCTGTGGAACATTCACAGAATTTTCACTCACACTTCCACACACCAAATACCATACTAGAAACTCGCCTATATTTACACGAATCATAAGAGATCCCATCACTCCCTGTGTCACACAGCCATACGACTTTGTATATATCCTTAGCTTGCATCCGTGCAGACTTTGAACGAGTGCAGGTTCATTAGTCTGCTAGGATACTTATAGACACTCACCTATGAACAGCCCATGCTTAAACATATTCACAATGAAACCAGTTCTTCTGTCTTAAACACACTCAATCATTGTTCCAAAATCAAACAAGTTCAGGCCTTGTCGAATTTATAACAAAACTCCTTATTGACTACATATTTCATAATGTGATTGCCACGTCCTACAACACCAATAATGATATTACAGTCCTTTCTAGTCCTTGGCCAAGCAAGTGGAGTGAAAATATTAATTATATCTATGTAGTCAGACAAATCAGGAAATTTCGGCCTTCATGAAGTCAAATTAAATGTCCAAATATGACATTGCTGCATGTGAATTACTAAAAAAAACTACAGTCCAGCCTCAACCATGACTACTTACTGTTGTAGGCTGCCACAATGCTGAGACATCCTTAAGAAGGAAATCCTTCGCACACATCTGTACCCTCCTTAAATCACTGGCAAGCACAGCCCAGAATGGTGGTAGCAGTGATTGTGGCGGGCCATGCTGATGCAGTGTGTGGGTGAGGAGGTGTGGATGGAAGTGCAGTGCAAGTACTGCAGGGGAAAGTACTGGCTATAGTGGGATGAGGCTCAAGGCCAAGCTGGACTGGAAAGTTTGTGAGTTGAAGAGGGGCTCAGAGAAGGGGGCAGCGCATGGCTTTTGAGCAGAAGAAGTTCCGCATTTCTCTTAATGGCCCCTTGTGGCACTGTTAACCATTTGTTAAGCATTTCCTATTGCCATAAAGGGACATTCATGGTGACCCTGTTTTTATTTAATCTTAACATGCATTGCACTTTGCAAAACGCAGCTTCATTACAAGTTCCCTGGATTCAGCGTGGCGGTACAGAGTGGTTGAAATCTCCAAAACTATCTGGTCGTACTACACCTAAAGCCAGGGATTACAAGTTATTTCCACTGGAATGAGAAATAACATTCTGACTTGGGAATACTGCGTCCAAATTTCATCATATGTGTTGGACTAGGCCCAATTTCCAGGGTCATCCCCAAAATATTTGCCTTCACCCTCCTGTATTCTGAACCTGTTTTTGATGGCCTTTAGGACTCTGCACACTTTACCACTGCTAACCAGTGCTAAAGTGCTTGTGTTCTCTCTTTTAAGCATTATAAAATTGGCTTCTTCCCCCCATTGGCACATTTAATTTACTTGTAAATCCCTAATAAAGTCGTACTACATGTACCCAGGGCCTGTAGATTAAATGCAGCTAGTGGGCCTACAGCACTTATTGTGCCACCCACTTAAGCAGTCTTTTCAACATTTCTCAGGCTTGCTATTGCAGCCTGTGCGTGCAATTTTAAACTGCCCTTTCGACCTGGCAAGATAAACTTCTTGCCTGGCTCAAATCTCCCTTTTTAATACACATGCCACCCCTAGGGTAAGCCCTTCACAGCCCAGAGGGCAAGGTGCAGTATTTTAAATGTTGGACAGGTAAAGCTTCTAAGTTTTACATGTCCTGGTAGCGAATAACTCCTAAATTAGTTTTTCACTGATGTAAGGCCTACCTTAACATAGGATTAGATTGGGTTCCCTTATTACATTTAATAAATGATAACTTTCAATTGGGAACAGATGGAAATGTCAAGTTTGGCATCTAAAGAATTGCAATCTAAAACCCTCTTTAATGATAAAGTCGGACTTTAAGTCACAAATCTGAATACTAGTTTTAAGACACAGGGGTCCCTAGACAAATGCAATTAGGACAAAAGGATGAATATAGACCCAGAATCAGTCATATATTTGGAACTGTCCAGCCGGACAGGATATTTTATATTCAAAAATTTCAGAAATTCGGACAAAGGCCATAAAGTGGGACACAAGCCTGCATCCTACTTGGCAAACGTGACAAACAAAAAGATAAAACAATGGAAAAACAGAAAAGGCTCAGGCAAATTAACTTGTTTGTGTGTTACACATTCCAATAGTACAAACAAGGATGAAGTTAGACACCATTACACATAAATAATGCTCATTTGGAAAGTGTATCTGGTGTACAATTAAGTTGACGGCGTTTCGATCCCCTTTAAACAATTATTGGGATCATCATCAGGACATTTGCATTAACATGCCTGTAAACAAATTGCCTCTTGTTTGTACTATTGGAATGTGTAACACACAAACAAGTTAATTTGCCTGAGCCTCTTCTGTTTTTCCATTTTTTTATTTTTTTGTTTGTCTTTTTGTTTGCCTCAGACTTACGATTTCTCGTAAATCTGGGGCAGTGTCAAAAAGCAATGGATGTTGCTGGGAACACCCCCAGCAACACTCATGGAATGCCCCTTCCACGCAATTTTCTGCGTGAAAGGAGCACATATTTATGAGGCCATGAAAAGCTACCTAATGTGGCTTTACGTGGCCTTATAAATATGCCAGTGGCACATTGCGCCACCGGAACGTCAAAAAAGTGACGTTCCGGTGGCGCAAAAGTGCCGGTTTGTATCTCGAAGGGAAGTGCTGTGACAGTGGTTCCTTCCAAGGTACAGAGATGACTGCTGGGCTGGCCATCATTTCTAAATTTGGAGGACGGTAGCCAGTCAGGGAGCGTAGGTAATCTCCTCCATCACCCTGATGAACGGAGTACCGCCAGCCAAATCCTAAATCAAGTCCTGTGATTTCGTTTTTTTCCACATTTCACCTCTAATAACTTTGCAGTTTCACTCTGCCAATGTGTTCCTATTCCCCCCCACCCTCAGAAACAGGCTCAATGGATTCACATCCTAAGACAACTTTGAAGCAACACCACCTCTATATCATGACTTTGAACCCTTTTCTTGAAATGACTGACCCTGAAAAGTAGATGCTTCGAATTGATAATGAGGATATCCCCAGCTTCCCATTGCCCCCTATCAAGAGAAAAGACCCCGATAAGGGGATGGAAGAGCTGTGTGATAGGTCTTAGATCAGTTACTTTATCAAAACACCCCATCCTTTCTGTGTCCAGTCTCTTTCAACAGATTGGTAAACTTGCTTTTAGGATTTTACAGCTTCTTTTCGTTTACAATTTAAATTGTTTTTAAATACATTATTTTTTAAAAATTACTGCCAATAGTTGTTTGCACGCTATGTCTAAGTTAAACATCCACCTTAATGAACCTCTTTGGTAAAGTGACAGATGCATTGAAGGGTTTTGGTCTTGGGTGAAGTGTAACATTATAATATTGGACTCAAATGCCTCAAAAATTTAGCCCAGACCCGCCAAGAACATGAAGTAAATTGGGGTCAGGACAAAAACACTAAGTAATAAGAAACGACATAATTATTGCCTTATATAGAATTATAATGTTTTGTGATCTTAAGGTGGGGGGTAAGCCATTTCTTCAGAAGCCCAAAATGCATTGAAAAAAACCACAAAAGACAATTCAGCTCCGTTTATTTTAATGTTTTACAAAAGTTTCAGATTCCCAAAGTTGAGTAAACGCTTGTTTGCTTTCTGAAATCAGTAGGGGAGCATTTGGGAAGGGGTGCAAGAGGGGTCTTGAGGTAGAGTAAAATCGGAAGTTTTGTCAAATAGGATTTTGGTACCTAAAGGCTCTATGCACTTCATGTGGGCGTCGGAATCAAATGCTGTCTTCAGCATCAACTATTGTGCAGTTAAAGCAATACCCTCACATTTAATAAATAATTTATAGCCCCAGCACTAAGTGAATTGTCGTTCAATAGAACAATACTTGCATACCTCTCAACAAACCCTCATCTGGTGGGTGTCTCCCTCCATGGACCCACTTACACCCTCCAAACCAACACAAGGCCTTCCATAGACGTCAATGGGATTACCAGTCCTGAAAACCTTCCTCACTCTCTTTTCATTTCCGTTCATTTCAATTAGATCACCCTCCAAAACCAGTTGATTTCACCCTCCCTGAAGTCTCAAAACGTTGAGAGGTATATGCTTATCTTACACAGCAGTTGGGTTTGTCCAGATCACCCATCGGCCCAGAATACAAACAACAGCCCTAGCAACATGGGCCCTCATTTACTACAAAATGACGCAGAGAGGCACCGCAAGCCATTTTGCTGTGCCGAGCTGCGTCATTTTAAAAGCACAGGGATGAGTAGCATCAACAACAATACAACGTATCTGTGTGCTTTCCCCTGCACTGATGCAAAATTGGCTGCCATGTGCCAGCGCAGGCACCCTTGTGTCATGTTGCAAGGGTGCCTGCGTTGCAGGGATGATTGTTATTGCACAAAAACAATATTTTATGGCGTTTTTCTCTTTCTACGCATGCTGCAGAATGCAGCACACATAGAAAGAGGAAAAGACTAGGAGAAATAAAAGTATTTCTCCTCGTTGCGCCACTCCTAGGCCTCCCTTCGGAAGGCACAGGATTCTGACGCATTCCCAGGTTCATGACTCTTTGTAAATCTGGGAATGTGTTAAGTTTCATGGATGTTGCGTGGGAACACCCACAGCAACACCCATGGATTGCCCCTTTCACGCAGAGTAATGCGTGAAAGGGGTCCATATTTATAAGGCCATGAAAAGTCACTTTGGGCGACTTTTCATGGCCTTCTAAATATGGGCAGGCAAACTGCGCTGCCGGTGCGTCAAAAAAAGTGACACACCAGCGCCGCAGTGGCCTTGTAAATGAGGCCCATGGTATTTTATTGTAGCATGTATATGGCACTTGAAATTCCCACGTGGGGTTCTGAAGTGCTTACCAAGGTCCCTGGTTTCTTGCTAGCGAGTATGTCTTCAAGTTTAGCTCTTAAGTGATAGAAGACCAGGAGATGACCAAGCGCAACAGCCCTAAGATGGATATTTCTCATGGTTTCAATGTGGCCAAGATTAAAGTAAAGGTGCAGCAATGGAGTCCTACTAACAAGCTCCAATATCCAGAATAAACAAGCATTGGCAAAGCCAAGAGGTTTGGCCTTGGCTGCCAACATTTTGGCTCTGCCTATGATTAACTTTTTAATGAATGTTTTTGTATGAAAAGGCATGAGACATGAGAGGCCTGTAGCAGTGTTGGGGGTTACTGCTGGGCCCTCACATAAGTAAAATAGCCATTATATAAAAAAACAAATATTTTAAATGTGAAAGCTCACATTGAAGAAGTATTCCTTGGCACTATTTATTGTGCATATGAGCACATTGTGCAAGAACCGAATGCCATCACTCACAGTCAGGTAAGCCAATGGCTGAAGTGTGCTGACACTGTGCCCCATTCTGTATTCTGTGGTTGAAAGAAGTAAAATGTGGATGTCTATAGAGCAGATGATTGGCTGAAGGTTGACTGAAAGCCCCTGTATATATACTATATATATTTTTTAATGAAAACAAAACACTTTGGCTAACGCCAGACCTACAAATAACTCCTAATACCAGAGATCTTGGTGGAACAAGCATGTCGACAAAGCTAAGCTCCTATTTTATTGCAACATCTGCTTTAGATTTTTTAAAGATGAGGAAATATCATGCCTCCAAACCATGCCGAAAGCCTCTCTAGTGCACCTGGTCTATGGGTCAGCACCACCACACTTTCCTCATTCTGCTTTATGCCACTGCAGGTCATCACTCACTCCAAACCCCAAGTAGTGGAACTCAGATTCCCTATCTGCTAAAGATGCACCAATAGAAACCTAGGATGTAAACTATTTAAGAGGGTTAATGGCAGCAAGCTGTAGTGAAATGGGTCAATTGCGTATATATGCCACTACAACAGGAGGAAAAGAGGGGTATGCATAGAAATGGGAGGGGTGGGTGCTTTCATTTGTTACTGAGACTGTTTAAATGTATCTCTAGGTTTCTGTACAATTTGTACTTTTAAAGCTGCTTTTTTCCTCTACCTGTAACTTTAAATTTCTTGCCTGGTTTTCCCCTAAACTGTGCTAAGGCCAATAGAAGGCAAACTACCCCCCTTTTGGAAGCTAAAAAGGCAAAATATACCTCAAGCCTAACCAGAGTGTTTTTAAGAGACTGCTTAATCTGTATTGTGGTTTAAATTGTGTTCAGAAAGTATATTTAGCACTCATGTGTGGCTAGAAAACATGTTTTTAAGTGCACACAAATCAGTATTTTAGTGGTTTTAGATTTGAGCCTTGCCTGCGGGGGTGAACAGAAACTGCAAAGTGTGTATTGAGCCTGTATGTATCCAAAGAGATGCTGACTTCAGGAGTAACTCCTTGCCCCCTGCACGCCAGTTTGTGCTTTAGTGATCAGCACACTGGCGTCTTAGCAGTCTTGACAACTCCCCTCACACCTGCACAGGCCCTTAATTTAAGGGCACATAATATTTAAATAGGTTTCTTATTGTTTGTTGTATCCATGTTCAGATTGGTTCCTAGGGCTAGGGTTTTTATTGGGCCTAGGGCTTAGTGCTAGAGTTCTGATTGGTAGACAGTGTTAGGGCTGTGACTGGTTATTGGTCCCTTTAGCCCAAGGTCACCTGATCACTAGGGCTATTTAACCTTAGGGCTCAGGGCGTCCCAGCCGGGCATCGAGGGTAAGGGTGGGGAGGACAAGGGCATTTGCCTGTTTGGCTTGTTCTGACCGAGTTGAGTTTAGGGACAGAAATGCTGCCCTTTGTTCCATTTACCAGCCACCACCTTAAGCCATGAACATCCTCAAACATAATAACACAGACTCTGCAAATAAACACTACTCACTTACAGCAAAAAACTCAATCCACATTTCAATGTCTTAGCAACTACTACCAAAGCCCACAAACCACATCTATACACCCGTCAACCCCTACTACCACACAGTGGCACTCTTCACTCTCACACAAACCACCACTCTGTCCTTGACCACTGTCAAAACCACACAGCACCAACACAGCACAAACACACATTATACATAACCTTAATCCCTTCAAACGAACACTCCTTGTTCATACAAAACACCAGCTCTACCCTCTACGTACTCCTAACAGACCCCATTCCATCACCACCAAACCCATACTCAACTCTCTCTCATATCATCCACCGACACCACCTTCCTCCTCCTTTTACCAAAAACACACAGCCAAACAATCCTTACACTTCACTCCACCACACATGTTATTTCTTCCTGCTACCAAATCTAATACAAACACTTATAATACTTGTCCATCTACTCTCACACACCACATAAACTTTCCTGCGACGCACATCACCACAGCCTTTCCCATTCAACTTCTTCTCACCAACAGTACTTTACATCCAAATCCTTCACAGAAACGTACTAAATCAGCAGCTCATCTCACTACTCCACAAAAACAAAATATAACACACACCAGCACATCAAAATTTCAAACACTCACAATTTCATACTACATTCTGTCACAAAATAGAAACAAACACCACTCCCACCCTCATGACTACACAGATAATTCAAATTCCAAACCAACTTTACACCCAAATTTTCCATCTTCCCCAATTCCTACCACAAACACCCCAACACAACAACACTCATTCACCTGCCTCTCATTGACTGCACAATTTAGAGCCTTAAAACATAAAACGTTACCCACATGCTCCACCACCACCCCTAACCCATACACCTTCCACCCTAAAAAGATGCAAATGAAACAATCAGCATACTACTCTTCGCAACTTCGCATCTGTTGTCCATTACACAACAAGACTGCTCTACAAAAACAAGTCAGCCCACCAACTCACTCTCAGTCACCATCTCCACTCACAGACCCAACAAAATGCCTTCTAACCCTTCTGGATGAGGATTTCAATATAGACAAACAACACTACTGCTATCCTGATACATTTAATACCAGCAATAATTATACACCTGCTAAGTTCAAAGAATACTACTCACTCTTCGAGAAAACAAACTCACACCACCGCCAAAGCACAATTTCTAGACTGCTTACTAATAAATGCTTGATCACTTTCTAAAAACAAGCACCACTTCTACGACCTATTTACTGACACACAACCCGACTTACTATTCATAACTGAATCCAGGTTGGGAGATGACATGTCTCCAATATTGCATTAAGCTGTTCCTGTAGGCTATCAAAATGCCACGCAAAATCACATGGACAAATCAGGAGGCAGACTAGCTGTTATATACAAGGAAACAAATCTCACCAAAGCTGACGACGTTTCCATTCAAGATTGTTAGGCCCTCATCACCAGATGCAACCCTACACCAACTTCCTCCTGTAACTTCTTCATAGACCCCAACCTAGCAATGCAACATTCCCAGAGATGTTTCTAGACACAGTTTCAAAGCTTATAACACTACACTCCAAACTGTGCATCCTTGGTGAACTAAACATATGGCATATGGTTTCACAAACCCACTATGCGCCATCAAAAAGCTATCATCAGTAGTCTAGACATACTGAACCTACATCAGATCAACCACAAACCCACTCACATCACTGGACGCATCCTAGATGTCATGTTTGCGAATTCAGGACCAGTTGCTTTCAAAGGGGTTACTCCAGTCTCATGGTAAGACCACCATCTGGTAGCTTTCCAGCACAAAACACCACAACTCACCACACCTAATGCCACCTTACATGCAACTCCACGGAACTCCTGTCTTTTAGGAAGGGGTTAAAAACGTGGTTGTTCGTAGACTAAGTCTAGATGCCGAGGGATACCAGTCAGACAGTGCTCAGCGCCAGGACACCCTTGGGTAAAAGTGCGCTTTAAAAGCTTAAAATACAATACAATACAATACAACCACATATCGACCATGGAGCAAACTCAATTGTGAATATTTAGAAACACAATTAACACCCAACACAGATCTAGACACAGTAAATTCAGTTAAAAAACTCTATCAGTAGTTCCAGGAAGCTTTTGATATCCTAATACCGCTAAAAACAACAAAACAGGACAAAAGAAAACAAGAACCATGGAGGATTACTGAACTAAATACGATAAAACAACAAATTGCAAAGCTGCAATGCACCAGGCTCAAAACAAATAACACTCAGGACAAACTTCACCAACACAAATTTAACGCAATATACAAGTCAACAGTCAAAAAAGCGTACTATTCAATCAGAATTAAAAATGCTAAATGTGCAAATAAAGGATTTTAGCAAATTCTCACTGAATTCTGTGAGCCTAAATACACAGGAGGAACTCATCCCATTTCTCACAAATTTACTGACAAACTGGAAAATCATTGCACAACCAAACGAGAGATGTTGGACTCCTATTTAAAACAAAGGAAAACCACCAACACCAACCATTTTTCAAAAATCCCCTCCAAGGGTAGAAACTGAATTTATGGATCTAGTCCTAACAAGCAGGCCAGCCGGTAGTCCTTCTGACCCTTGTCCACCACAAATCTGCAAGAAATGTTTTTTAACTGCCTCTGCTGCCTCACCAGTCAGAACATTTCATCAATAATTCTTTAACAACAGGAGTCTTTCCAAAAGACTTAAAAAAAGCCATACATATGCCCATTATTAAAGAAAACAAACCTTGACCCACATGTCCCAAACAACTACAGACCAATTACAAAAGGACCTCTCCTGGGCAAACTGATAGAAAGAGCAGCATTCACCCAGATGTCACAATTCATTGAAGCTAACTCCATACTTTCTGACTTCCAAAGAGGATTCCAAGAGTTCATCACAACACTCTAATCCAAAGACTCCATGAAGCCAGCAGAGAGGGAACTTCTCTCGACTGAATCACATCCTACCTTCAAAAGAGAAGAAATGTCATCCATACCTCCCCTTTCTCATCCAACCCGTACTTCACAAAAGCAGAGGTCCCTGAAGGCTCTATCATCTCACCCATGCTTTTCAACATCTCAAGAAGTCATGACCAGCAATGATCAATAAATGTGATCCCACATGCTATAGCTACATAGATGACACACAAATACTTCTTAAACTGTATAGCCCCAAAGACATTGGAAACTCAAAAATCTTTAGTTGCCTCCAAGCTGTTGGTCAGTGCTTGTCTAGGAGCCATCTCAAATTGAATGCGCTCAAAAGTGAAATACTCAGTTGTGAGGATTGGAAAAATTATGACCGACTTTGCACCTGGCCTGATGATCTTGGGCCAACTCCTAAATTATCCAAGGAAGTAAGAAACCTTGGTATTACCATGGACTCCCAGCCTTCAATGGATGCCCAAGTGGATAAGTTAGCAAAATCAAGCTTCATTACTATGAAAACTCTGTGACACATCTTCCCCCACCCTGGATTTCCACACAATGTCTCTTGTACTGTCTAAACCCGATTACACCAATGGCCTCTACCATTGCTGAACTTCATCAACTATGAAAACACTACAATGAATTCAGAACTCTGCTGCAAGACTACTTCGACATGTAAAGCCACAAGCCCACATCTCCCTTGCCTTGAGGGCCCTACATTGATTTACTAGTTGACAGAATAGACAACTTCAAGCTGCTTTCTATCACCCGCAAAGCAATACATGGAACAGTACCACTTTTCATCAGGAATAAAATCACCAAATAAATACCACAAAGGAACCTCTGCTCCAGATATGCACCCAGCCTCAAAACCCCAGCATACAAGAAAAAAACATGGGTGGAACATCTTTCTCTGTTCAAGCAGCCAAACTATGGAGTTCATTACCCCCAAAGATAAGATCCACGGATAACTAACTTATCTTCAGAAGAATACTCAAGAGTTGGCTCTTTCCTACATGACCACCATACTGAAAACACAAATATACAGCATATGCTTGTGTATGTAAACATGTATAATTTGATTATATGTATGCATTTTGATATGTGCATTTCTTTGTGCAAATCTAGGTACTACTTTTGGTTTAAAAATATAGATATTCTTATAGGTCTGCTCATCAAATGCATCTATTGCTTATGATTAAAATATATATATTATTTTATGCTTAACATGTATATAGGACACTAAGTTTACATATAGGTTTTTGATTATATGCTTATGGGTCTCTGTTTTATTTTAGCTATCACAATTGTATCTATAAGTGCTTCTCTATTGAAATATTGTGGAAACATATAAAACAAATATAATAAATATAAATAAGTAAATAAAAATAACATAAAATTACCAAAAAGAAAAAAACAAATTTAATAAAAATAAATACATAAATTTTATTTATGTACAGCAACACTTAAAAGTCTGAGTTTCTAAATATTTATCCATACATGTACTTATGGGACTTCATATTATACAACTTTATATCTCTTTATTATTTTCCACATACAGGTATACTTTTTATGTAGGTATGTATTTATATATTTATTACTTTACTCCCACTGTATAAAAAAAAACTTCAACTCCCTCCACTCACTACTCTATGTCTCATCCTATAACTCCTTGAATATATCCTCTACCTCCACATCTCTCATTTTACTACTATGATCTCCCTAATAACCCTGTCAAGCCTCTTCCCCACTCTATCCCTCCTTTGACTCATCCCAAACCATTTTTTACTGCTATGATCTCCCAAATAACACCTTCCAGACTCTTCCATTTTCTATCCCTCTGTTATCATATTCAATCCAACTAACAGACCCACATATCCACTGCTCCAAATAACTATTTATATTTCCCTCTACTAATCCACCACTAATCCACTTTGGATTCCGGATTAACGTGCGACTCACAGAAAAGCACTTCCACGCCTCGTGAGGGGTAGTAATCGCTAAATAAATATAATTACAATTACATTCTAGAAGTGGTCCTGTGATTCACATTTTAGGAACGTCTCCATGCAATTAGGGGGTGCATTTGAAAAGTATTTAATGCCTTGAAACATTATCCAATTTTATCTGTTTAGCCCTCCATGGAAAGTTTTACTGATTCTCACTGAATAAGGATTGTTAATGGCATAGTTATTGTTGATTTGTTCTAAGTTACTATTGTTGGCAATTGCTCACTCACTAACAATGCATTACAGTGCACAGGAAACTCATTGCTCACGCATATGCATCTTGGAGACTACATTTGTACTTCTTTTTACTTAATTATTCTTTATGCCATGTATCTAGCAGTATGTAATAAGCAACATTGATGGGTCTCGTCCTTATAGTATGCATAGCAATGTTTTAGTTTAGTCACTGCATTTCTAATTAGAAGACTCTAGTATTCTGTTTCTGTGCCCACCAATCCAGTGGCAATGCCACTTGATGCATTTGCTTCTGTAAAAACAATGACAGCAACTATTGTGCGACAAACAGGAGTAATAGTAAATGTTTTGAGGTCATCAGCATAAAAGGCATCTGAAGCAATCTAAGGCTATCAACCATTAAAAAACATCTTTAGAGCAAACACTTTTTGTGGCCTGGTGGATCTAGAAATAATGTTTTACTGACTAATGTATCATTGGTTGCTTTTTGTGTCAGCAGGACTTTTTTCTTTTTTTCTTTTGAAGATTTCCCTAATGTTGCCTTGCAGACAGAGCAGGCCTAATATATTCTAAACTCTTCAAGAACTTTCTCCCCAATGCTTGACCCCAATGTGAATATTCAGGCTGACGTGATGTTACACGATATTTCTTACTCTGTTCTTTCTGTGTGCTCCAGTGAAACAGGTTTTTGCATCACTCCGAGGAAAGGGTTGTTACTCTTCTGAGGTCAGGGGTGTTGTACAGGTGGTGCATCTGGTTGATGTGAACTAGAGGGGTAGTGCTGCCGCAGTCTGTTCAAATCCATGGCGTAGTCTCCATGTTCCCGAATCCCACCATAGGAAGTTGTGTATCAAAGGGAGGGTGGGGTCAGAAGAAGGCAGCATCTTTGTCGGGTCTTATGGATGGTGAATCAGAGCAGGGAGAAGAAATTGCAAAATCGCCCACAGCATGATACCTAATATCTAATGGCAAAAAGCAAACATGATACTTAAAAGTTGTGCCACCTTCACACCTCGCACCCTTGAGCAGTTAGACGTCACAGTGGTTCAGGTGTAGTTTGGCAGAAAGTCTGCACTAGTGCCACTGGGGCAAAGTTGCACCCCTGAAACTCAACTGATGACTATTTAGGGACCTAGTGGCTTCACATACACGCTGTGTGGAAAGGTAATGGCCACTTGCAAGAGGACTGTGTGCTGGATCTGTCCGCTATATCTAAAAATTACCGCACAATAACATGGAAGACAGAGCATCATGCCACTGAGTTCCATTAAAAAGCACAAAATTCAGCAGCCAATCATCTACTGGGCTGGAGTTTTGGCCATTATATAACTGCTTTTACGTACACACAGTCTGACGTAATTGGCAGCACATTCAGCAATACCTACAAATCACACCAATGGGCCACATCCTTTACCTGGCAAACAAAATGACTAATCTTTTCAGTACTAAATTTAATCCACAATGTCATCAAGATTATGAAGATGGAGTCCCAGTTGTTGATGAGTGGCATTCACTCATCTGTCATATAACAGATTAGTGTATGCCAGCTGCCAACAACTTTGGCTAGACCTTAACAATCTCATCCACCATTACCTCAGGATCATAGGTCAACTATACATCACAAAATATTACTTCATCAATGATCTTATGTATCTTCAATAATGACAATCCTTTTGGTTAGTACCTTCAATAGTTGTTAGAATATCCAATTTACGCTCTACTTTAGTTCAATAATTGATGGTGAAATATTAAGATCCTTGAAATATGAGATAAATCCCATATAAAATAAGCAATAGCTTCATATGCTTCAAAATAACTCTTATTTGCAATTAATGAGAATATATGCAGCACGTTAGAATACACATCAAAATAATTGCATTTTTTATAATATTCTATTTTGTGGTACATGTGTTGTACTGAAACTGTATCACAAATTGAAAACAAAATCTGAATTTGAGTCAATTAAAAGAAGGAATGATGTGGAAAGGAGATTAATCAAGGAATTGTTTTATTTATGGTCAATTGGAGCACTCATTTTCTTGTGATTCAGAAGCCTAATTGCACGTTGCTCAAGACCTCTTGTGTGGATGTGTGCTTTGTTGTATCACACCTCCTCTAGCATTTTTGGGCTCTTCAGTGGTGTTAAAATCTGTAATGTGCCTAGGTAGACAGAGTGAACTAACATGTAGATACATTTGATACAGTTAAACAAATAAATATGCCAACATCTACGCATGGGATTGCTAACAGTGCAAAACATCAATTACCAACAATTCATGCCCTCCTTCATGCAAGAACCATAATCTGTCACTGTGCCACACCATTCTGTAGCGCTAGTGCATCATGCATAGAACTGTGGAATACTGCACAGACATTGAGGAGGAAGAGATGGGCCTCACACAGTGCCTGGACATTGATGGAAGTGGAAAGGTTTCCAGTTGTGGTACATCTGCTCACGTATCTTTGGTGGGAATCAATCCAAAACAGGCTTTTCCAAAGAGTAGCTTATGATCTACTTGAAACTCTCCAGCTACCTATAAGTAGCTGGAGTGCAGATAGGCCTACTAAAGTAGAAGCTTTTACCTGGTGGAATTAATATATATATCCTAAAATTGAAAAGTGTGTATTCCAGACAGAAATGTGTATATTTTCAGTATTCATATGCTTAACTGATGTATGGAAACAAATGGCTGGATTTTCAAAATATATTTAAAGCTGATATTTGAGTGATAAATCGTGAGCTGTTGAGGGGGCATTACTAAAATGATTACCGTTATGCCAGTGGCATTGCAGCTATGGCTGTTGTAGTATCCTGATGCATTCCGGTTTGATAAAACCATTTTGACATTACTGCTGGCAACCTTCCCTGATGCACTGAGGTAATCTTGCATGGTGTGGCCACTAATGTGATATTGTCTGACATGATCACTATCCCCAAACTAATGATAATAGTAGCTCGGGTATGATTTTCAGTAAACATAGGTAGCTCTTATCACAAAAGAGGTTGGAGGCCCTAGTCCAATATGTAATCCTTCAATGGCATATGCAGCATTTGGTATACCACCTAATCGGGAGAATTCTACATTAATGTCTGTAAGAAGTCTGACATCCGCATGGAAGAAAATGTGTTCGTGAACACCTTACATCATGACATCCAGAACTTGGGATAGGAGGATAGCAAGAAAAGTATGTTGGAACATTACACTCCCTTTGGCCCCTTTCTCCTCGAATGATCGAATCTTACAGAAATTCAACACCGACAATACCTTCACTAATCGTAGCATAGCCATCCTGTTGAGTATCCCAGGAATGATATTTTCCTTTAGCATGTCTTCCAGTTCCAAAATGGATGCCAGATCCATTTTGTACAATTTGTATGGCTGTATGGCTTCTAGTTAACTCTTATCCTATGAGAAAGATGTCTCTATTGTGTAGGATTTTGCTATTGCCTGAATTGCAAAACATGAAGTGGTGGGCTGATAAGTATATTGTCCTGATATGTTGTCCACCCTCATATGGTGGACGCTGTTTGACATGCAGAACATGATATGAATAACATACCGATATTGACTAAGTCTTCTGGCATGCATTTTATGATTAGCCAATTACACAAAATGCTAACATGATATTAATATGACATTCAATATGAAAAGCTGCACTTTTAATGCCCTGAAACATGAAGGAATCATACATAGCCGACATATGCCTATTACCATGGTATGAAAAATTGTCAACACATTCCTCAATGCTTTCAGTTAACATCTAACAGAAAGGTGTGGCAAACTGAAGGCTCCATATCCGTGCTCCTAAGGAGGCATGGTTGCTCTAAATTAGCAAATGTTAGTCTACAAAATAAATGACAACTGTGTTCATAAGAGAGCGAGGCCAGTTATACCGGCCTATTATTCCAGACTTTCCAGTAGAATGGTTTGGTAGATGGTGTCATAAGCCTTTGATAGGTCAAGAAGGATATGGGCTGCTTTTTTCAATTGGCAAGATTCAGTGTCCCTTATAGGTCTGAATCCTGAATGATGGTCATGGAGAAGATGATTGAGTTCCACTTATTCTGGGACTGGCTCCTTGCCCTCCTTTCAACGATCTTGTTGAGAAAGTATAGTTTATAGATGGGTTGGTACTTAGCCATTGTCTTCTGGTCTGCAGAAGCTTTTTGTTCAAGAGGTGGTGATGAAATCCGAGGGCCTGTGGCAACTCCAGATCAAAAATTTTAAATAATTATGTTTGTACTGTTCATCACAAAGGTGGGAAGGAGTTGTTTGTAGCGTGAGCATGGGCAGGGGTCTGTAGATGCAATGGACACTTTTATTTTACTGGCTAGGCTTAGCAACTCTTCAGGCTCCACAGGCTAAAATGAAGCGAAATGCCACTGTAAGAGTGTGCGCATGGATAGGAAGGAAGGCAAAATGGTCCTGTGAATTGGAGATGGCATCTTAGATTTTGTTGATTTCTGCTTCAAAGAAATTTAGGAGGTCTTCCTAATATTGTTGAGTTGAATAAGGATTACTTTTCAGAACCTTAGGTTAGGTAACTTATTAAGGTCGCAAGGATGTGTCTAGCAGAGTAAGCCTTTTTTGCTCTTTTGATGCTTTTGTTTTACCCTTTCTTGTGCATTTTGAATCATATTGTATATCCTGTGGTCTGTGTCTTGTGCTGTTGTCATTCATGGACATGCTAGCAACTTTCACCCCGCCCCAAGTTCTGTGCTCAGTATTGCAAATGTATTTGGTTCAGATTGATCCTATGTGTGATATTGAGAGTTTGCATATGAACATTGGACATCACTTGAAGGGTCTTAAACCTTCTACATTATGGTCTACAATTTGTCAGGTCAGAACTTGCCTTGTAGCATCAACTGCAACACTATCAGGGGTTCTCTGCTTACTGGGCACATGATTATGGCTTTCTCCTTTCCAGCGGTAGCTGGCATCTATGGAGCATGGTGGGGCGGGCAAATGGGTGGTGGGTGGGTGCATGTACTATCGCATGCCGCAAATAAAATAAAAATTCACTTACCATACATGCTGCATGCACGACACATCCTCCTCCTCACTCCAGTCCGGTGTTCAGTGAGGGCCCTAGCCAACTCTCTTAACCAATCCTGGAACTGCTCTCATGCTGTTAACCAGCATGAGTGAAGCACCAGGATTGGAGGGAGTGGTCTCTCTTGGCGCTCCCAAGGACACTGGAGGCCTGTGCTTGCTCTCCACCCAGCTGTCTTAAGACCGCTGGTTGAGAGAGGTTAAAAGTGAAAAATAAAATGGTAATAATTTAACTTTATTACCATTTTATTTTTCATCTCTTTTGTTCTTGGGTTACTGCTTCGGTTTTGCTTGCATAATGATTATTGGTATGACTCATATTTACTAACATTACTTTTTTAGCCAGTACAGAAGGAGCTATCATTAGGCCACAGCATTCTCCTGGGCTCTAAATGAGGTGAAGGGATGAGATTGTGATTGACAGTCTATCTTACAAAGTTGAACCATCTAATATAGATAGCACACACTTTGGGATGAGATGAAAAGAAAGTGAGCAATGAAGCTTATGGCAAGGAAAAGGTACATTTCAGGGGACTTTCCCTCTGCACTTTAGAGATTTTTCCTACCTGTACTTTTTACCTGTTATGATATGGAGGGGTAAATTGCAAAGGTTTTTTCAACATTTTAAAGTTCTCTGGAAATCACTGCAGTTTACAAAGTTTGCAAGGTTTTCGTTAGCCACTTTTGCTTAGAACAACTCTGCAAAAATGAAATTACAGGGACAAATTCTGCTAAAAATTGTCGTTCTGTGTTAGAAGAGCTTTTAACAATGTAAACGTTTAGAGAAATATTCTCTATACATTCCCAATTTGGCTAGGTTCGATTGGAGTAAAAATTATCTGCCAATACAATGAAAAATATCTTGCAATGGGGAAAAAACGTCTCTCTGGTGAATGCACACCAGGAAACTTTACAACTTTCACAATGAGTGAAATCAAGAGTTTCACAATATGCAGATGACAAAAATAAAACTTTGCATATGCTGCATGGTTTCTGCTTTTGTATTGCCTGCAACTTTGCATGGCTTGACCTATGTATTTACTGCAGATTACCAGCTGAGACAGTTGAAGTTCTGCTACTCAGGCTTAGTTTTGATTCCCCCTCTCCTTGTTCCAGATTTGCTCAATGTCAAATGTCTCTACTTGACATTTATAGCATTGTGTACCTAGGGGATTTCCGGACCTTTCCTGGTGTTTGCAAGTTGTGGGCTGCCACCCATTTTTAAGTTGAGCCTTCGAGACCTGTTGTATATACTTTAGTATATACTTATTTGTGAGCTTAAATCCCACCCACTTCTTTTCATTTGTGTGTTTCAGTGTCCTTTAAAAATCCTTGCTTGCTAGTGGTCAATCCTTCCTCTTTGTCCCTCCTTTTTGTCTTTTGTTTCCTCCCATGGAGAAGGGACCAAGTACTGCATCCTTATGCTTTGGTTGTTTATCTGTTCGTTTGGGGGACTATTCTTTTATTTATTTCCTGCTGCTGTTACACTGTGGGTGCGTGTTCAGCTTCGGCGCCTGTTTCAATCTTCCTTCCTACTTCCCCTGTTTTTGATGCCACCCTTCCCATACCTCCTGCTCAGTTGCTTGTTGCCCAGTTAATTGTTTTAGTATCCCCTCCCGCTTTTCATTCGCTCCGTCCATCAATAAATGCGCATGGGGAGGTGTGGGGGCAATGGGTCAAGGAGGCGGCGTGGTTTTGCCGTGCGAGTGTGTCACCCAATTACAACAAGTCATGAAAGTTGCTTTAACATTATAAACTGGAAACAAATTACATTTGAGAGCATTTTTCCGCAGAAGATATTTATCCGTTAAAGGAAACCCCAACGTTATAAGATGGCCGCCTCCTATTCTCTGGTCGTATCTGCAACATAGGCATATGCTTACTGTGAATATTATCTTTGTAAACCGTGTTTTATAAATCAAATGTAACTTTTTCTTTGGTTTACATAAATACCTATAGTAATAACTTTGAAAGTGTTTTTTGATTTTGGAAAAAAGGTAGTTTTTGTTCAGTTTCCAAAGCAGCTGGTCCTTTATATAATAATTGGTACATGATCTGTGTCAATATGGCCGTATGGTTTGGGGCTCCCTTCTTTGGAGGACCGAATGCTGTTTTGTCCATCTTCTATGTTCATGCTGCTCTAAAATGAGAGTTTGAATTTGTCCTAGCGATGCACGGAAGAGCCTCGTTCAGTCTATTATCCACTGGTGATAGAGGTAAAGTGGGGGCTTGGCACCCAATCCGGTAGGACGGAGAAGGTCAGGCTCAAGCACAACCGGTAAGCGGGGCACGAAGGATGGATTCCAGCCTGGGCGGTGCCACTGCAGACCTGCAGCTAGAGCACTTTATCAAGGTGGAGATGCAAAAGCAGCATTTCCAGCTTCTGGTGCATCAGACGACCAAACTTTGCTGGGTAAATTAATGCTTATTCCCACCACTGGTCATGTTCTTCCATTTGCCTGTTACTGTCTCACTAAAATTAACATGCCAACACGTACGAGCACTTGATGGATAATTTACCCATAGGCATTCATAGTTGCAATATGTTTTTGGAGGGAAGTGCAATAACCTTTAAAATACCAGTGTTTGTTATATTTCAAAAATGGCATTCTACATCCGATATGTGCTGAGTTGGCATGTACTGCTGCATGATTCATGCAGTCACGCATGCTGCTTTGCACGTTATTATCCCAAGCCAGAATGCTAGACATCACTACCCCTTGCTTGTCTGTCATTACCCAAAGCATGGAAAACCTTACCAGGGGTGCACCTAGAACCAAGTTTCAGAGTCTAACAATAGGGGGCGAGCCTTAGTCAAAATTAAATGCTAGGTCTCCTGCCACTGTTGTGGCACACTGCATGACATGGGAAGTCTGCTTCATGTTGTACTTCATGGTGCATGCTATATGTGTCCAAGTTTCCTCATGTTATCCATGTTGTAAAATCCCCGCTCCCACACCCCACACATTGTCCATGTTACCTACCTCCCTCATCCCTCCTTCTCTCCCATTTCTGGGACCGCGGACAAGGCTGGCCAGGAGATAAATTGAGAGTTAGCCACTGACAGCTCCCTTGGACTCTTTCAGCACCTGTTCCCTCCCTACTGCAGCCTCCTTTATGCTGCACAGCCCAGCAGTCACAGAGTCCTGGCAAGCACAGGGGAATAACTAATACCTGTGTATGTATAGTAACGACCTTCGGTAGTGCAACATAGTTCACCCAGTGCTGTCTATTCCTATCCAGGAACCTCTAGTGATGGCCTGTGGTAGTGCACCAGTGCTGTATATTCCTAGTGATGGCCTGTGGTGGTGCACCATACATCTCTGTTCTGACACTGGCTCTACAGGCACCTCTAAGTTGCTGCATGGCTAAGCAGTTATAAGGTCCCAAAGGAGAAACGTATTGCCTATGTCAATGCTTGTTGGAGACTAGGAGTCATTTTTCATCATCTGACTTTGACCCACAGCACGAAACATAACAGCCACAAAGAACGAAAGGAGAAAAGAAAAAGGAAAACAATAGCAAAGGTAGAAGTCAGGGGTGAAAAAGAACCTGCAAGTGTGAGGTACAGAAACAAGAACTGTAGGGTGGTCATGAGGTGAAATCAAGACCGGGTACCCTTGGTATTCAGCAACCCTAACATTAGGCAGTGTCAGCAGTTGGGTCCTAAGGACACCTTTGGTTCCCTGTCCTTTTTATTTTTGTTTTTCAAATTAAGCTTTGGGCCAGGGAGAAAACACATTTAGTGCTTTGCTGTCTTCAAGAAATAGAGGTTTAAAGGGCGTTACAGGCCCAGCTTTCAGGTAAAATGAATTGAGAGCTGAATAAGTGCAAGTGAAAGTTGAAAGCATGCAGAAGCGAGACCCCCAAATCGCATAGAAAGACACAGAATGGCTTCCGCATAAGAACTCTTCGTAAGCAATTAAATCAGGAGTTGAAAAGACACTATGAGGGATATTCACAATGAAGTGGCGGTGAGAGGCGTTAGCCTCCTTGGCTTAACGCCTCTCACCGCCACTTCGGAAACGCCAGGCTGCACCCTATTCACAAGAATGTGGTGCAGCCTGGCGTTTCCCCCTGCGACGGCGCTAAGTCTCACAACTTAACGCCAACGCAGGCACCCTTGGACCAGAGTGCAAGGGTGTCTGCGAGCAGGGAGGTTTGTTTATGTACAGGATGGTGTCCCTTCCTGCACATAAACAAACCTAAAATGCTGTTTAGTAACTTACATGTGTGCTGCTTCATGCAGCACACATGTAAGTTACAAAACGGCATATTATTAAAAGGTTTGTTTATGTACAGGAAGGGACACCTTCCTGTTGTTGGAGTGAGGTTTGCAAAAAATACATCCTCATGAAATTAAGTAACCCCATAATAATGTATTGACTGCATGGATTAACCAACCCTGAATACACACATTCACACATGGGGCGGACGCATTTTACAACATATACCAAACCATGATGGCATTAGCACGTAGTAACTGTTTGCGCTTTGAAAAATCGTACTAATGCATGTCTATGCTATGTTGTACATTGCACATTTTGCATGTTGTGCACAAATAAGGAAAAAGTTGCTTTAAATTAATAGCTTTCACTAGGAATTAATTAATACAGGGTATTAGTATGGTGGGAGGTAAACATAATGGGTTTTATTTCATGAATTAATATTCCTTTGTGTTTATTTACTTTAGTACGAGATTGGGCCTGCATGAAAATGGCCTCTTGTGGTTGTCTTGGTCTATACGGAAGACGCATGCGCCGAATGCTTTGCCTGCTTACGAACTGCAGAGTGCACCAGCTGATGTAATCCGTGTGAAGGCCATGTTGACCTGTGTCCTATTGTTTACGTGCCAAGACGCGACCGCGACTGTGGGAACTGCCATCGCTACGTGCAATTTGAATGTGAAGCGGATGTCATAATACGAGAATGTTGCAAAATGTATAACTATTGATATTAGTAGTATAAGATTGTATTTATCCTTAATACTTCCTTTGTTAAAACCGGTATGGGATGGATTTGCGAGGAGAACTTGATGAGGACACCCTAACATGATTCGTGACAACCAATCACAGGTCGAGTTTCTACTGACACTGCAACATTGTAAGATAGTGAGCTAGGCATTAGGGTATAAATGATATCCCAATTAGGGGTGTGTCAGAGCATCGAGAGAGAAAACGCAGAGAACATCTAGAACATCGAGAGGGAAGCGCACCAAGACAGAGAGAGCGGACCAGCACTGAGTCAGAGAGCACCTTAGGTACGAGAACATTGCGGGAGTGCTAGGGAGGAGCCTGTGTCCAAGGAGAAGTAGATCAAGGTAGATAGAATTGGGAGATTATATTTGTCTGCCAGTTTATTGTAAGACTTAGCTGCATCTGTTCTGTTAACTTTGTCCTCTGAGCCTATCTCTGGGGACCCCTTGCCACAACCTCGGCCAAGGAAGTGGTGTTCCTGATTCCTTGGTGGGTATCACCCTCCTTAAATGCTTTAATTTTGCAATATATTTCTGCAAAGTATTTATGCTGTACCTTCTCTTCCCCTATTCCTACGCATGCTTTGATGTCGATGCAAATGATTCATTTTGATTACATTGCTTGATAATTTGTTCTCTTATATGTGGTCTTGTGTGTGCACTGACAATCTGAATTATAAGCATTTAATTTTAATGAGATAAAATTATTAACCGAATAAACGACTCTGTGGTTATTTAGTTAAAGTATTAAACTGTTTAGTTAATCATAGTCACCATCAACTCGTCAACTAATGGTCCATCGACCAAAAGAGGACAGTTGAAATTAAGAATAGCTAGGAATATATAAATGTTATTAATGTGAAGTATAGTATTGTACATAATAAAACTGACAAATTAAACCCCCTAAATCCAGCGCCCGTCTTCAGGGATCATTTATGGGTAATGTGTGATGGGCCCCGTTGTTTGGTAAGTAGTTTATGTGTGAAGAGATTTCCCTGGTTCATGAATTAGGGGTTGCGCTGGATCAATTTTTCTGGTAGCAGAATGATGGTTATTATTGATTAGTTTGGTGGTTTATTGATTATTGATTATATGTTTAACATTCTATGTAAAGTGAGTTAGTGTTGTGTTTCTATGTAGTTTTTGGAACACAGGTACAGAAAGGTATCTGGGAAGCCGGCAGTAAAAGTTAGCCTGAAATAAGGCAGAAGAAAAGTGTGAGAAGTGAAATCACACGGGAATAGGTGCATTGTCTGTTTGATTAGTGATAACACCTATGTGTTATCTTAGGGACTATTTTGCGTATATGTAGAAAAAGAGTGAGATAGCGAAGGGTGCACCTGTGAAACTTTGGCCTTATCCCCAGAAGAATAGCGAGACCTCCTTTCCAACAAAAGGTCCTCTTGTGAAATTTTGGCCTTATCCCTAAAGAAGTAATAGGTCCTCCCCTAGCTTGGATGAAGGGAAGGATAGCGGAATTGTTATACTTGTCCGTATTGAAAGGAACGTTCTTTAAAGTGAAAAACTATCTTTTTATTTAGTAAACGGACAATGTGGTATTGTTTTATGTTGTGACTAATAAGTTATTGTAAAGAAAAAGGACTTAGAAAAGTGCCGATAATTTTTGTAAAGGGAGGGTCAGCGGTAAGAGGAGAGGCTGACGTCACAAAAAGCCGTGCTGGCATTGGTCAGACTGCGGAGGCAAGGTAAGCTCAGATTGGCCGGTTGGTTTGAGCCGCACTGGTATTGGACAGAATAGCAGAGACGTAGAAAGCTCAGATTGGAAGAGTTAGGGTGTGTCGCGCTGACATTGGTCAGGTGCCTAGGGAAGCAAAGGAATTTGATTGGTGAATTATAGCGGATTGTGTTGACAAAGATTTGGATTTGAGTAAAATTGTTGATAATTAGCAAAAATGTACTTTGCACAACCAAGACAGGAGAAATTGACTTTGTTTGGCAAAATTAAAAGATTCTTTAAAAAGACAAACCCGTAATAACGAGAGAAGGAGTTCCTATCCCTCCACCAAAGACACCAGTGTCTTACATGATGTTGAAATATGGTTATCACACATGCATTTGGTTAGAACATTGGGTAGAATATATGAAGAATGATGGTGTGCTAGCTTTTCCAGAGCATGGTTCTTTTATTTTGGCAGTTTTGCGCAATTTGAGAGACAAGATGATGGCATTAGATCCAAGACCCAGACCAACACAGTTTGAAGCATTAGTAGAATGGGAAGATGAAATGTATGAAAGGGAAAGACATAGAGGTGGCAGAATTAATAGATTTATGTTTGGAAGATTTCATGATGAAAGGCATGAGGACAGAATGAAGAGATGGAGAAATGGAGAGATAACTGAAGGATTGTATCCAGTTTTAACGGTAGGAGAGACTGCAGGAAGCAAATGCAAGGAGAAAAGGAAACATTTAGAGCCATTTGGTTATGGATATAACCCGAATGAATCTGATGATGAGCTACTGGATGATATATTAGTTAAACGATCACCCCCTTATCAGGAAAATCCGGCGATGGTGACACCAAATGCACCGTCAATGGAAACCCCAATGACACCTCAAACGACACTAGTTCCAACTGTAAGCAATGTAGTGCAGGAAGAAGAAGCAGAATTGGCAATAAAAACCAAAGAGTTAGTTGAAAAATTAAATCAGATGAATATGAAGATAGATGCAATAACTGTGCCAGTAACTATAGGTCCAGCAATACCTGTATTTGAAAATAGACTTATCCATGAACCTTCCTTGACTATCCCACTAAATTCTGCAGTAACATCAATTAGCAGTAGAATTAACACCGTAAGTGTTCAAAGTGAACAGCCCACTACCGCCACTAGCTTAACACCTCTGACTAATTTAACAGTAAATGAAACACCTAGAGGAGTAATGCAGTTACAGCCAAAAAGAATAGAGCTGGAGGAAATCCCCAGAAGTGAAGTTTCAATAGGTCCGACAACTGAAGAGTTAGATGATTGGGTGAAAGGGTTACAAAGGAGAAAAACACAGCCACAACCTATAGATGTATGTAAGTTGAGAGTAGATCTGGAAGAAATGATCCTTGGGACCATAAGTCCAGATAGGCTAAAGACTTAACAGGATGATGAATTGATGTATCTGTGTAAGAGTATTACTTGGTAAGCGAGAAATCTACATGAAAGGTTAGTAGAAGCTGCGGATGAATTAGGAGTAGACATGGGGAGATCAAAAGTGTTGCAGAAGACATATAGAGTGGATTTTACTGAAAAGGATATAGAAAATATGAATACATCTGGTAGACGATTGCAGATAAAAGAGTTAATGGTTGTTTTGAGAAAATGGGGAGACGTGGAGAGATGAAAGGGTAGATAGATGAGGAAGAAAGAAGAAACAGCTGCTAAAGAAATATATTTACATCCAGTAAGAGAAGCAGAAAATGTAGCTCTTGAATGTCCCATGAGAGAAGTTCCAGGAGGAGGTTACGTGTACGTTCCGTGGTCTAGACAGGATATATTGTCTTTTACAAATGAGTTTCCTAGGTTGAGAGAGAAGCCAGTGGAATGGTACAAACAAGTTGAGAGGTTTGTGAAAGTCTCGAAAGTGTTGCTGAAAGATTTAGATGGATTATTTGAAATTGTTGTCCCTGCAGATTTATGGACAGAATGTAAGATTACAGTTGATTGGCCAAAAGAAGAATATCCTAGAGATCCTAAAACAGGAGCACCTTCTGATGAGGTGATGAAAAAGTACAATCAGGTGATTACTTTTTTGAAAAGTAAAATTTCCCCTAAGGAAACTGGTTGGGTAAAAATAGATAGAACCACCCAAGAGCCGAAAGAGTCTGTGCATGCATATTATGAGAGATTATTACAAGTTTTTAAGCAGTATAGTGGTTTTGAGAATATTGGAGACAAGGATATGGGTCATTTTGTGTATAGATTTGTGTACGGATTGAGACCTGAGATTAGTCAGATGATACAGCAACACATGTTGTGTTGGCAGGCTAAGACAATCGATGAGATTCTAAGGTATGCGAAGTATTGCAGCGATGACATTGAGTCTCGCCATCGCAAATTAAAAGAAAAGATGATGTGGGCGCAAGTAAAGGTAGCAGAGCAGCAGGAAGCCCAGTTGAATTCTCAGCCCATAAACCAAATGGGAGGAGTTAGTCAGAATGCTTAAAGACCCAGTGGAGGTAGAGGTAGGGGACAAATGAGCAGGGAAGAGGCGAAAAAGAAATTTCCATGTCATGCGTGCGGAAAGTATGGACACTGGAAGAATGAGTATAGATCAGTGCAGAGGACTAATGGAGGAAATCAAATTTTAACCCCACAGGTGCAGAGTGAGGTAGGTGTGCAACAGCCACCGCAGCAGCAGGTAGTTACTACCCAGTATCAGGTCCCGCAACCACCTTTGCCACACAATGTAAATGCTCAAAGATACAGTGCGGATACAGGGTTCCACGGAGGAGACCAGGTTGGTAAACATACTAACACGAATGTGATTCCCCAATTTTGGATGCAATGTGATGGAAGTGATGTTGAGTCGAATCAATGACGCTGCCTGAGGGGGGAGGAAGAGTGCGTGCTTGGCGCTACTCTAGAGGTAGATCAGTCAGGTCCATTTGTTGACGGAAAAGTGGAAGGTAATGATATCACCTTTCTTGTGGACACTGGTGCTACCCGTTCTACTGTGAGAGCAGCAGAAATTCCAAACCTACCCCTCTCGGGAGAAAATATCCAAGTAGTAGGAGTCTCAAATAAACAGATTAATACTCCAGTTACTAAACCAATTGAAGTGCATATTGGTCCATTTAAAGACATGCATCGGTTCGTAGTGTGTGACTCGAGTCCGGTAAATTTGTTAGGGAGAGACTTGTTGTGCAAGATGAACTGCACTATTTACTGCACACCGGATGGTATTGCATTCCAGACACCTGATGAGGATGTCGCTTTTAAAATGGTGCTAGCAAAGCAAGGGACAGAAGTGAATGAGTTATTTTCGCTTCTTACAGATAAAAGTGTGCCTGAAGAATTGATGATGGTAGTGAATTCAGATGTGTGGGATTTCACAGGACAAGAGATTGGGCTAATGAGAAAAGTAGACCCGATTAAAATTACAGTGAAAGACGGTGCTAACTATCAAAATACACCACAGTATAAAATGAAGCCAGAAGTAATAGCGGGAATAGCTCCTGTAATTGATCAAATGATTGAACAAGGAATTTTAAAAGAAATAATGAGCAGTCCTTGCAATTCACCTATTATGGGATTTTAAAAGCCAAACGGAACCTATAGAATAGTGCAAGATTTGAGAAAGGTGAACAAAATTGTTGTGCCTTGTTGCCCAGTTGTGCCAAACCCAGCAGTGATTCTCTATCAAATCCCACATGATGCGGAATGGTATACAGTGATTGATTTGTGTCATGCATTCTTTTCGATTCCCTTGCATCCGGATAGCCAGTATTTATTTGCTTTCCGGTTTGGAGACCGTGTTTTGGCATGGTGCCGAGTTCCTCAAGGCTATACTGAGAGTCCTTCAATTTTTAACCAGATCTTGAAAAAGTGTCTGGAAGATTTGAGAATGTCTGAAGGATCAGTTCTGGTTCAGTATATTGATGACCTACTGATGGCATCAAAGACTCGAGAAGCCTGTATTGCAGACACTATTGCTTTACTGAACCATTTGGCAGAAGGTGGACATAAAGTGTCCCCTGCAAAATTACAATTCTGTCAGCGAGAAGTCCAATACTTAGGTCACAAGATTGAGAAGGGAGTCAGAAAGGTAACATCAGAGCGTATTCGTGTGATCAAAGACATGAAACCACACACAACTCAAAGAGAAGTGCGAATGTTCTTGGGAGTGGTTGGATATTGTAGACAGTGGATCAGTGGGTTTTCACTGATGGCAAAACCTCTACAGAGGCTGACAAGGAATGATGTGAAAGACCCAATTAAATTGGATGAAGAGACCATGGAAGCTTTTGTTAAATTGAAAGACAGTCTGTGTCAGGCACCTGCATTGGAGATGCCTGATTATTCAAAAGATTTTGCATTATATTGCAGTGAAAGAGATGGGTGTGCGCTTGCAGTTTTAACTCAGAGACATGGAATGGCGAGACGACATGTGGCATATTTTTCTGCTACTTTAGATTCAGTAGCTGCCGCATTACCTGGATGTTTGAAAGCAGTAGCTTCTACATGTGTGAGTCTGGAACAGAGTGAAGGGATCATAATGGGTCATCCTGTGAGAGTGTATGTGCCACATTCAGTTGAAATCCTCTTAACAAGAACACAGACTCAGCACCTCACCTATAGTCGGTTGACTAGGTATGAGATAGTGATTCTGGGTGCAGAAAATGTGACAATAGTGAGATGTACAAATGTGAATCCTTCCACTTTATTGCCAGATGCTTGGGATGAAGAAGTGAGGGATGAAGCAGAACATGATTGTTTGAATGTGACTGAATTTTGCACCAAGCCCCGTCCTGATATTAAGGATGTTCCTCTTGAAGAATCTGATTGTGTGATGTTTGTTGATGGTTCATGTTTACGAACTGAAACAGGTGTGTTGAGTTCTGCCTATGCCGTCTGTACTGTAGTGGCAATCCTGGAAGCATCCTGTCTAAAAGGGGTAAAATCTGCACAAGTCGCCGAATTGGTGGCTCTAATTCGAGCCTGTAAATTGGGAAGAAGTCAGAAGGTGACTATAATTACTGATAGCCAATATGGCTTTGGCATTGTACATGACTTTGGAGAACTATGGATGCAGAGGGGATTTCTGACCTCTTCGGGGTCCCCCATCAGGAATAGACAATTTGTAAAGGAATTGCTTGAAGCATTGCAATTGCCAAAACGAATTGCAGTGGTCAAATGTGCCGCACATAAGTCAGGAGATGATTATGTGACTCAAGGCAACAGATTTGCTGACCAAGTAGCACAATATTGTGCAAAGAATCAGACTTCCATAAATCGGGGAAAAACAAAAGAAAATACGGTTTGTCAACTTATGTTTACTAACTCCATTGAAACATGGGATGAAGTGAGACAATTGCAGGAAGAGGCAGGTGAAGAAGAGAAACAGGAATGGGAAAAGGCGGGATGTAGGAGACGAGCAGATGAGATGTATGGGTGTACATTGATGGGAGACCAGTCATGCCAGATAGTTTACTTTCTCATATGGCAAGGATGTATCATGGGATGACACACATTGGCAGAGATGCTATGGTCAGATCATTCAAACAAATGTGGTTTAATACCAAGTTCAGGACTATTGCAGAAAGTCTCTGCCAAAGATGCCTGACGTGTCAACAGCAAAACCCAGGAAGAAAAACAGTTGTTAGTCTGGGAACAATAGGGAGAGCAGGAGGTCCTTTTACCAGACTACAACTCGATTTTATTGAATTGCCCCTGTAATAAGCTCAAGTATGTGTTAGTAATTGTGTGTTTGTTTTCCCGTTGGGTGGAAGCCTATCCCACAAGGAGGAATGATAGTTTGACAGTGGCAAAACTTCTGTTGAGGGAATACATTCCTAGATATGGTTTTCCAGTCACTATGGAAACAGATAGAGGAACACACTTTACTAGTGAAACAATCAAACTGATTTGTGAGGCATTGAGCATTCAACCAAAACTTCATTGTGCCTATCGTCCAGAGGCTTCTGGAATAGTAGAGCAGATAAATGGCACAATCAAGAACAGGTTAGGCAATGTGTGTAAATCCACAGCACTGAATTGGCCTGACACTTTACCCCTAGTTTTGATGAGTCTCAGAAGCATTCCTGACAAAAAGACAGGATTGAGTCCACATGAGATCATGATGGGAAGAGCAATGAGACAAGCATTTATACCTGCCAACAAATTGATAAATATATCTGATGGTCTCATCCTTGACTATTGCAAAGGATTGGCTGATGTGGTACGTTCTGTGTTTCATCAGGTTGGAGCAGACGCGACCACAACACAGCAGACTCAAGCCCATGACCTGAGCCCTGGTGAGTGGGTTCACGTGAAAAGGCATAGAAGAAAAACTTGCCTAGAGCCCCGCTGGGAAGGACCATATCAGGTCATATTGGTGACAACTACAGCAGTAAAGTGTGCTTGTTTACCAAATTGGATCCACGCCAGTCATACTCAGCGAGTCCCAAGTCCACTTGAAAAACGAGTAGAGTGGCATCTGGAGATCTCAAGTCCGAGCTCGGAATCAGAAGCCGAAGTACAAGAGACTGGTGAGGCTAGAGCAATAGACTCCGAAACTGGTGAGCATAAACAAAAGGACTCTGAAGAGCGGTTTGATGATGAATTGCTTAGAACAAGTCAAGTAAGGTGGGCACCAGCTACTGGGACTGAGGAAACTGCTGTTGAACAAGAAGAAAGACAAATCTTAGATGAAGAGGGAAAGTGTAGAAAGGAAATAGGTGAAAGAAATCCAGAAGAAGAAAAAGAAAATGAAGAAGAAAGCAAACTCAAAGTAGGTGCAAAGAAACGAAGGTACGAATTGAACAAAGAAGAAGAAGAAGTTCAACCAAAGAGGGCAAAGAAAGACGACCATTGGCCAAGCGGAGTTAAAAGACTGAAATACAGGGTGGTGAAAGGAAGACCCGAGAATAGGCCAGAACAGTTAAATGAAGTTTCAAGTCAGATAGAACAGGGAGAGTCAGATGACGAATCAGTGCTGCGACCAAAGAGAGTGAGAAAACCAAACAAAAAGTTCAAGTCGCCTGACTGGATCTACATAGTGTTGGAGGAGATTGAAGAAGAAGATTTAAACAAAGAAAGAAACAGCACTGACAACGAGCAAGAAGAAAACAGTGACCTAAATCCACCTTAAGAGACTGTAAACAAACTAAGGTGCCACGTTGTCGACTGAAGAAATTTTCTGAAGATCCAGAAGACGTCCTGGAAAATTGGATTATTAAAATAAAAGAAGGGGTAAAGAGGAAAGCTTTTGAAGTGTGGGATCACACTACATTTTTAAATTTTTGTAGAAAATATTTGAAATAGATTTTTTTAGAAAATCCATTAGAACTTTATAAAGATTAATATTACTATGGCAGATATACAAGTAACAAGACCTAGATGTAGTTTTATGTGTAGGTGTTTTATAAAGCTTGTTTGTGTCTATTTTGTATACTGATAGTATTTTGGGTGATATTAACAATTGTAATACCTTTACATCTGATAAAAGAAGATACACCTCGTCCTAACAATTTGACAATTCCAAAGGTAGACACTGACATTAAGCAAACTCCTATTACTCACCTGAATCAAATAGATGCTAGTAGTTTGCATCACGATAGATCAGTTACTAAGTTTTTCGCTGAATGTTTTCACTAAATTACTCTACGAGTATGTGGAAACAATGGATGTGAGTGACTGTTATGTGTGTATACAGTTACCATTGTCTGTTTCAGAAGGTGTAACCTACCATCACCTTCCTTTGACTTATTTTTTTTTTTAAATATCTTTATTTGCATTTTTGTCAAACATACATGTTACATTCGGGGAAAGGAAACAAAAGGGAAGGGAGAGTAAGGGGCCAGGACCGAATATGGAACGGATGGCCAGTACAGATGTAATAAAAGGTACAGTTGTTATTATCGGGTCTTTTGTTCCCTATAGGAAGCTACAAAGCTGTGCACAGGCCACTGGCCATAAATGTTCGTCTTAGTGCATTTCTTATGTCTCAGCGGACCGTAAATATATTCACCCCAGTGTACCGGCGGATACAAGATGTTGTACATATCCATAATTACACTTGGCCATCCCATTCAGTGACAAAGTAAGGCAAATCAGATACAATTTTTTCTCATTACAAACAAACATACAAAAACTATCGTCTTAACGTCACGCTTCAGCCAAAATATATATTGGAGATACTTCAACAACCCATTCATCCCACTACAATTGTACCAATCCGCCCCCCTGATATGCAAAGAGATGAATAATTTCGGCTCTCTTACCCTAACTCATATATATGTCTTAGGCATGTCCATCATTCACATCCCTGATCTCATTATCACTCAGGTCAGGGGATTCGTGTACCCGGGGTCTCGCAACCGGGTCCTGTCTATCAGTCACTTGCGAGGAGTTGGTCTCCTCTGCCCCATCTGCCCGTGTCAGATCAGTAAGAATGGTGTCCCATAGTTGAGCGATAGGGTATTTGCGCAATCCAGCTATTTCCTCCCTGCATAACGATGTGGTTTCCGCTAGTGCCCATACTAAAAGTGAGTTTCTCCAGCTGATTACTGTTGGGGGGTCAGCGTGTTTCCATCTTTTGGTAATTAGCCTTTTAGCTACAATGAAGCCCAAATCAATGAACCTGGTCGTAACCCTATGCTTTTTGGTCTGGAGTAGGAACCCAGCACGCACACCTCCCACGTCTGTGGCAATTGTCTGTCAGTGTAGCTCATTAGCGCCGCATGAACCTCCCTCCAATAGGAGCTCAAGGAGGGGCAGGACCACAGCATGTGAAGAAAGTCTGCGTCTACCTGTGAACAACGGGGGCATGCCGTTGTGGTCAAATGAAAGTATTTTTTTTTTTTTATCTGGGGAGAGATACGCTCTGTGTATTATGTAGGTTTGTATGAGCCTAAATCTGGAGCTCCGGGGATACACGTAGGGGTGGCCAAAATCCGGGTCCATTCCCGGTCCTCCCACGGACTGCCTCTATCTGCTTCCCACTTGGTGCGGACGGACGTCAAGGGCTGCATGGTGTGTATAAGGAGTGCCTCTGCCTACCAATGAACAATATGAGACCCATGACCCAGAACGTGTAAATATTGCAATAGGAGATGTGTTTTGGGTTCGGTGTTAATATCACCCCACGCTGCCGTGAGCGAGCATGTTATAAAATTATGTAATAAAAATTGACCCATGGGCAAAGCACAGTCCTCTGCTAATTCCTCAAAAGGTATCAAAGCGCCTTCAGAGTAAAGGTCACCTAGTGTATGTAGGTCCGCCTCATGCCAGCACTCCAGTGCTCTGTTAGTAATGCTCCCTCTGCCTTTGGGCATTCCCAACAGCGGCAGCGCCGGGGCATAAGGGGTCGTATTCCTGGTAAGGTATATACTTCTCCTATAACAACGGTGGGCCAGTGCAAGATAAGTCTGCAACGGGCGTGAGGGCCTAGCGACGGGGTGAAACAATTGGTATATCTGGTACTGGGACCATGGAGGTTGTATGGTGGCCATATCATCTAGTCCGGAGCCCGCTAACCACCTCGTCACCCATTGCAGTTGTGCTGCCAGATAATGAAGCTCTAAATTCGGAACTGCTAGGGCCACCTCCACTTGCATGGAGCTTCCAAAGCGCCATTCTAGGTCGACCCGTGTTCCAAATGAGATCACGGATCAGACGATCCAATTCACGGAAGACAGTGGCTGGGACATAAATGGGAAGATTAGTAAAGTAGTATAGCAGTTTTGGTAAGACCACCATCTTAGACAATGCGACTCTGCCCATCAAGTTCAGCGGGAGCGTCTTCCAAAACTGAGTTTGTGCCCGAATGGCTGATATTGCTCTGATCAGGTTACCTTCTAAAATTTCACTAGGATCCCGATAAATAAAAATGCCCAGATAGCGAAATGTGGAGGGATGCCAGCGAAGAGGAGAGCCATGCATGCGAGCGTTAGGATCAGGGATGTCATCCCGAAAGGGGTACAGACCCGACTTTGCCCAATTTACCTTAAGGCCCAAGATCTCTGCAAATTTTTGGAGAGTATCCGCAATGGTAGCAGGGTTGTCATGTAAGTCTCTCAAATATAGCAGCAAGTTATCAGCATACAGGGAAACCGCGTGTAGATTACCCCCTAGTTGGATGCCCCAATATACCCCTTCCCCACGCAGGTGCTCTGCCAATGGCTCCATGGCGAGCGAAAACAGGAGCGGCGATAATGGGCAGCCCTGCCTGGTGCCCCTATGTATCTGAATGCCGTCCGATATCAGAGGGCCAGTTCGGACTCTAACAGAGGGCTGCATATATAGTAGCCGGACCATGTGTAAAAAGGAATCGCCCAAGCCATATCCCCGCAGCACCTCAAAAAGATATGGCCACTCGAGGGAGTCGAAGGCCTTTTCTAAGTCTAAGACCAGACAGCCGGGTCGGGGCCACACCTCCGCTGCATAGTGCTGTACCCGGAAGAGACGTCGGATGTTGAGAGCCGTGCTTCTAGTGGGAACAAATCCATTTTGGTCGACATGTACTAAATTCCGAACTATCGGGGCCAGTCGGGCCGCTATAATGGACGCTAGTATCTTATAGTCCATGTTAAGCAAAGCTAGCGGCCTATAAGAGCCCAGCATTACCGGGTCTCTGCCGGGCTTAGGAACAGAGATCAGCAACGCCTCATTTTGTGAATCCGAAAGGGTAGAATCCGTGATTGCGACATCATATATCCTTAGTAACTGGGGCGCTAGAGTATCCGCATATGCTTTATAAAACTCTGCCGGCAATCCATCCGGGCCAGAAGTCTTACCCGACGCCAATGAGCGTATACTGGCCCAGATTTCCTCCAACACGATGGGTTTGTCTAATTCAGTTCTTTGCTCGGGTGTGATCTGTAGTAGTTTAACAGCTGCCAAATATCTATGAATATCATCCGTGGTAGCTAAGAGATGTGACTTGTATAAAGTAGTGTGGAGAGCCGTAAACTCTCGGTGTATGGCCTGTTGGGAGTACAGCATAATGTCCTGCATCGAGCGGAGTGAAGTGACAGGGGAAGCATTATCGTCTTGGCGGATCAGCCAAGCTAAAAGCATGCCCGCCTTATCGCCCGAGTGGTGTGTGCGTGCCGAGTGTGCCGCATAATTCAGACACTTAAGTCTATCCAGTAAATTTGTGTGCTTCTCCCTACTATGTGCCAGTTGCCTACGTGAGTCTGTGGTCGTCCCTCTCTCATGCGATGCCAGCTTTCTCTCCAGGGTAGTGAGGTCTTGTTCCAACTGTTTCCGCATACCAGCCTGCATACCTAAGCAATGTCCCCGGGTCACAATCTTGAAAGCGTCCCACTCTATCAATGGCGACGAGGCAGTACCCACGTTTTCTTCAAAATATTGTGTGATGGCCACACCCAGTGCATCTCGGAACTCCCCGTCCAGCAGGGTGTCTGGTTGTAAATGCCATCTTGGTATTGGTGGCGCACCACTGTTCCAGTCAATCTGTAAGATGTGAGGATTATGATCTGAGTGGGTACGCCCAAGATATTGAGGTTCTAGGACCACCGGCAGGAGATCGTCAGTCACCATTATCCGGTCCAGCCGGACATGGAGGCCATGAGCTCCGGAATAAAAGGAGTATACCTTATCATGCGGGTTTCTATGTCTCCAGGCATCCACCAAATGCCACTGTGCCGCCCAGACATTTAATGCCTTCATGGCAGTGGTCGTGGGTGCGCTAGATAGAGGAGGGAAAGAACGGTCCAATGACACGTCAAGGACGCTATTATAGTCACCACCCAGAATCAACGGAATTTCATGCCAGTTGGCCAATTTATTGGATAGAACATTAAAGAAGGAAGCATGGTCTACATTGGGAGCATAGAGTGAAGCAATAACAAGAGGTTGGCCATCTAGTCTACCCCTGACAAAGACGTATCGACCCTCTGGATCAGTAAGAGAGTCCTCTGTGTGAAAGGGAGTGCCTGGCCTAACCCAGATCAGGGTCCCCCTGGCGTATGCTGAGTATCCCGTGGTGTGGAGATGCCCTCTCCACCTCCTATGCAAGTGTTTTACCTCAGTCCCTGACAAATGTGTCTCCTGAAGGAGAGCGATTTGTATATGATGACGTTTCAGATATGAATATATGAGATACCTACGGGAGGGGGTGTGTATACCTCTCACGTACCACGTGCCTATTTTGACAGGGGCCATATTTTCGAGAGTGAATGAGTACAGGGACCACTATCGGTCCAGGGGCTACGGGGGCATACTGAATACACATCAGAGACAATGAAAAATTGCAGACTTGGTGGGTGACTGGTGTCTAAGAAATGTGGGCCTAGCGTGTGGCAGACAAGAAAACAACAAGAAACTAAAACATATAACGCCAAAAGGGCGAGAGTGCAACTTACAATCGTCCAAACAGTACATAAAAACAACATTTCGTCCTAAACAAGGGGGTTCCCAAAACAGGTAAGTTGTTGCTACAAAGTATTAATACACTATATGGTAAAGACTCCCCCTCCCCGCATTAGAACTAAGCGCCCGGGCCTCTACAGCAGAAGATGAAAGTAATTCTTGTGGGGGACACTGGAGAATACGAAGCTTAAGACCGCATCTTTACGTAACCCCAGTCCCTTGCCGCACCCCGCTATGGGGCCAGAGGACCCCTCCTGTACAAGAAAGGAGAACAAAATCAGCAATATAAAACATGGATAACAGAGACCAATTATACTTGCATTCCCCACAGTACGTTCTGGAAGTCGCATTCACATGTTTCACTCATAGATGCTACATAATGTCATCTGAAGTCTGAGGTGTGATCACCGGGGCACTATCCGAGTCCTGTGAATTCAAAGTGTTTTCCGACAACTCTTCGTCACTTTCGTTCCCCTGCGGGCCAGTGGTAGAAGACGCATTTCCCAAGGTCCCACTGATGTCAATTACAGCCTGGAGAGCATCACGTTGGTCCTGGATCATCTGGTCAGGGCCAGGGCCGAGGTTCTGAGACGATTGTGTTTTATTGCGCGGTCTATCCCTTCTGCGTCGGCTAGATAGTCCATCTTGACTTGTGCCCGCCATACCTGGCACCAAGGATGCGTCACTTGTAGGATTGCGTGTGTCGAGCCTGTCTCCTGCGTCCCCTGGATCATCAAAAAAGTGGGTTTTTCCATTTGCTATTACCCTCAGGTGTGCTGGAAATAACAAGGAGTACTTGAGATCTTGTTGCCGTAAACGGCGTTTCACTGCCATGAAGGAGAACTGTTGCCTTTGCACAAGTGCCGTGTAATCAGGAAAAAAGATGATGGAGTGATTCTCCACTTGGACACTGGGCAGTTTCCTAGTTTCTTGGAGGATGATGTCTCTGTCTCTATAGTTCATCACTCGCAGCAGGAGCGGCCTGAGATTAGCGCCTGGAGGGGGTCGCTTGGCTGGGACCCTGTGTGCCCTTTCAATAACGAAATGAACAGAGAGCGACTCCGCCGGTAGCAGGTCACGCAGCCAGGCTTCAGTGTAGGCCACCACATCTCTCCCTTCCACCCCCTCCGGAAGGCCTACCACGCGTATGTTGTTGCGCCGTGACCGACCCTCGGCGTCCTCAGCCCGCTGCTCCAAGAGTCCAACACGGTCCGTGAGATCGTTAAGGCGCTTCTCCGCCGTTCCCACCTGGGGGGAGATTACCTTCATGGTGTCTTCTACCGCAGAAGTCCTATCCGCAAGTTTGCGGTGGTCCGCATGCAAGAGATTCAGGTCAATGGCCACCTTGTCGATTTTATTCTCAAGGGAATTGCGCGTCTGTTCCATGGTTTCGCGCAGCTTCTCCACTGCTGCCAAGACCACATCCAACTTACTGGACATTGGGTCAGTTGTCGCCTCCCCAGCCATTTTATCAGATTGTGCTCGCGTCAGGGGGGGATGAGTTGTTAGACCCCCAGCACCCGTTCGGGGCCTACCTCTGTGTGACATAGAAAAAACGCCAAGTATGTATCAGTGACCACTTCAATTTAGGACATGTGGGAGGCAGACCGTCTTATAGCCCAATTCCACGTTTTATCAATGCCCGGCGTTAATTATCCGGCTACTGCACCTTAATGAGAGATCAATAGTGGAGATAGTTAATGTCTCTTCCAGCAACGCCTTCCACAACCACAGAGGGGCGTCAGGGCCAAGATCTCCACAATTTACGCCAAGCCATATACAGTATCATTCATACGATCATTGGAACTAAGGCGTAGTGCTTCTGACGACTGCTCATTGATTGCACACTGCTGCACCTTCTGCAAGACCTACAGGGCGTCATACATGTGTCAGGAGTTTCCAGCGTCCCCACGTCTTTCATATGTACTTATTTGGTGCAGGAGGTCTCACATGCGTGCAATTCCGTGTTCAATAATGTTTTCAACAGTCAGTTTGAACTTGCGCGTGTTCCAGGGCTCGTCACTCCCTACAGCAGCGTCCTTTTGATGTTCAGGACCACTTCGCCACTGTCTGCCAACAGTATCGTAGACAGGACCCACCCCCACTACTTCCCTAGGGCTGGGGGGTCCCCTACTGTGTAATGGGCTCTCCCGTTGCCGTTTTCACCAATATCAGGGATCTGGCAGCTCCACTAAACTCTTCCTATGGGGATACTGTATGGCGCAATGGGGAATCGCCACCAGGCGCCATCTTGCGGTTTCACCTGTGTTCGAGCTCCTTGCTGCTGCGATCTTCACGCAGATCCGTCGCTCCGATGCATTAATGGGTGAGACGGCCAAGCATTCGGGGGTTCCTCAGCTGACTACAAGTGTCCACCAGCACATGAAACAGGTCCCGGGAGCTGGGAGAGGGTGGGGGCCGCTGTACCTCTTCCGACGCGCCGTACCACGGCCTGGTGGGCGGAGTCCAGCACCGGCGTGTCCTACAGAGAGTCGCCTGGCACGGCATATCGATCGTCAGGCTGCTTCTCCGTCCCTCCGCCGCAGGCACGATACACTTCGTTCAGAGCGGCCCCAAGCTGCACAGCGGGTCGTGGGTCTCAACAGATCATAGTGAACCCTGTTTAGGGCCCCAGGATCGTGTTGTGTCGGATCACTGAAGCGGGCGAGGGAGAGTCGAAGACGGAGCTCTAGCAGAGCACGTCCGACTCCATTGCCTGCTTGGCCCCCACCTTCCTTTGACTTATGGTGTGACCTGTAGTGTCTTATCAAGTTTGTTGTATAGAACAGGTAAACTGGATTACTATTATTCCAATGTAGATACAATCTTTTCTAAAGTCCCTGTAATACCTGAGCTGAATAAGATAGCACCTGCACATGTCATGGGAGATTTTTTCCTGATAACCAAGCCTTTAAATATAGAATACGCTAATAAGAATAATTTAACATGTAAATTGAAGAAGGAAGAGAAGATCTTTTTGGAGATGGTGGAAGAGAGAAGGGCTAAGTTTCAGAGAAAAGCTGTTGAAGAGAAATTACAGACACCACCTTGGGTTTTCAGAGAAGGCAACTATGACAAAGGCGAGACTTATGCTGCAATGGCCCTGGATTGGTCACAGAAGGGAAAATTATGCTTACGTAGGGAAAAGACTAACTACAACAATTACTTCATTGGTTCCAGTGAATGTGAAGATACCTACAAAATTATTGGTGGTTGGGGAATAAAGGGAGGAACTGACCCTGTCTTGCCAGGCATATATTATGTCTGTGGGAGGAAAGCCTATTATCGGCTACCAGATCACTGGTATGGAACTTGTTATCTTGGGATTGTCTTTCCAAAAGTCTACCATGTAGACAAAAGCACAAATGGAATCCATGAAGTAAAACAAGGACTAACACGTGTAAAAAGAGAACGTTTTTCAGAAATTGTAGGTGATATATTTGGAGCATTGATACCTGGAGTTGGGGTTACACTGAATGCATATAAAATTCGACAATTGTCCACAGTGGTTGATCGTTTATCAACGGATACTGCTGGAGGATTCCTGATGATTGGCACTGAAATGATTGCCATGAGATCTATGGTTATGCAAAATCGACTTGCCCTTGATATATTATTGGCAAAGAGGGTGGAGTCTGTGGAATGCTGAAGGTTCAACATTGTTGCACTTACATTCCAGATAAAAGTAAGAATCTGGAAGGATACATTCAGAATATCACAGATTTGCATAAGGAAGTAACACAACTAGAGGTTGACGGTGTCTGGGAGAGACCAAGTAAGAGTTTCTCTACTATAAGCAATTGGTTTTCTTCTATAGGTAGTTCCTTAGTAGGAAAAATAATAGTACCAATAGTTTCTGTAGCTGTTATGATATTCACAATAAGAATGCCTTATGTTTGTGTGAAGAAAAGACGCAAAGAAAAGAAAGAAAGAAAATTAAGTAAGGAACGTAAAGAAAGGAAAAGAGAGATAGATGAGATAGAATTGGAGGATTTTAAAGAAAAATTGTACGTAAAATGTAAGGAGCAAGGGCCAGAAGACAAAATAACAGCTATATAACTTGGTAAACCGTATGTTTAGGGATTTTATGATGGTAAACCATCAAAGGGGGATTGATGGAGTGAGGTTTGCAAAAAATACATCCTCATGAAATTAAGTAACCCCATAATAATGTATTGACTGCATGGATTAACCAACCCTCAATACACACATTGACACATGGGGCAAACACATTTTACATAATATACCAAACCATGATGGCATGAGCACGTATTAACTGTTTGCGCTTTGAAAAATCGTACTAATGCATGTTTATGCTATGTTGTACATTGCACATTTTGCATGTTGTGCACAAATAACAAAAAGTTGCTTTAAATTAATAGCTTTCGCTAGGAATTAATTAATACAGGGTATTAGTATGGTGGGAGGTAAACATAATGGGTTTTATTTCATGAATTAATATTCCTTTGTGCTTATTTACTTTAGTACGAGATTGGGCCTGCATAAAAATGGCCTCTTGTCCGAACCAGCATGTGGTTGTCTTGGTCTGTACGGAAGACGCATGCGCCGAATGCTTTGACTGCTTACGAACTGCAGAGTGCACCAGCTGATGTAATCCGTGTGAAGGCCATGTTGACCTGTGTCCTATTGTTTACGTGCCAAGACGCGACAGCGACTGTGGGAACTGCCATCGCTACGTGCAATTTGAATGTGAAGCGGATGTCATAATACGAGAATGTTGCAAATGTATAACTATTGATATTAGTAGTATACGATTGTATTTATCCTTAATACTTCCTTTGTTGAAACCGGTATGGGATGGATTTGCGAGGAGAACTTGATGAGGAGACCCTAACATGATTCATGACAACCAATCACAGGCCGAGTTTCTACTGACACTGCAACATTGTAAGATAGTGAGCTAGGCATTAGGGTACAATTGATATCCTAATTATGGGTGTGTCAGAGCATCGAGAGAGAGAACGCAGAGAACATCTAGAACATCGAGAGGGAAGCACACCAAGACAGAGAGAGCGGACCAGCACTGAGTCAGAGAGCACCTTAGGTACGAGAACGTTGCGGGAGTGCTAGGGAGGAGACTGCGTCCGAGGAGAACTAGATCAAGGTAGACAGAATTGGGAGATTATATTTGTCTGCCAGCTTATTGTAAGACTTAGCTGCATCTGTCCTGTTAACTTTGTCCTCTGAGCCTATCTCTGGGGACCCCTTGCCACAACCTCGGCTAAGGAAGTGGTTTTCCTGATTCTTTGGTGGGTATCACCCTCCTTAAATGCTTTAATTTTGCAATATATTTCTGCAAAGTATTTATGCTGTACCTTCTCTTCCCCTATTCCTATGCACGCTTTGATGTCGATGCAAATGATTCATTTTGATTACATTGCTTGATAATTTGTTCTCTTATATGTGGTCTTGTGTGTGCACTGACAATCTGAATTATGAGCATTTAATTTTAATGAGATAAAATTATTAACCGAATAAACGACTCTGTGGATATTTAGTTAAAGTATTAAACTGTTTAGTTAATCATAGTCACCATCAACTCGTCAACTAATGGTCCATCGACCAAAAGAGGACAGTTGAAATTAAGAATAGCTAGGAATATATAAATGTTATTAATGTGAAGTATAGTATTGTACATAATAAAACTGACAAATTAAACCCCTAAATCCAGCGCCCGTCTTCAGGGATCATTTATGGGTAATGTGTGATGGGCCCCGTTGTTTGGTAAGTAGTTTATGTGTGAAGAGATTTCCCTGGTTCATGAATTAGGGGTTGCGCTGGATCACTGTACATAAACAAACCATGGCATTTTGCTATTTCCATGTGTGCTGCACAAGGCAGCACACATGAAAATAGCAAAAACGAGGAGAAATTAAGCATTTCTCCTCGTTTTGCCACCTAAGACCAGGATTTTTCTGGTCTTAAGTTCGGTGCTGCCACCTATTATCGCCGCCCTTGATAATAGGTGGCAGCGTCGAATTCAATGGGTGGTGCGGTGGTGCGCCCACCGCAACACCCACTGCACGCCCCCTTTCACGCTAAGTTTAGCGTGAATAGGGCCCTATTCTGAAGGAAGCGTTAAGCCACTTAACGTGGCTTTAAGCCACGTTAAGTGGGTTAACGCTGCCTTGAGAATAGGGCGCTGGCCCTATCGCCACGGGAACGTCAAAATAAGTAACATTTCCGTGGCCATAGGGGCTTTGAGAATATGCCCCTATGAGCCCAATCCACAAAGATGTTGCTGTGAGTTGAAAAGGCACTAAAGAAGGAGAGATCAAATTGGCATTGCAAACAAGGCAAAATGAGACATAATGTGTAGAAATTCAAAAACAATGTAAAGACTCACCGAACACCTTATTGAGTCAAGGTAAACTTCTTAACATTGTGGTTAATGCACCAAAGAGAAAATGGGACATCTGTATTATGTAATACAAGAGATTAGCTTCATGTAACTTGCTTTGAGTCTGACCTGATGAGATATCACCTGAGTCCTACAACATGAAGTTGTTTATTAAACATAATGATGTTCGTTATCAGAGCAATAGGTTGCAGCCAGAGACGTTAAACCCAAAATTAATCTGAGTACTGTGTGGGTCCTTCTATGGGTAATTCAGTTGTCCACTCAGTGGCAAATTCCAAGTGCTGAACATCGAAGACTGACCATCATTAAGAAAGAATGGGATTTGCGAACGATGATTTTGGTTTGAGAATTAACGATAGCGAAGTGTTCGGCATTTCCCTCGGGTGAATTTACCGCCCTATTGCCAGGTTTCACATTTAGGAATGGGGAAAAGCTTACAGAATGTCTTCTCGTTTCATCCCCCTTATCAGCTCTCTCGTACAAATTTCATTAGGTTTTGTCGGGTGAAATTTGTGCGGGGGAAACCCCTGGTCTGTGTGTATTTTTTGACATCTTGTAGTGCAGCCTTACAGATTTTGTTTCAATAACTGAAAAGGAAAATAAAAGTTAAGCACTGATCTTAAATGAAAATAAAGCAATACCAATAACCAAAGCAAAACCGTTAAGCCAAAACAAACAAATGTACCCAAGCGTGTCAAAATAAATAAGTGCATGAAGCATAAAAAATAGCAAACGATTCTGAATACATATTACAGATATTTTAACACTAATAAATGTCTTTCTGTATCTTAGGTTCTTGGCCAAACATACTTCAAAACACAGTAGCATGGAATATCCTTTGGAAATATAACATACACATTATAGGGATCGCAGGGGAAGATGGGAGGATGATTTATAATCATTTTCCGAACATCTGTTTGCGGACACAGTTCAAGAAAGAGTTGGCACAGGGACCTATAAATGGAGCATCCAAGAAAGTACATTAAGATTGAAAAAGTCTTCTGAGAAAACCCAGACCAGCGTTCCAGAACTGCTGCAATGAGGTGAAAATTGAACAAACAGCAAGTAATATTGGTCGTCCCACTTTGAAGGAATGACAGGGGCTTTCTAAGGCATTAGGGTTTGAATTAGAACCAGTGAGAAAGAGGGCGGTGATGAACAGTTGTGCAGGGAATGACTGTGGGTGAAGGAGTTCAAGCCTTCATTCTGGTCCCCAGACAGAATCACATTCACATCATTTCAAGTGCTGAAGATAATGGCTTTCCTATTGAAGAGAGACACATTGAATGCACAATCTGTACAAGCGCGTGGCATGGAGCCATTGGCTGTGAGGTTTCGGATGGATTTATTATTTTTAAATGAAGTGTGAAGAAGACCCTCTTGAAATATGGCTGCCTGTAGTATAAATAACTTGTGTTGAGCTGTGGATTCATTAAAGGTGACCCAAAGGCAGACAGACTCTTATTCTGAAAGTGTGTCAAACACAATGGATTGCTAGAAGTAGGCCACTACATATTGTTGAAGGTGGTAGGCACTAAGACTCACTTTTGGGAACTGGGGTTTATTTTTCGTCATCAGACTTTGACCAGAGGGAAAGAGAAAGCCAGAAAGTAGAGATAGAACAAAGAAGAGAAAGATATGACAGCGGGAATGATGGCGGACGCTTCCCACACACGTCCGCGTTAGCGCACCTGGTTCGACCATGCCCCCTGCTCTGAGCCAGAGAACGCAGAACGCCGAGATGGCGGGACCGTCGAAATGCCAAAAATGACAGTATGCGCACAATTAAGCGCAAGCCTTCCGCTGTTAACACACCCTCTTCGAACCAGTCCACCCCCACCCCGAGACAACGTCAAAAGGGCACTTCAGAGAAACCATTTACGAAGATATGAACTCTGCGACACGCACAGCAGAGAATGGACACTAAAGTGCAGCAAATCTTAGAAGCTGAGCACCTTGAGGTCCCTACCACTCAGACAGGGAGTGAGAGTGGGTTCGAAATGGAGAACATTCGAGATAGAGATATCAGTATGGCGCGTGCAGATACTGCAGAAAATGCAGAGAATAGCAATCTATTGGAAGATCATCTGAAATCGATTGCAGCAGAGTCTTTTTCAACTCCCCTCTGCTGTAAGCAGTATCCTCTCTTTTCTAAATTGCACATTGCTCCGGCACCTTCAAGCGTTAGCGACCAGGTGCAAACTCAGCCGCTGCTACAGCCTTCTTCAATCCTGCCCCAGCCTCAGGAACATTCCCCGCATGCAGAAAGTGGGTCAGCAACTGATAGAAACACAGCACTAATATCAGCTGGAGGAAAAGCTCCTCTCCAAGATGCACAACAACATCTACATGATCCGCAATTTGGCCAAACGGTGAAGAACATGTTTGAGCTTATCCTTTCTGTGATAAAAGAACTCAGTTTAACGCAATCTCAGGAAATTGCCTCTCTCCACGCAAGACTGTCTAATATTGAGGAAGCTATGAGTAAGCTTCCGGAGCGAGTGACAGAGGCCGAAGAGCGGGTCTCTCTTTTGGAGGATAAATCGGAGACCTTTCAGCAGAAGCTTGTGCAGATAAAACGCAGTAAAGTTGCTTTAGGGTCCAAGCTTCAGGATCTGGAGAACTATAATAGACGCTCGAATCTCCGTTTGGTGGGAGTTCCAGAATTAGCTGAGGGACCCCAAGTGCAGAACTGGGTAGAATCCCTACTGAAAGAGGCTATCCCAGAGCTAGCAGGGGATTTAACGATTACAAGGGCACATAGGATACCCTCCCAACATCTCCCTAATGCAAAATATCCTCGAACAATATTGGTTAATTTTGCCGATTATCGAGTGCGCGAGAAAATATTAACTAAAGCCATTGAAAAAAGATCCTTCACGACGCAAACGGTTCCTCAATTCAAGATTTTTTCAGACATTGGCTGCAAAAAGAAGAAGAGACTTTGTCCATATGATTGACTCTTTCAAAACTAAAGGCGGCCACGTGACTATTGTGCAGCAATCCAAGTTGAAAGTTCTTGCAAATGGCAAATTTCATATATTTGACGATGTAGGGAAAGCGCATGAACTTCTGCAACAAATGTCTAGTTCACTGTAAAATCGGCATATGCTGGCAAAGCTTCAACATCTGTACATTGCAGTGGCACTTTTGGTGGTGCTGGGAGGGGGGGTTTGGTTTCTGGTTGGGTTAAGAGGTCTCATTGGAGCAGTATGGGGGGACTGTTCAGGAGCCGGAATACCTAGTGTCTTCTTGCTAATCAGGCGCATATACCACAGGTGCAAAGTCATGGCACCTTGGGTGTTTAGTGGGACTCGGGAGAAGGTGTGAGCTATTTTCCCAAGGGACACAAGCGGGTGGGACTGGGTGGGTGAGCTGGGTGGGAACAGGACAGGACACTGGATGTTCATATCGGGTAAAAAATGGAGAGTACATCTTTATGTCTTCACAAAAGTAAATAGGTCTGTAAGAGATTAACAAATGTTTGATGAAAAGGGCGCCCAGAGGGGCTTTTCCTTTCAAATATCAATTTATAGAAATAGGTGTTGCGAGAGGCTGGCCTGGTATATGCTGTCCACTAATGTAAATGGGCACCTTGCACCAGTCCAGACAACACTTATGGTGATTTAGGAGGTCTCAGACAACCTCAGAAAGTTATCCAAGTGGTAGCTGTGGAGAGCAGCCTTCAGGCTTAGTCTTGAAGGAGCGTAAAGCAGCTTGTTTTACCAGAATGCAATCTTATAGTATAGAGTAAATGAAAAAGAACCACACAAAGAATTTATAAAAATATGTATTTATTATATAACACTATCTAGTACGTCCTACATAGAGATAGACACAAAGCACATAACACTTAAGCAAAGAAATCATAGTAAATAGCACTAATACACAGTGGGCCCCAGGGAGGACCAAACCATATACTAAAAATGTGGTATAAGAACCATGACTCGAGTCAGGACAATGTCAAGAGGACGTAGAATCGCTGGGACCCCAAGGAACCACCCAAGGTGAGTAGATAGGGACCACATGGAGAGTGTGTGCAGTGTGTGAACACGACCGCGTGCTCTGTGCTAGTCTACGTGTAAGTCGTGGTTGGAGTTTTAAAGATTAAGGACCCTTCCCATTGGACCCTGAAGAAACCCCGTGGAAGACAGAAGTTTGGAGAGCCACCCCACCCGTGGATACTGTGGTACCCAAGTTACCTAACATAGGGAAGCTGGGTGCATAGGTGTGAAGCGGCATCGGAAACCGCCGTCGAACCCAATGGAGGACTTCAGGAAAGTGCCGCTGCTGGAAGAGGAGAAAGTGTCCGTAGGAATCCAAACATAAATTCTTCAAGAAGAGTACCTGAAAGCAGAGGGGGCAGAGTCTGGGTCACTTGGGAGTGACCAGGGGCTCGGTAGACAAATGCCCACCGATGTCGGGTGCTTCAGGATCGATGTTGATGACCTAGACTCTGCAGCTGTGGGGACCAGGTGATGCTGAGGACAACCAGGAGCCGGATACGAGCTGTCCCACAAAGGATGTCGAGTGCTGAGGGGTCGGTGTTCGGCGGGCGCACCAACAAGCCTTGGCAAAAGCAACCAATGCAGGAAGTCAAGAAGTTGCAGGAAGAGAACCAGCAAGGTCCAGGAAACTCACCACAAGGAGGAGAGTCAGGGCAAGCCAGAGCAATCAGGGGAGCCCAAAGAAGACCTTGATGACCCTCCATAGGACCCACAGGCCAAAGGCACTGGAGTCGCAGGAGGACCTTGTAGAGCCTTACAAAACAGCAGGCCACGGAGCACACGATGCGATGTGGCTGAAGATCTTTTTAGGAGAAGCTGCCAGAGGTTAAGGTTACTTGGAGCCCAATGCACTTGTCACAAAGTTGTCAACAAGCATATGCACTTGCAAAAGTACATGGTGCACAGGGGTTTGGCTAATGCAGCCCCCACGAGGGATTCTGACCTCAAACTCAGTGAGAGGGCAGCTCGGGCCTCAGAAGACGTAGAAATCCACCACCCGTGTTATTGAACCCTTCGGAGTCCGCAGGAGCTCGGGATCAGTAGACCGGTCAACAGTGTTGAGGTGCCTGCGAATGCAGGGAAGTGACTCCTTCACTTCAAGGGAGATTATCTTCAAGTGTCTTGGATGCTCCACAGGTCCTGTATGGATCCTGTATGGTGCACAGGCACAGACGATGCAGCAAACTGAAAGTGAGACGAAGTCAGGCCCAAACGAAGTCCAGCGAAGTCCAGAGTGCCCAGACAGTAGAAGTGCAGTGGTTTCAATTCTGAATCTTGTCCACGACTAATCTAGGGACCTACACCCTGTTAAGCCCTTAAGTACCCTAAGGAGAGGGTTGGGAAGATTCAGGGGACCCTTCCAGGGGAGGGTCTGGACAAGGGGGAGGTTACTCCTATGTCCTTTGTCCAGTTTCGTGCCAGAGCGGGAGCCAACGGCTCCCAAGACTGGTTTGAACTGGACTATACACAGGGACACCAAATGTGCCCCTCATGCAGACTTTCAGGCGCTGGCAAGCGCACCCACCCAGCCCTAATACACTAAATCCTGTCTGGGAGGTGGTCACACCTCCCTGTGACAGGATGCCTATTGTTCTGCCTTCCCCTGCTCGAGCTTGGCTCAGCAGCAGGAGGGCAGAAATGTGTCTCTTGTCGGCAGCAACCATTTTGTGCTGTCCGGAACTAGAAGGCTGGTACTGGGAAAACTGAGAGCCTAACGGAGGGCTCTTCCAGTGCTTGGAATCATACCTCCCACACCGTTTACGTTGTGGGGGTATGAATCCAGCATGTTTGATACCAAACGTGATAGGATTCCTTTCAGCCGTTTTCGAGATGGTCATGGCGTAATTACGCGGTGCCCCTTTATATGGTATATGGCTGATTCACTGACAACCCGGGAGAATGGACTCATTAGGCTGCAGTGGTGCCCCGCTCATGCAGGGGCACCCTCTCACTTAGAACCAAGCACCCTGTCCTCAGGATTGTTAAGGCTTGCTATAGGGGTGACTTAAAGGTTTTAAGTGCAGTGACACTAAGATATAGTAAACCTATATCTTTAGTAAGTGGTGGATGCACCAACTTACGCAGGCTGCAATGGCAGGCCTGTAGTTCCATTTTGAATGGTCTCTCATGGGTGGCATAATGCATGCTGCAGCCCATGGGAGACCTCTGGGGTACCTATGCCATGGGTACCATGTACTAGGGACTGACAAGGGCACCCCAGTATCCAATCTGGGGGGTACCTAAATACATGTCATAACAGTTTAGGGAGAAAGCAGATAGACTGGGGTCCTGATTAGCAGGATCCCAGTCAGACTAGTCAAAAACAGCATCAGATCAAGCAAAAAAGTGGGGGTAACCATAAGAAGCAGATCCTAATTTCCTACAGGTATCTATAAACCACATGCCTTCAATCTGCACAAGCACTTTGGGTATCCATTGTATCTCTGTATGCACAGGGTTGAATATAAAGGTATATGGAAAAAGATATCATGCAACTGTGTTGGTGATATTACCAAGTTCGGTTTTGGCTGTTTGTATAAATATGGATTCGGTTCTTCGCTATACTCTGGCTTAGAGTGCAATATGCGCTCTATACACTGTGTATATATGTGTAATATTACCATGCACTCTGCACTTTACGCTTTTCATTTTGCACTCCATCTTACACAGACACTTTAATTGGGAGTAATAATGCTACCAAGCCCGGTTTTAGCTATATGTATAAGTATGTGCAATATAAGTATGTGCAATATTACCTATGCACTCTCCACTCTGCGAATCACACTTTATCTTGCATAGGCACTTTAATAAGGAGTAAAAAAAAATTTAAATGCATTTTATATTAGCCAAAATTGCTACCCTAATTGGCCATTATGATTGCTTATGATAAAATTGCTGATGCAGGATATGTATCCCACTTTTCTATGCACCTAAGCGGGTCTGAGGTGGGGTGGGGTGGGGTGGGGTGGTGTTCTAAGGAGTGGCCATCCATAACGATTGCACAGCGCTCTTTAATAAAATGGACAGAGAGGTGGGATGACTAGTAGGTACATTTACTTCTTAAATGTATAAAGATTCCATCTGCATTATCTCCCTAAATGCTAATGGCCTCAACAATAGGACTAAAGCTCGGGCCATAGATGAATGGATACGAGGCCACACTCCAGATATCGTGTTAATTTAAGAGACGCACTATACAGAAAAAACTGAATCCATACACAGAATGTTTAGATATTGGGCAAGTGATCAATACTTTTCATCAGCTAACGCTGCTCATAAGGGGGTCACTATCTTTATCAATAAATCATTCCCTTTTCAAGCCATCTCATTTCAGACAGATAAAGAAGGGAGATGGGCTCTGATCAGTGGGCTAATCATTCAGTGTAGATGAACGATAGCTTCAATATATGCACCCATAGAAGATAATCCAGCACCACTATTAGATCTTTGCCATGTACTTATACAGATTCCTGGGGCAGTAATAATAGGTGGCGATTTTAATTTTCTACAAAATCCGGAAAAGGATTCATCCTCTGAGACCCGTAAACAAAATAAGCCCCGAATAGCTTGGGTTTTGGCAGAATGCATGCAGAAACTAGACCTGATTGACATCTGGCGGGCTAGCTACCCAGAAAAGAGAGGGTATTCCGGTTTTTCTGCAAAATATAAAACCGCAGCTCAGCTGGACTATTTTCTTGCTTCCCCCAATTTAAGATTAAATAAATATATGCATGTTCAGAATGGTTTTCTGACCACACTCTGATATAAATGGAGAGAGCAGGATTTGCTAAACATAAAATTCGCTCGAGATGGGTTTTTAATAAAATCCATCTTGAGGATGAAGATTAGTGCATCGAGGTCCATAATGAAATAAAATGTTTCTTTCAACTGAATAGAGAAACAGCCAAAGTAAAAAATGTTTGGGAAGCCTTTAATGCAACCATCTGTGGGTACATAACCTTCAAGGAAATTGTAATAAGGCGCTCTCAAAAGATAGAGAGCCCCAATTCGAGTTAGCGGTTCATAAAGCAAATGAACAATATATCAGAAATAAGAGCGCTAAAAACAAATTGGCTCTCATACATGCTTGTAAAAGGATGCAAGAATACTATTATAGTATGGGTTACTTGGCTAATTCCACATACCTTCAAAAAGTGTATGAGGAAAGTGAATTCTCTTGGACATTTTTAGCCTGGCAAATAAGAGAGCGACAAGCATCCAATAGGGTAACATCTTTGGTGGAAAAAAATACAACAGTTCGCATGACAGAAGAAGCACAAATTAATGAGCTCTTTTTAATCATTATAAAGCCATCTATTCTACGAGACAGGAGGTTAATATTTGAAAACTTAAGGAGTTTGTAGATGAGCTCACAGTCCCCAAAATACAGGTAAATCATGTAAGCGATATGTTGGCAGATATTACACTCAAAGAAACAGAGGAAGTGGTGCAATCACTAGCTAATGGTAAAGCATGTGGAGAAGATGGATTCCCAGTGAGTTATATAAAAAGTTCTCTACAGTATTAAACCCTGAATTGGTAGTTTTAGCCAATTATATTCTGCGCGAGGGAGAGGTTCCGCCTCCTTTAAAATGGCAGTAGTAGTCAGTTTTTTAAAGAAAAATAAAGGTAAGGAGGATGTGAATTCATATAGACCAATAAGTCTTCTAAATACAGACTATAACATCATAGCCAAACTGCTAGCCAACAGAATGAGTAAGTGTATAGGGTCAGTCATACATCCAGACCAATGTGGATTTCTATTAGGGAGGCAGCTATCTTTTATACCACATTTTTAATTGAGGCCTTAGATTATTTTTGTCATAATAAAATCCCGGCCCAAATTCTGCTGCTAATTCTGCTGCTAGATGCCGAGCAGGCTTTCAACTTGGTTTGCTGGGAAAGCCTTTTTTATATCCTGGCTACATTTGGATTCCCTGCCAGAATTATCAGCCTGATCTCGAGTTTTTATAGAGGGGCTTCAGTGCAAATAATTATTAATTCTAGCTGCATTGGCACGTTGCAATGTGAACAGAGGGACAAGGCAAGGCTGCCCTCTGTCACCAATACTCATTGCACTTTATATAGAGTGCCATTAGCAATAGCCATTTGCGCATGCAGCAATTCAACCTCTCCAATCCGCGGGATGACAAATATATAGCTGTATGATGACGATATAGCCCTCTTTCTTAAGCCGGTCCTAGAGATTTAAAAGGACATATTTGAAATCTTTCAGAGGTATCAATTGCTGGGAGGCCATAAGATAAATAAATCGAAAACAGGGATTCTACATTGTAATACTGCACTTGACACTTTAATACCAGAATTTGGCTTAGCAGTTAACACTAGACCTAAGAGATATTTGGAAATATATGTTTCAGAGGATATTAATGATTTATAAAGTTTAAATTTTGTTCCTCTGTTAAATAAAATCAAAAGTCTGTTCTCAAAATGGAATAGCCTACTGCTGTCAATAATTGGCCGAAATGCACTGATTCGCATGTCTATCTTACCATTATGAAATTTTCTATTCTCTGCTATTCCAAGTGCTGTACAGATAAAAAAAATGTAAGGAAGTCCAGGGCATGTTTTCAACTTTGAGCGAATAAAGCGCCTAGACTGGCTTTAGATTCATTATACAGACCATTGAATTAAGGTGGACTGGCCCTTCCTGATTTTAGGGAATATTACTTTGCGACTTTTGCTCACACTGTATACAGATTGGATAAAACCTTAAATACTGACAGATATGATAACTTTTTCTAGATCTAATTTTTCAAGAATATAATATAACCGATTTTATGCGATTAACCAAAACTCCTAAAAAGTTAGATATAAGATTTTAGAGTGGAAGATAAAACGTAGACAGCAATTTTTTAGCTACTATGATATTCCGATACTCAATGCGAAAACCTGGCTATCAGATATATATGTTGAGGAAGTTCCCCTACTTGATAGTAATAATGTGTTAAGGTGGTTGAACAATGGGTACGAAAAATATGGGATTTTTTTGGATGGGTGCTGGAAAAAGTGGAATTAAATAAAACCTAGCATCCAGTATTATACAGTATCATTACAATGGTCCTTTATTAGAATATGGCACTTTTGATTAAATCTAAAGCCCACACAGATTACAACATCAGCAGAACTTGTTGAAGATTTGATAGAACCCAACACTCGCTGGTCAATTAGTTTCTGGGTCTCACTCTTACGCAGTTATGGGGCATCTAAACATTATGAGAAAGTGCAAGCTAAATGGCAGGCTAAAGAAAATCTTCAGATATCAGCGCCAGTGTGGGATAGGATAAATTAGTTTAATTTTTCATTACTAAAGGGTGCGAATTCTACACTAAATGGTTGTTATATAGAACCCCTGCCTTTCTCCATAAGATCAACCAGCATATTCCTGCCAATCGTTTCAGATGTGACTAAGGGGGATATTCTCAAGAACGCGTGTTAACTATCGCCAAAATCGCTTAACGCAACTTCTCACATTGCAGTCCATCGCGGGAAAAAAACACTGTGTTAACGCAGCATTCACAACCCGGCGGCACCATGCGATAGCCTCACGATAACGTGACAAATGCCCACGTCAAAATCAACGTGACGCCGAAAAAATGCGAAACCCCAACGTGAAAAAAGTTGCGAAGTCCCAAATCGCGAAACAAAACCAGCGATAACCAGTGACAGGCCTGCAATTCCCACGCAACTTGCGGGAAAATGCACCATAAAAGCAGAGAAAAATAAAGATTAAAAAAATTAACTGCGTACCACCATGGACGCACCCGGACCGAGTGCACAGGACAACGCGAACACCACAAGCCCCACAGACGACCAGCCAGGAACCCCGGGGCCGGGGAAGGGCAAGGAGAAGAGGAAGAGGGAGACGGGGTTCAGTCCGCAGGAAAACCAGATCATCGTCACGGAGGAGACAGAACACAACCAACAACTGTACGTCACCTCCACTGTGTCATCGGCAACACAAACGGAAACATGGCAGTACATCGTGAACATCGTGAATGCAGTCGGAGTGTCGAGGAGGACAATGGAAGAGGTCAAGAGGCGCTGGAATGATGTAAAGGGCAAAACCAAGAAGAAACACTATGCCAACTTGAAAGCAGCAACGCAGATTGGAGGTAGGGGGACCAGCGGCACACCAGGAGCTGGATGACAGTGAGAAAATGGTGGCCACAGTCATCAGTCGGGATACGGTGCCACGAGTTGGGGATCGGGACACTGCTCAACATGACCTGACACAACATCAACAGGGTGAGTACCGACCAGGGACTGGGGGACGGGGGGAGATGGGCACAATGGCACACATGCACAACTAAGTAGAGCACACTGCACACCCACAATGACTCTGGAACATGTCCCTGATCCCCGTGCCACACAGCAGCACACATACAGAAACTCAGGGAATGTGTGTTGCATTGAATTTATTTGCACATGCTGTGCCTGTGGTCATTTTGCACTGTCTCATGATTGCCAAGCACTGACACAATGTGACTCCTCATGTGAAGAAATTGCCAATGATGTTGTTCCTACGGGCTATTCCTGCTGCAGCTGCAGTGGGGTGTGGTCCACCTGCCTCATCTTCCTCATCATCGTCCGGTGCATCTGGCACTCATAACCATTAGGCATTGGTGCGTACACATATGTTGTGCAACACACAACATGCAACGATCATCTTGCACACGATGACCGGGCTGTACAGGAGCCTCCCACCTGTGATGTCCAGGCACCTGAAACGTGACTTCAACACGCCAAATGTGCGTTCCACGATGCCCCTGGTGCGTTTGTGGGCCGCATTGTACTGCCTCTGGGCCTGTGTGTTCGGGGCTCGGAGGGGTGTCATCATCTAAGGGCAGAGTGCATATCCCTGATCACCTGTGACAGTGCAGAGAGACATGAGTCAATAGTTGGTTCTGCATGATGTGTTGGCAGGCTCACTAGTTCATTGGCATGTGATATGTGTGTCATAGTGATTCCGGTTTGACATGTACTGCTAGTAGCAAATGAGCGCCATCAATGTGTATTACGTAGCCTCACTGCTGCTCCTCCCTCCCCCCGAGCCTATTTCCTCGTGTGCGCTGCGCGCTTGCATCACCTGCACTCCTACGGCACACCATTGTCATGACTGTCTGCGCATGTCCACAAGCCTGACAATGACACTGTGATGTTGTGCGTTGAAGGTGGGCGGCCACGTGTGTGTAGGCCTATGGTAAGGATAGGGCGGACACAAATGTGGAGTTCATGGCTGGCCGAAGTCGCAATGCGGTCGAGGCAAGACCTTTGGCTCATGCTGCGGTAATAGCGATACACACACAACAGTTGGCATGTATGATCCCGGACCCCCAGCGGGCTTGCGCTCATTCATTAATCCCTTCGTCCAAGCCCGCACTCGGGGGCATGTTACATTGCAACTTTGTCCATTGCGGGACGGGTGGCGCCGACACCACAACAAAGACACACGCATTAGGTACTAAATTGGCAAGCCCAACCCTTAACCACGCCCAGAGCCCCTGGGTGATCATCCACACCCCTATGCTGGACTGCCGTACTCCAGCCCACTCCGGCAATGCCTACAGTGGGGTACGACACAGCTACATGTCCCAGGTCTACTCCACTGCCTGAGGTGACATGGTTGCGTCCGCTGTACACATCACAATGCAATGTGGTAGGGCCCGGGGCCCTCATGCACGCACAATGCCCACACGGACACACTTAGATAGTTTGTGGAACTGGCTACGGGCACGTGCGCCCGGAGCCTTTATTGCCAGGGTCACATGTCCAGTGACGCCTGTGCTGGATGGGTGTGGGGTGAGTGTAAGCCAGCCCTCAGGGAGTTGTTGGCGCTGGCAACAACTACAACAGTGATCAGACAATCAGAAGTCCACAGTTCAAACAGCAAGGGTCCACGACTTGAGCTGCACAGAGTTAGTGGCCACGGATGCACTGCGTCCGGCACAGGCACACCACCACGGGGCAGTGACTACCGGTGCACTGAGGTAGGGCCACGAGAGCTGAGCGGGTTCTCGTCGATGTCCAAGGTGAATGTCGCAGAGGGTTTCGGGGGACAGTGGAAGGTGTTCTTCCAGGGCATGATACAGAGGGCAGTATCAAGCAGACACATTCAATATGGAGGAGATGAATGCTACAGACTCATGTTTAACACCAAGTCATTACCAGCCACATGATGATGAAGACAACCCCCAGGCCATTGACTGAGACGCCACCAAAGTTCAACCAGAGGGTGTCCATGAGTTTCGGGGCACAGAGTTAGTGGCACCAGAGCTGAAAGGGGATGCAGTCTACGATGAGGCCTGTACAATGGTATAAACTCTGCCATAAATAGATCAAGGCTCAGTTCCAAATGTGTAACCTACTTGACCGTAGTGTGGGCCAGAGGCAGCGGTCAGCAGGGGCCCCCAGCCACGTGTCCTTGGCTTGCGATGCACAGAGTCAGTGGCACCAGAGCAGTTGTTGGTAGGGTTCGGTCACCTCCGTAACGAGGATCCTGTTTGTCATCCGGACTGAATCGCGTCTTCCTCTTACTCCTCTCCTAGCGTGCAATGATACGGACTCTGCCATTGTAAAATCAAGACTCAGTTCCAAATGTGTGACCTACTTGACCGCAGTGTAGGCCTGAGGCAGCGGTCAGCGCGGGGCAACGGCTGTTCAGGCAGCTCCTCCTGGTACTCTGACACACGACGTTGGAATGCCATGTGGCGATGATTTGTGGTTGACGGAGGTAGTGGCACCAGAGCTGTGCGTGTGTGCAGCCTGCGACGATGCCGTGCCCTGCCTGGTACGGATTGTATTGGATTTGTGTGAGGCCTGCTGGACCGCAGTGTAGGCAGTACACAGGTGACCCCGCGGTGCTGGGCCGCAGAGTAGGCCGAAGGCAGTAGTCAGCATGGGCCCACAGACATGTGTCGTTGGAATGCTATGCACAGAGTCGGTGGCACCACATCATAGGGAGTACGGTGATATAAACCCTGCAATAAACGTATGTACTCTGCCATTGAATAATCAAGACTCAGTTCCAAATGTGTGACGCACTGGACCGCAGTGTAGCCCGGAGGCATGGGTGGAGTACGTCAATGAGAAAGGAGTAATGGGGGGCCTGTGTCGCGGAGGCCGTGATGGTCTGAGGAGGCTGCCATGGTCGCGGGCCTCGGGCTTGGAGCTTGCACCGGCACGTGGTGGGCCCTCTTTGACACACGCTGGTGTCGGCAGGTGAGCAGAGCGGCCTGGCTGCGCTGAGGCGGGCAGGACGCGTTTTGGGACCAGCGGCCTGGGGTGCAGCAGGCGCAAAGGATCGCAGGCACCGCCGCTCACGGCATCGGCCTCGTGGCGGGGTGAGAGGCGCAGCCCTGGCAGACACGTTGGCCATTCCGGAAGAGAACCACGGCCAGAGTAACAGGCTTTTTATTCACACCCCTACGCTGGCCTGGCGTACGCCGGGCCAGCCCACTCCACGCACGCTTACAGGGGGGGGACGTAACAAGCTACATTTCCGCATTGTTCCCCGCTGGCTGCGGTTACATGGTTGCGTCCACTGTCCAGTACACTCCAGACACCAGCAGTGTATGTCGACATGGAAGTGTCTGTGGTCTGCATACTGCGGTCTGTCCAGCACATCCACTCCACACTTGGCACTGTGTGCATTCTTATTCATGGGTCACTTGCCTCCTTCGCACATGCTGGGTTCCCACTCTCTCCACATTCTGCTATTGTGTGGCTGAGGTGCCATGCCGTTGATGGCTTGTGTAGATGGCTAGCCCAGGTTGCCACAGTAAGTTGTGTTGTCGTGTTTGGAATGTGGGGATGTTGGTTGTCATGTTGTATGTGATTTTGTGACGTGTGCATTCCCAGAGTTGTGAGTTGTCTGAATGTGGTGTTGAGGTGTGTGGTGTGTTCCGTTGGTACTTACCGACGAGCAGTGCATTCCCATAGGTGGCATCCTGAAAGCGCTGGTTGATGATGGACTGTCGGAAGATGAAGGAATCATGCACACTGCCTGGGTAGTTGGTGACGACATTGGTGAAGAGTCCCCGGTGGTCCACTATTGCCTGCACATTGATGGAATGCGTGTGTTTCCTGTTGCGGTAATTATGTGCAGTGGCGGCAGGGGGCAGGAGGAGTACATGTGTGCAGTCGATTGCCCCCAAGACGTGCGGGAAGCCAGCTATGGTGTAGAAGCCTTGCTTGATCTCTAGCTGTTCCTGCACAGTGTGTGGGAAGTAAAGTTGCTGGGGTACCAAGCTGATGATGGCATCCAGGACAGGTGTGAGGAACTTTGACAGGGCTGGCTGTGAGACTCCTCCGACTCTGGCAGTTGTTGGTTGGAAGGTCCCAGAGGCCAACAGGTGCAGCACGGCCAGCAGCTTTGTCTGCGGAGGGATGTTGGTTCTCCGCTGTGTTGGTATCATCAGCCTGTGGGCAATGATGGTCAGGATGCGTAGGATGGTTGTCCTTTTGAGCCTGTAGTGGGCAATGACTTCCTCTGGCGTTAAGTCTACCAGGCTCGTGCGAATTCGGAAGGTCCGGTGTCTTTGTCTGCGCTGCCTCTGTGGTAGTCCGGGGGGTTCCTGGGGGGTGGGGTCCTGGGGGGGGCTGGCGGTGGGTATTGTGGCCCTCTTGGCGCTCCGAGCTGCATTATCAGTAGCTCCATGGCATCTGTTGTTCTTCTGGTGTGGCTGTGGGCTGGGCTCCCTTTTATGGTGCAGGTTGTCGTCTGACTTAACACCAGGTAGGAGCAGGTGTTAAATCCATGCTGCTAACGTGCCTTATCGCATGTTTTTGATTCTTTTCGCCTTTGTGGATGGTCGTTGGGAATGTTGCGAAGTGGTGTTTCCGCGGGTTTTTGCACGGAACGCCTACTCTGCATCTCATTAGCGTTAGTTGCCGGTGTCATCCGTGGCAATGTTTTTTGCGGCTGCTATCGCAGGAATACTGGTGATATCGGCTGTTAGCACCAGCTTGTGAATGGTGCGATGAATTTATCACCACTTTGGATGCGATAAAGTGCCGCTAACTCGGCGATGAGTCCTTGAGAATATGCCACTAAGCTGAGTAAGTTTTGGGACGATGTTAATCAGTTTTGTTGCCACACATTGCGACTGCAACAACCATTAGACACTCTGACAGCCATTCTCGGATATTCATCTGAACTAAAAGCAGATTTGGTACTGAAAAAACAACTGTATATTATATCTTGGCGGTCCAAGGAAATTCCCACATTTCAACATTTTAGATCTAAGATAAGTAGGATTAAAGAGCTGGAAAAAAGGTATGCAATAAGATCTGGGTCATACAGGAAATTCTTTAAGCTGTGGTAAATATTTGATTAAGGAGGGGGTTTTGTGATGTAGAAGGTTGATAAAGCCAAAAGTAATTATAAAAATTATGAGATGGATTGTCTAAAATGATTATATTCTTTTATGCTCTGTTGATATGTTTTAAATGCTGGAGATGCTGTAAACAGTGAGACCGTAGTCTTTTTTTTTTTAACTAATTTTGTCGGTTATATGTCAATGAAATTTGTATATTGGTGAACTCGCCTAATAAAAATATAGAAAGAAAAGGAAGAGCAAGATAGGAAAAAGTGACAAAGATAGAAATCAGAGATGAAAAAGAACCTGCACGAGTGAGATAAAGAAACAGGAAACATATGGTGGTGGGTAAAAGGAGGCATGATGTGATTTCAAAACTAATGCAAAAAGAACAATTGATGGACAGAATGCAGAACAATGTCATACATTCACCCCAGTACAGAGATCTGGGCCTAAATCCATCGTTTTTTTGCTCACCATGCCATTCCAGTTTGGACCCAGCCATATGCAAATCAGTCTTGACCCTGCGCCTAATGGGAACAGTCCAGCCCGAACTGCCAGGCCAGGTCCTCCCTGGACTGGAAACAAGCATCCTAGGACCGGTTTCGGGCTTTCAGCCCTCATCAGCCAGGATAGCTTGACTCCAGTGGCATGGAGAGCACGGGACCCACGTCTGGGCATACCCGTCCCACTCGGGGTGACAAAGGCAAAAAGAACAATTGATGGACAGAATGCAGAACAATGTCATACATTCACCCCAGTACAGAGATCTGGGCCTAAATCCATCGTTTTTTTGCTCACCAGGCCATTCCAGTTTGGACCCAGCCATATGCAAATCAGTCTTGACCCTGCGCCCAATGGGAACAGTCCAGCCCGAACTGCCAGGCCAGGTCCTCCCTGGACTGGAAACAAGCATCCTAGGACCGGTTTCGGGCTTTCAGCCCTCATCAGCCAGGATAGCTTGACTCCAGTGGCATGGAGAGCACGGGACCCACGTCTGGGCATACCCGTCCCACTCGGGGTGACAAATGCAAAAGAACAATTGATGGACAGAATGCAGACAATGTCATACATTCCCCACAGTACAGAGATCTGGGCCTAAATCCATCGTTTTTTGCTCACCATGCCATTCCAGTTTGGACCCAGCCATATGCAAATCAGTCTTGACCCTGCGCCCAATGGGAACAGTCCAGCCCGAACTGCCAGGCCAGGTCCTCCCTGGACTGGAAACAAGCATCCTAGGACCGGCTTCGGGCTTTCAGCCCTCATCAGCCAGGATAGCTTGACTCCAGTGGCATGGAGAGCACGGGACCCACGTCTGGGCATACCCGTCCCACTCGGGGTGACAAATGCAAAAAGAACAATTGATGGACAGAATGCATAACAATGTCATACATTCACCCCTGAACAGAGATCTGGGC